>CM056170.1:14826768-15187468 GCA_029691765.1 Entomobrya proxima | reverse complement strand
TATATCCAGAGAATCAAATACTTCCTCAACGCTGTACTGGTCTTTACTGTTGTCATTTGCTATATAAAATAGTAAATTCAGTGTTTGTGGCAGTGGGATATGTTTCCAAAGACCATCAGGTAGATTAAATATATTCTCAACCTGGTCCTATTTTTCGTACTGTCATTTATATCGAATGGATACTTGATATTTTGGCTTAAACAGCTCAACTTGAACAACACATGACCACGGTTTTGTGTCAGTAGACAGTTTTAGAAATTTTAAAAATGTATAGTAGTTTTTAGGTAGGTTTACATATACTCCGTGGAGATACGGGGATAATGTAAATGCATGCATGGATACATAAGAGTTAGAGACTTGTTGAAACCTTGTAAACGTTTTGGAATGGGAATTATTCCTTGTAATTGCATTTTCTGGTAGGAACTGCTTAAGGAATATACACTGGATACTGTGTTGCGCAACGTTACTGGAATATCTGATAGGAATGGAAGGTTGGTGTATCTGTAATTGTTTACAAAAATTGAAAACCTTTCTTTTAAAAACTGGTTTATAAAGGATGCAGCGTTCTTAATTTGGGGAAACGGAATAAGTTAGCTTTTGTGTTTGTAAGGCAGTTTTAAAACGGTTTTCAAATTCTTTAGTACTAATGTACCGTGGTGATCTGCAGAAACCCTAGGTTATATATATGGTCATGATGCATAATATAGACAGAAAATCTAATTCCCTAATTATGCTCATTCTGGTTAGAATTGACTTCAGTTTTAAAATTTAAGGAGAATATTTTATACTATGAAGTAACAACAAAGACAAAAACCCAAATTACGAGTTTATTGTTTATCGAGCTTACTGGCTTAGTTCTGAATGAAAATATACTTCTCGTAATGTACAAAGCGAAGTGTGTTCGTAAACAGCAAGTCGTAAACGAGCCATTTAAAATTGTTATTGTCGAGAAGAACCGGCCGGAGGTAATTGTTTTCCCAATAGTTTTAATTACAGTGGACGACGATAACACGCAAAACCGTATCGTGTTTTTGTTTTGTTAAAGTTTCGTATCGTGTTAAAGGTCTAACCGTTAGGACGGATGTCAAATAAATTTTTTTTTGTTTTCTCTAACTTTTATCATTTTAAATGATGGGACAGAATCTATCGTGCTACTTCAAATTAGGATCTTAAATAAAGTTTTTATTCTACTTTAAACAAAGCTGCAGAAGAATCGTCTGAAGAAAACAGTTGGAATTTGTTTGCTGTGTTACTTTTGCAAACAAAAAGTACTTGACAAAAACGATTCCACGTCAAATGGACTAATCCCCACATTGACTAATCCGTAGCACCGATTGACTAACTCGCAGGCAGCCACATTGACTAATCGCTGAGACCGATTGACTAAACCAAAATATATATAATATAACTGCTGCTGCGAAGCACTATAATCGAGCTGCTAATAACATAATACTACTTATTAATTTACGTCAAATTATTACGTAGCAGAAGGTAGTATTGATTTTGTTGTGTGTCTGTCTGTCTGTGAACACGGCAGATTGTCAGAATAACACCAAATTTAGTATATTGATTCATTGAAGCATAAGGCAGAACCCAGCTAGATTGGTCATTCCCCTGGAGCCTATCTGTGTAGACTTTGAACCAGACGTGTAATTCTCTTGGGAAAATAGAGTCTGAGAATCATAAAAACATATATCTATATCACTCAGCTACGTATTTGAAATGATCACTAATCGATAATATATATTTTTTAACTTGTGACCTTGAAGCAAGTTATTAGTTTTGCCTGGTGCTTGGTCTGTTGATGCTCTAGAAGCCGCATTTTTCATTTTTTTTCAAAAATTCCTTTTGCAAAATGTTCAATGGCATCCTCGCTCAAATGAGTTCGAAGATGGATCCGAAGGGTGAACTCTAAGACCTAAAGGTCACGACGATTTCAAAAAGTTTTAACAAGTGGCCAATAGCATGTGGCACATGATTATTGGTTAATTTTTACCAAATTAACGAACCCGACGTCCATTTTTTAAAATTCAAAGTCGTATGGCCGTTATAACAGTATTTATATTGAGAGGCTCCAGAAGCATTTTTCTGTTTTAAAAGTCTTTTTGCGAACACATGAGATTAGGTCAGCTTACTAACAAATTAACGATTGTGGAGTCAATTTATTAAAATACATATCCATATTCTGTTTGTCAGGTATATTTTTATCGTCCTTAGGGCAGAACTTTTATAAATATTTCTAGTACGTATCCTTGTTTCCAACGGAACTTGGATATTCAGTAAAATTTGGTGCAATTTTGTGAAATGTGATGCACGCGCAGAGGTTCACGAATGACTGTTCGAAGTATTTTGGAATTTTGTAAATTCACGGAGCAAGCTTCTTAGGCCAAACTCGGTTTGATGCATGCAGTAAGTAAAAACATATTTGCATTTTCTTGAAAATTCATGATATTTAGTTTAGTCAATGTGTACTTTGAGCTTAGTCAATGCGAACTTTTAAATACGTTTGAGGTAAACATTGACTAATTTAAAATTAGTCAATTTGGTTATTAGTCCATTTGACGGCATACCGACAAAAACATATTCTGTTGTACTATTATTATTGCAGCCACATTTTTGAATTTGCATAAGCTCACTAAAATATTAATTGTAAATCACTCAACGGAACAGTTTTTGTGTCTTTTACAAAATGAATAAGTAATTGTTTTGTATACATACCGTCCTTTTCTTACGTCATTACGACGGCTAGGTAAAGCACATTGGGACTTTTTTGTAATTTTATTTGACTAACAACTAATGACGTTTTAAAGTGTATGTTAAATTAGTTATGCATCAAACACGTTTGACTTAATATACAAGTTAAAGTTTGGTTCATGTAATAACTACGTTTCTAAAATGCGAACATAAAAAGCTTCATGATCAATTTTATTTCCACAATGCTGCTGTAATATAGTTTTCGCTGTATCGAGACATTCCTTCTAATACAAAGCTTTTTCGAAAACGATAGGAACCAATCCGTATTTCCACAGGCTGCAAACTTTTGTACAGTTTGTTCAACTGTTTTCTCTGCATACTCTAGATGGGTTGCGCAAAGTACTGTTTAACCGCTTGTCCAAGTTTGCCAACCGCCACATCGACTGATGACAAAGCTAGAAATGAATGTGCAATTCGAGACAGTGTAAGAAGCAGATCCGTAAGCAGAAGCATTAGATCTGTACCTCCAACTCCAAATCTAATCATTTGGAATGCAATGTAGCTCTCCACTGTTTGCTGTAAGCCGAGCATTAGATAAAAATACAGTTGTGGATACCGCATGTGGTTTCCAACTAGACGTGTAGTCAGCGCAAGACAAGCATATTCACGAAATACGCGCTTAATTGTATGGCTCGTGTCAGCGCCTGCCTTTTTTAGAGAGCTTGTCATTGCTTCAACACAAGTTTCCGCGTGACATGCAACTATTCCCAAAAACGTAAAGTAAAACGAAAATGCATTGAAGCAAATAGCAATAAAGACAAATGATTTCAGAAACCATGCTGCCGTCTCGAAATAAAACGATTTCCAAGGAAATAAAGAGTAAACGTTGGTTCGATAGTTTAGGGATCCCCAGAGCTGCTAAGCAAAGTTGGTGCCTATGCAGCAATCCACGATGAAACTATGGGAAAATATGCGCTTCCATTTTTTACTCAACTCCTTTCCCAAACGCTTGATACTAGTAACGTGTAAAGTATTTAAAGCCTGATCCCAAATTGTATCACAATTATTCATATACTGTAACAAGGCTTCAGTAAAATCTGGAATAAGTAGTAATGGGTCACTGATAAAAAACACTGAAAATGCAAGTATCCACAAAGCAGCTTCCAGTTTGGTCAGGTCCATCAAACATCCAAATGTTGAAGAGTATACGTCCAAAATAAGCAATGTGTTGTAGCAGAATGGCACCATAACAAGAAATCGCGTAAGTATATACAAAGCAACAATACGTTTTGGAATAGTATTGTGAAAATTTTGCAATGTTACGGGCACAAACAAAAGGGTGTTGTAAAACTTGTAGATTCTTCGAAGATTTTGCGAATAAATTGTAAGTTTTCGCTCCATTTTAGGTTGAAGGTATTTAAAGTGTGCAATCAATTTTCTAAGAATAAGAAGGTGTTTTAATGTTGACGAGGTTACAAAATATGTTATTAGTGAAGAAGATGGTTCTAAATGTTTCTTTGGTTTGTTTATGCAAAAGTTATTTTTAAAGCATAACGTGTTTGGTTGGCTTTTAAGAATATTTTTAAATAATTGAAATACGTTTATCGCAAAAAACTTATTGAACATGCATTTATTCCAAAGTCAAACCACGACTGGGATGATTTTGGCACACTCAAAATGTTTTACGTTGATTTTGCGTGTTCCGAAATTCAATGCTTGATAAACATATTAAGAGTTATTAAGTTTGGCAGGACCCTGTCGGTCTGGCACTGAACGCTAGACAGTTTTTTGACAATGATTGAGACACATTAATTATAGAAGCGGATGGTTTCGTAAGCTTTCTATTAACTACGAAAAATAAACTTGTCAGTTATGAATGTTTTCTTACTTTTATTTGTCAAAAGGTCAAATCTAAAGAACAAGTTGGAATGTTATTAAGAAAGTGTTTTAAAATTTACTTGAGTTCATAAAACATTCAGCTGTAAGTCGTTCATTTGTCGAACTAGTTTTGCGTCTTGTGTAAAATTAATAAATATCTAATAGTTTAATGGACTTAAATATAAGCGAGAGTTTTGGATTGTGCTACTGTATTCATTAAACTAACAAATAATACTGGAGATAAGTGATTTTGTGTCAATAAACTGATGAATATCAAACTGAGACACAAGTTAATTACAGAATAAATCCTTCATTATACAAACTCGATTTTGGACAAAAACATGCACTTGTAAGATTGTGGAGTCAGATACACTTGTTAGAACTTATTTTGTAAATTATTTGGTTTCTGTATAATACATGTCATTGCTTATCATTACACGATTATGTGTTTAATCTTTGATTGGTTTTACTTAAATCGAATGATCATGAATGATCTATCAGTTAATTATTTCTCCAAAGATTGCATAGTATGACAACATAATAGCCCAACATTACGGGAATTTACCATTGTAAAATCAACTTCAGTGTATATAAAGTTACTTTTCTGACAACCCACTTACAGGTGCAAGTGTCTTTCTATTTATTTTGAGGTTTTAAAAACTTATCAGACAAAATCCATGTAAACATTCTGCTTATTTTCATATAATTCACACGTGAAAACTTAGAAAAGCACCGGACTGGTACTTGATTTAACTACATGTGTGAATCCGCTTGATTTGAGCTAAGGCATACATATATAGTTTATAATTTGTGTGATATGCGTTGCGTCGATTAAAACTTTTAGAACTACTCATTTCAAACCTTTGGTTTTTAACAACTCTACACCGTCCTATGTTGTCTATCGCCACAATGCCGCCGTAATATAATTTTCTGTATATCGAGAAACTCCATGTAGAAACATGCCTCTGCAAAAGTGAAATGGGCCTATCATAATTTTTACCGGTTGTAAACTTTTGTAAATCCTGCTGAACTCTTTTCTCTGTTTGCTTGGCATTGCTTGTCTAAACAAGTTTTTCACTGATTGTCGATATTTTATCTCCGCCAAATCCACACATGTAACTGCAAATAACAAGTGGGAAATTCGGGACATAGTAAAGAACATATCCATTAGTAAAAACATTAGGTCTGTTCCTCCAGCACCCAACCTAATCATTTGAAATACAATGTAACTTTGCACTTTCTGCTGCAATCCCAATACAAGTAACGTGTACAATTGTGGATAACTCAAATGCGTTCCAATTAATCGAGAAGTTAGTTCTAGACAACTGTAATCCCGAAATAGCTGTGGAATATTACTTGTGAGTAATTTTGATTGGGTAATACGCACAGTGAACAAATCTATGCAAACTGCCGTGTGGTAAGCGAATACTCCTTGAAACGACAAATGAAACGACCAAGAAAAGTCAAAAGCCCATAATTCAAATGACTTGAGAAACCAGGCTAATACATCAAAATAATAGTTTTTCCAAGGAAACAGAGAATACTCATTGGTTTGGTATGCCAACGTTCCCCATAATAGCCTTGCGTAGTTAATACTTTCAAAGTAGTCTATGACAAAGTTGTGAAAAAATAAAAGTTTCCAATTGCGTTTCAACTCGGTTTTCAAATCTGTGATGTTGATGGCAGAACTTAGAATTGTCATGAACTGTTTCCAAATGTTATCACAGTGGTTCATAAACTGCAGCAAAGATTGAGTAAAATCTGGGTTTAGTAGCATTGGATCGGTGATAAAATACGATGAATAGGCCAACACCCACAAAGCAGCTTCTAGTTTGTCAAAAATGTTAACAGGTCCAAATGTACATGAGTACACTCCAAGAAACAAAAATGTGTTATGCCAAAATGTCACTAGAACCATAAATCGTGTAAGCAGAAAAATGGCAAGTTTGGGTCTTGGAACTTTCTTGAAAGGATTTGCGAAAGAGTTGTCCAATGTAATGGGCTCGGTCAGGAAATAGTTATAGTAATTGTAGACTTTGCGAAGATTTGCTGTGTATTTTTCTTCTGTTTTAGTCATGCTTAGGATGTGCTTTTCACTGTGAATTGTTTAGGAAGAAGTTGAGCATTAAAGCTTATAGCAAAATTGGTTTATCTTGCAAGAGTGAATATTACAGTAGTAAGACCGAGCACAACTTTTATTAACGATGAAAAGGATTTAGAATTACGCAGTTACCAATTCTCAGTTAAAATAAGAAGCGGGAAGAAATAAGATTTTAACCAATTAAAATTATGACAGCGCGCTAAAATAAGAAATTGGCGACTATGGCTTACTCATAGCAGATTCATCAAAAAATATTTTTCACGAGTTTCACCAGACTTAAGCCACTTTAAATAATGGAAATACAATGTTGCTGGTACTGATTGGCACGTTTAAATGATGCATACTTATTTCCAACAGTGGTTTCATAAGGGAGCGACGGAAGATTGGCATGCCCACCAGTTTAAAATCCAAAACCAGCAAATATATTTAAACTGGTTTCATTTTACTTGTTTATTTTTAATAAAAGTTTTCAACATTTGTCAGGGGTTTTATTGACATCTGTTCGTTATAAATTCTGCTTACGTTTATATTGCATATCTCCATTTGTCTAATGTCACGCCAATCAGAGAATGCCATTACGATAAAACACGCAAAGTATTACGACACGTTTATTTTGCGTGTTAAAACATATTAACACGGATTATTCAATCTGTTGGGTTTGAGTCAAGACTCTTGACTCAAGAGAAAGTATAATATCTGGCAAGTAATAAATTACATGCATAATTTAGGCAATTATATTTGGATTTAAAAAATACCAACTAAAGTATGCAATGACAAAACCCAAAACGAATACGTATTTTTATTCAAAAATCCTTTCCTAAAAGGCTTATTCAAATTTTGCATAGATATTCCGTTGATAAAAGTTGTATGCTTTTAATTTTTAGTAACCCTGCAACTTAATCAAACATCAGCTGTGCCCTGTAGAAAATTCTAGTTCCCTCGTTAACTTGGCACACCCGCTCAGGTGGCGGATTGCCCCCAGCACTCGGGGCAATATGCTACAGGGCGGTTGTTCAAAAAATACCGCAGCGCCCTTCTGTTTGCTTTGGTGCTGGTCATCTGGTTCTGCGGTTGACTCAGACGGAATACATAAATATTTTCTTTTAATTGCATTCTGAAATATCTTCACAGATAGTAGAAAATGAACCCGTTTAACTGCTTTGACGAGGATTTGCAAAATAATTGCCAAAAATGTGTGTCAAAAGGGTGCTTTTTTGGATTGTCCTTTGGTGGCGGAGAGGATGCTTGTGGTCCAAATCGGGACTTTTTTTTGTACGAGTGGAGCAAAATAATTGGTCCTGGGGAAGTTAATGAGTGTGGGAATCTCACTCCATCAAGTCATGATCTGATGTTTGGATTAATTATTGGTAAGTTGGTAATCATCGGGATACCGGAAATAAATAAATAGAAGTACAACTGGTTTCTAAACAGTGGAAGGCTCTACCAAATTAAAGCATCGGACACAACATGAATCCTATTGGCAACACTTTTTCACGAAACCTGGCAGTTTTTAAAGATAATTAAATTAAATTTATTTGCTTTTTAGGTGGAGTAGCGCTTGCCATTGTTGCTTTTGCTTTCTTTATGTTGTACAAAAATTCTAAAAAGCTTTCAAGAGGTGTGCGGAGATGGCGGTATGCTATTAAAAAATCCGACGAGGAAGCAGATTATGGCCTAAATGTGCATTACCGACGACTTAATAATGAATAAGTTATTTCAAATATGTTAATCAGATAAAAAATGAATGTCTTTGTATGTTGAAATGAGCGGGTTACAATTATATAAAAATTTTGTATAGCATTTATTGTATTGTTTTAATTGTATTTTTGTACGCAACCATTCCTGTGACTGTTGATAATCTGCTTTCTAATGCGTTCTTTTGTATAAAAATAAAAATTTCATGTCCTGTGTTTTTTTTCAATGTTTGTGCAACAAATGCTTTTAAGCTTTTAAAGGACCATTTGGTGTAGTACGCTTATGCTGGGCACAATTTTAAAATGGGCTTAATTTATTTTACTCTCTGCTCAAGTAACTTTTACTAAATTTTCATTAAAAATACAGTACAAACATAAAACAATATTGCAAAGTGCACCAAACAGTGACTAGAACAAAGAAATAACGCTTACGTTTACTCTCACCAGTATAGTTTATAATCTAATTGTTTTATACGGATCGTGGGATATGTATATATTCTAACCGACTCTGTTCCGTGAAAGGCCGAATACATGTTTCCGTATTTGTGCTTTCTGGATAGAAGAGAAAGTTGTGGAAAAAATATATACGATCTTGCTTTTCATTGCTTTGGTTAGGATATGGCCACTGTATCTTGCACTCTTATATAGCAAATTATGCAGAGTGTTTCTCTTGTACTAGGGCAGGGCACGATTGATTATTTGTGGTGAAAGTCTGACAAAAATCAGGTTACAATACAGAAAAAGTAGGAGATCAAACTGAAAATGTAAATATAGTTAATCGAAAAAAGCAAATAGCTTTTCTGCTACCAAAATGGCGCACTTACGTAAGCCAGTACTATACTTAAAATAGTCCATTCAAGGTCATTTCAATTTTGATTGAAATTTACACTTTAAATTTCAGGTTTCCACATTTTCTTTCTAACTGTATTACATTTATATTCAAAGCAATCCCATTCGTGGAGTATTACCTCAGCAATCCCTTTTAATTTCCCAAACGCTATGTAAGTTAATAAGTTTATACGTTTTACGTAATTCTGAATTTAGTCACTGGTGTGAAATTTAAATATTGTATATTTAAGATACTGTAAAACATGCCTAATTGAGGAAGTACTTTTACATACACCGCCACTAAGCGACGTGGACGAAACTTGTTTCGAAAGTTTGAAGCACTCATTCAATGCAAAGAAAAATTCAAATTGGAATCAACTAACCCTGCTCACCAAGTTTCTTCAAAAAAAACACAACAGTACATGGATACTTTATTCCAGCATTAATGCTCGGTTTAAATATGAACATTTGTACTCCAAACCTTACACGTTTAGAGTTGAGATAGAAAAAGTTGTGCCAGAAGACAGTGAATATTGTATTCGTGCCTTTGTCGACGGAGACGGCTTTCACAACACGGAGTGCAACAGCGATTTAAATTCAGCAGATCAGACATTGTATTTGGAAGGTAAACGTAACGAAGAAATCTATGTACAAGGCGTGATCGACTTATGGGCAACAACGTACTGCAATAAAACATTCCATCATGATTTTGTAAGTTGAAAACATTATTCTCCAAACAAACTATCCAACCTAACTAAAAATTCACCAATTAAATTTTAAATAGATTACTGCTGCGTGGAACCGTCTCACTCTAATGCAGAACCTATCTAATAGTTGGAACATTCGACCTCAGCTTCCTCCTAAACATTTTGGATACCCTGTGTACAACAAGACTACACTATCTAGATGTGGAGAAAAGGATCATTTTATTACCAGCCCTCTACCGGAAGAAACAAACTCATGCAGTGGAATATTTTGTGAAATTGCCGCCAAGCGTAGCAAAATGGACCTACCTAGTGCTCAAACTGAGCAAAAAAATCAAAATCAAAATGCTAACGTAAATATGGACGTCGATGAAAGTGAAATTGAACCAACGAATAAAGACAACACAATTGAGCGCTTGTTAATTAACGAAATATATCCTTGTACGTCTCATGGAGAAAGAGAAGAGTTTCTCGAAATTAGACGTGTTCCATTCAATCCGTCGCAAAAAGCGCAGTATCTCTCAAATGCATTGTGCATGCAAAGTTGTTGCATTAAGCGCTAACACTTTGCGCATACTAATGGTAGTCAACTTTCAAAACGAAAAATTTAATAATGATGGCTATATAGTTGTTAACAAACTATCTAAGAATCTACACATTGCAGAAGAGCTGAAGTGCCAAGTTCTTCCTGCCAGCATGCAAGAACCAATAGTTGTTTTACTCCTGCAGCGTAACGTTGACCCAGAAATTCACGTAGACAAGTGGAATAAAATCAAACTACAAGGTCGAAAAAACAGGGGTTTTCGTCCATTATCGGTTCACACTGCGTACACTATGACAGATGATGAAAACACCGAAACATTTACTATACTGGACGTGATTGAACAAACAACTATAGATGGTTACATGTATGGAAAACTTACAAATAGTGAAGCCGAGAAACGACTCAAACGCATCTTAAAAATTAATGATAACGACTGCAATTTTGTTCTAAGTGAACTGGGTACAAAGTAAAGGGGAAGAGTTTCGCAATTACTTCAAAGAATGCATTGTTGCCGCAATTACAGACTCTGCTCCTGCAATGCATAAATTTCAGAGGCTTCTTTCGGATTGGGTGCACCGTTTGGACAGCAACAACGAACCAATTCCGCTTGTTTCGTTTTTTTATCTTGCACACAAAGTGCAACTTGCAACCAGATCGTCAATAATGCCCCTTAAAAGAGATGAAGATTACGGAATAGATGATTGCTTAAAGTTTCTTCGAACCATTGAAAAGTTTATGCAAGATATGTATACATTTTTCAGCATTTCCACTCGCAGACTTGGAGAATTCCGTGAAAATATCGAAACCCACAAACAACCAAAAGTAGAATTAAAGGAGTTACACAGCGAAAGATGGATTTCAAGCCAATACAAAACAGTTAAAAACTTTCTGGAGGCATGGAAAACATCTATATTAACGACGGAAGGCATAATTGGCAATACTGAACATCATTCTTTACAAACAAGGAAAGACGCAAAGAATTATTATCAAGCTCTTCACGACAAACAACGATTGATCACCATTGTATTTTTACAAGACTACACATATAGCTTCAAGATATGGTCCCAGGCGCTTCAACGGTTCACTGGGCTTCTAGCTGATCAACAAAGATATTACAACAACCTTCTCGATGACCTAACTCTCATGGAAAATTTAGAAAGCCCAGTACTTCGTTCATTCCTTCTTTCTTGTAAATGCTCTGGTAAGTTAAACTCGGCCGAGTTTGGGTGTACACTAAAAGAGTTTGAAGAAAGTAACACTATTACATGGAATGATATCGAGTTTACAAAGAAGGATGACTCACCGACTATATCACTACTTGCTCCTGAGTTTATCAAGAAAACCAGAAAACGGTTATCTGTTTACGTACCAGGTGATCTAATTAAATCTAGCAGTGTTATAAACCCGTCAAACTTTCCTCCGGGAATTAAAGCGCTTGAACTTCAAGGTGATCCCTTGGGTGACACTGATAACACGTCAGTGTATGGAAAAGCGGATGTGACGCTTCTTGCAAACTCAATGGGTTTTGATGTAGAGTGTTTGCTTAAAGATTGGTCGTCGCTTATTCAGTCAATATTAATTCTTCCGTCTTGGGATTATGCACGTACAAATCATGACACTGACAGTTTTTGGACATTTATGCTGAAGAACAAAGATCTTGAGTGGACTGATCTTACAAAAAAATTCATTCGGTCGCTTAAAACATGGGCCCCAACCAGCTCCCTATGCGAAAGCGGATTCAGCATGTTTAATAATATAAAAAATCAACGTAGGACCAGACTTGGTGACGGAACATTGGAATCTTTGCTAATGGTTTCAATAAACGGCCCGGAGGACGTAGATCATTTCCATGAGTTCAAGTACGCGTCTGAGTGGATTACTTTCGGGAGGAACCTGTCCGGAGAAGCCAGATTTTTGCGAAGGCAAGATGGAAGAGATAGTCCCAGACATGGTCGATGATTTAGAACCAGGTGGACTTGATGAATTAGAAGAATATGAAATTGCTGAAGAAACATTACCAGTCAACATAGGAACAACTGACGAATTGTTTGATCACTTATTGTTCCAGTCACAGTCACAATCGCAATCTACAGCTGATTATGAAACTATGCCTGTTCAGAGACAGAAAACACGGATTCGAACCATTCTTATGTAATTATGTAATAAATGTTAATGTAGTTGACAAATGTGCTTGGCTTTGTTTACATGATTGAAAAAAGTTTACATGTACACGTTATACGTCATGCAGATATATTGATTGGAGTGAGTACAGAAATTTACTCAATACAGTATATTATATTATATACGTAAATATACATGCATGTATACATAAGCAAAGCTATAAGTGAAGAATAAAGTGTTTTATATGCATGCTTTTCATGGGAGACTATGAAACGTGAGAAAAATGAAAATATGCAGCTAGTTCTGATGCAAAAACAAACTTAATTTACGTATTATTATATAGTCTGTATAGTGAAAGTTAGTGAAGAAATGTATAAACTATTATAGACTTTGTAGAACATAAGTAAAATGCCTGTATTTGAACGACATATAGAATAGCTTTCACTGATCGGCATGCTGTGAACTGCCTTCCTTGCCTATGTACCTATATATACCTATGTACAATAAACTCACACTGATAATTGATGGCCTCCTGAAACTTTAACTTGCAATTATATAAATCAGAAAGCACTTCATTTACAAACAAGTTGATTTCATGGCTTCTTCACAATTTGTTCGGAAGCAAAGAATGTCAAAAGACGACGGTTCAAATTGATTTTTTACTGATTTACTCCAAATGATTTGATGTAATACTTGTCAATTTAACATGTTTTATAATGCACGATTTGTTCAGTAAAAGTAGCTTTTGCATTCATGGCTCTTGCTCAAGGTTTGTACTAGAAGTGAAAATTTATGCTTTAAAAAGATCTTTACATTGGTTTCTGATATAGCAGGTATGTTATGTATGTATGTACGTATAATATGTATTTTCTTATTAGAACTTCACAATTTTTCTATTTCATGTATTGGACCAACTCAATTTTGGTATACCATGCCCGTTTAACTTTGGATTTCTCAAACTCAAATTGTCAGAAATGCTGTTTTGTAACAACAAATTTCTGCAAACAGGAATCTCCTAAAAGACTTGCCAAAAGTACCCCAAAAGATATTGGGTCCAAAAATGTACACATCGGGACATCCTCCTTGCTTGTGCAGATACAAATGATACATAGATTGTGTGCACGTGAAATGTAGCGAGTCTTGCCATCTAATCAGTTTTAGTGACTTTGTATCATTTTTAGTTAATTTGTATCATTTTTAGTTAATTTGTATCATTTTTAGTTAATTTGTATCATTTTTAGTGAATTTGTATCATTTTTAGTGAATTTGTATCATTTTTAGTGAATTTGTATCATTTTTAGTTAATTTGTATCATTTTTAGTGAATTTGTATCATATTTAGTGAATTTCTACCACTTTTAGTGAATTTCTACCACTTTTAGTGAATTTGTACCATTTTTAGTGAATTTGTACCATTTTAATTCAATTTGACCTTTTCCAGTAAATTTGTACAACTTTATATTAGTCTCCTAGACTTTTAATGAATTGTGCAATTTCTGATTAATCTGCATAATTTTTAGTATTTTTGTGCAATTTTAAATTAAGCATAAGGTTGCTAATAGCAGTTGAGTGCTTTTGTCGCTGAAGGGTGCTGCTGGAGTGCTGAAAGGTGAAAAGTGATGCGGGAGGGAGAATCTTGCTATGCCAGGGGGAAGTCGGCCCGGCAAAGCGGGTGTGCCAAGTTAACGAGGGAACTATAATTTTCTACAGGGCACAGCTGATATTTGAACTTAATACTTGAGTTAAATTAGAACCCCTATGACTGGACTGCAAGTATACACGATTAAAATACAAAACATGCATTGCTAAATACGAAACCGTATATAGAACCGCAGGGTACTTATAAAGGGTTTGGATGGGCTATAGGCAAAGTGACATAAATGAGTTAACTTTTTGTATTTTTTTAATTTAAAATGTCTTGAAAATGTAATTACTGGCTAATTCAAAAATCCTATTATTAGAACCTCTATGCCGCTTTCACAGTACATTGTATATTTTAACTATGGAATCACATTCACAGTTTACAGTGAGCTATTATTAAACTCTTTTGCGAGGTGCAGTGAGTGAACAGGATACAACTGGTATGGTACCTATTGTTCGCTGCGAAAACCTGAAAGAAAGCTAGGGGATTAAGATTAACGTATTAAAATTTCTTTCAAATTTTCGAACAGAACAATAGATATCATACCAGTTGTATCCTGTTCACTCACTGCACCTTGCATAGCTCACTGTACCAGTATGCATTTTCAGTTTTTGCCTTTGCCTGACGGTAATTTTGACACTTGCAATTTGCATATAATTGCACTACGGTTTACGGATTTACGTGTGATTCGTAAACCAATAAAAATCGCTGGTACATAGGTGTTTGAACGGTTAGGATCAGCTTCTCGGTTGCGCTCCTATAATATTGTAACGTTGAAGGACCTGCGTAAAAATTGTTCAGAAAGAGATAATATATCGATTTATAGGCATTTCTATCTGTGTTCTGAGTTTTTCATTTTCGCTAAAAAATTGTAGCATAGGATTTGAATGTAAAACTCTGAACTTCGCTTAGCCAAAAGTACCAATGGATCACGTTTTTCGGAGTTGTACCCAGCAACACATTTGATAAGCCCTTCAAGAGCTATCGAGTGGTATTGAACGATGTACGAATCACATTGAATAATTAAATAGGTCTTGAACAAGTTCTGCCACCAGTTCTTTTAAATAGGAAGAAAAGTAAGGCATGAATTCTCTATTTGCTGGGGAACACTTTTTTGTTAAGCGGTTCAGAATATTTTGCGGTTCACGAAAGAAATCCTAATATTAAGTACAGACAACGGAAACACGAAATTTTTTCCGTTTTTGAAAGAGTTTACGGTCAGCTCTATTATGCAAAACGCATTCGTTTATATACCATTATTTGGAGCTTTTCAATGACCACGAGTTTTTGTCAATGATAATAAAAAATGCCAGTAGGTTTTAAAGCTGATAAACGTTTTGAAATAATTACATAAAGGATGTTGAATAATTATTGATACTACGTTTCTCCTTATATTACATGACTTGTACGAGCTCACAGAACTGAACATATATTTTGTCAGTAACAGTATTGAATGCAGTTTCTATACCACAAATGATCTTGTCTGAAAATTTTATTTAACAGCATTTAGGCAAAGATTTAAAAATGCAGAAAACTATTAATTTTTCACAAATTTTAATAGCAGCATTTGTTGAACTTATGAGTTTTCTAATATGAAAGTAGAGTATATAGCCATCGTGGTACACGTAGTTGTTGCCCACTAAAAACTCCATAAATCAGTGCATTGAGTTTTAGATTTGAAACTTGTTTTAAGATTTTGGCAATAGTAAATAAATTCGTGGCACGTAAAAAGACCCAAGTAAGAATCCACAATTTTTTAGACCCAAACGTAAAGATTATGTAATTTTGCAAAATCTTAGAAAGGAGCCACAAAATTATGCTTCGAGACAACAAGCTTACAAAATCACTATGCGTTGTGTTTGAAAATGCTTTTACAAAGCGTTTGAAAGCTTAGTTTTGGGGCTTTAAAACGGTATAAAATTAAAGGTACAAAGAGCATGTGTATACTCCGTTACTTGCTACTTGGTCTACTTTCAATAATTGTTATGTAGTTAGTAAATCCTTTATTATGTAGCTAGTGTCACCATTTGGAAATCAGTATTGTTACTGAAATGGCTAGACAAATATAGTACAATTTCAATTTCGGTGCAAGCATGTACTACAATTTTGTTTAAATTTTTACTTTGATACTTCACACGGGTTGATGCAGCAGCACAAAGTTTTTCATTCCATATTCCCTAACACCTAATGAAGATATTCATTTTTTCATCTTACTTAGAGTATTTCTTGCTTTGTAGGATCGTACGATTATTTTAGTTTTGACCATTCCTAATTTTTGCTGTACCTGAAAAAGTACCCTTCGGAGTCATGTTTTTAAAATCGTCACATAATCTTGCAGCAAGGTTTTTAAAAACATGAAATCATAGAAATAAACTGCTATAAAACTCGTATTAACTACACCAAATTCCAGTCCTCAGGGTTTATGTGTGTCTTAGAAATAAAGCTTGACTTTAATATCAATAATTATTCAACATGCTTTATAAAAACGTGCGGGGTTTTAAACAATGACAAATACAAGCACTCAATGATTGGCACATTTGGCTTTCAAAAAGTGTCTGCATAATTCGCTGTATCACACAAAGGCAGTTTTTGCCTACGCGGCGCCTCGATTTATGCAAATTTTCAATTAATTTTTAATTTTTAATTTCCATTCATTTTAATTTAAGCTGCCTGATGATGTCGAATAAATAAAACGATGAAACCGGTTGCAGCATACCAGTAACAGACTTAGAGTTAAGGAAGTTTTTATTTACACTGCTTATTACCTAACAGGGAAAAATTATTGGCGGCAATTTTAGTGAAAATAAATTCCCCACCTTTCATTTAGTCTACATACCAAATTTGAGCTCAATCCATGCAAAAATGTATGAAAAAACTACCCCTGACCTGGGGATGAGCCCTTCCCTCAGTGTAAAGTTGTTAGTTTTGCAGAATTCTCAACCCCTTAGTTGGTCTAAATATTAAATTTAAGCTCATTCCATACAAAAAAAAATATTTTAAAAACTACCCCTGGGTAATAAGCCCTCACCCCAGGATGTAAATAAGCATGCGAAAAAACTCTGCCAACCCTGAAATTCGATCCAACGACCCTTCACATCTTTCTCGGACACGCAAACCGCATGACCACACTGCTTAGGTAGTGAATGGCACGAGTAAAGCAGTAACAGAGCGGTTGTGTATCGGCACTGACAGACTCCGTCATCGGGGCTTAATATATAAAGATGTTAGAATACCTGCGGTGAGGACGACTGCCAAACTTCACATTTGAGTGGTAGATGTCACATTTGTGATTCTTTCTTACGTTTATACAAATTTGCTTATTTGGATAATTTACTACAAAATTAAACTAACAATGATCACTTATAGTATCAGTTACAGTAAGTAATCAACCATGAGTGGTGACTACAACAGGACTACGTACACAGGACTACGTACATCAGGACTACATACACAAGGGCTACATATTTATGAGCTACATATTCATGGGCTACATATACCATGGCTACATACACCAGGGCTTCATTTACAAGGGCCACCTACGCAAGAGTTACATACACCATGGTTATAAATGCTAGAGCTACGTACTCTAGAATTGTATACACCAGTGTGGCTTACGGTAGGGCTAGAAACTCTAGGATTAGAAACATCTGGACTACAAACACCAGGGTTATATGCATGTGCATTGTAATGGTTTTATACACCAGAGTTACAGATAACCTATAATGTGATAAGCAAGCGTTTTAATAGAATTATTATTTATAACCACTTACGGTAAAAATTCTAATTTGTGCAATGTTGCACTGACAAAGGGATTTCTGATTTACCTATGTAAGTTGCGCACTTATAAAAAGTTAAATGAACATTGCCTTTAGCTGCGAACATCTTTCAATGGTACTACTTGTTTTACTTTGTATAAAAACAATACTAAATTTGCCTAAACAGTCTAATAAAAATGTAATCTTAATAACTTATTAGCAATTTAACATAATATTATCCTTAGTGCCAACCACATGCCTGAAAAGCTTGACAATTACAATTACCTGAATATATATAATGCCTTTCATGGAATCTTAATCAATTTATTTAATTCAGTACAAAAATGTTGTATTGGTTTTTAGATTTATTCATGATGTGTTGGCTTACACGTAAGCATTCTGCTTTATCAATTATTTGTTCAAACTTAGATAAGCACCAAATTGATGTAAAACTCTTTTACGTGAATCTGGGAAAAACAGGTCAACACTAATGACATGTTTGAGCACACTCAATATTAAGTGTTGCTGGATAGTAGTTATCTCGTTCTCGCATAATTTTATGTTAAGATTTTTTGTAATGGTAGCACGAATTTAAGTAAATGCAGGCAGTATGAGCATATTTGCTCACGTGAACGTAGCATACATGCATTCTGTTACGGACTCATGAGGAGGATAGATTGGCTTGGAGAAAATAGTCATAAGAAAAAATTATCTTTGTTTGGAATCTTAGATTCCCCATGTAAAAAGTAGTAACGGTCATCTCCCTCGCAATGACCACGCAGTCTTGAAACGGTGGGAGCGGGAGCCATGCAGTCCGGTACGGTGGCAATGGGATGATCGTGCACTTTCTTGTTCCTTGTTTCTTTCTGCCTATTGTTCATTATTCACTTGACTCGTCACAAAGTGAAAGATGGTTCTTCGTCTTTGAGATAAATTTTGTCGTAATTTTCAGTCTAATAATTGTTCGGAAATTAATGTGATTCCAATCGGGAAATAAATAAAGCTCCTTTGTCTGTTAAAATTAAAAGATTCTCCGGCGTACTGTGGCTAATTAAGTATTCATTTTGTGGAAATACGGACACTTTCGGTCAGTTAGCTAGCAGTAGGACGTGTAACTGGGATAGAGGATAGTTTTAGCAGGCATTTAGGGAAATTAGACATTTTAAAACACTCATCCGAGCACCGAACGAATTGGGACAAGTGCCTTATCTCGGGGAAACCACAGCATTGTGCCGAAACTGTGGATTGTGTTCGGAAGTGATAAAAATGTCGACGAAGAGTTCGAAAACGTCGGTTACGTCAGTGCCCAAGACATCCGTGACCAGTTCCAAGAGGGTGGACGCGGCTGTGAAGAAATTGGAGCTGAAAAAGAGGAAGCAGCTGCTGAAATTGCAGCATCAATTTGATGAGGACCTGGACGAGCTCCAGACATTGATTGACGAGGAGCAGCGCAGGCCTGCCGGAAAGAAGCGGGAAGAAACAGTCGCCAAGCTGGAGCGTGACAGGCAGCGATTGGAACGTAAGTTCGACCGGAATAAGAAGCAGGTGGATGAGGAGATCGCACTGGAGCTGGAAGAGGTAAATCTGGAGGAAGAGGAGGAAGATAATGATGATTATCAAAGTTTTGATGAAGATGAAAAGGAGGTGATCAGCAAGTTCCAGTTCCCGGAAGAAACAAAATTTCAGGACTCCCCCAGTGATAAGCCACCAGCAGAAGTCCAGCCAAGTTCACCGCCGGCTCATGGTCCAGAGGGAGAAATCGCCATGGACAAGGACGTCATGCTAATGACGTTGATGAAGAGTCAGCTGAGCTTTATGGAGAAAAGCACGGCCGCTAAAAGCGAGAAGTTTCTCCCGGAGTTTGCTGGGGACGCTGCACAATGGGGCAACTTCAAGTCCGCCTTTGATCGGTCCACGGACAAATTCAGCATAAGCAACGGCGAGAACTTAGGGAGGTTACAGAGAGCCTTAAAGGGCAAAGCAAAGGAGGTGGTTGAGCACATGCTCGCCAACATTGACAATGTGCCTGAAATTATGAAGACATTGGAGATGCGGTATGGGCGTCCGGAGTTTGTACTGGACTATCTGGTGGAAAAGGCCAAGGAGGGCAAAAGGCCAGATCTCAGCAAGCCGGAGACTATCGTGGAATTTGGAACTTGTGTTCAGGCGCTCGTGACCAGCATCAACTCTTATAAGCGGCCCAGCTACATGTCGAACACGCAGCTGGTTAAAGAGTTAGCGGAGAAACTCCCGGGGACTATGAAGGGATCCTGGTTTGAGTACCTGGCGGATGATGAAGAAAGGGAGGCAGATCTTTACAATTTTTCCACTTGGCTACAGAAGAAAGTAAGAGCTGCGCTGCTACAAGTGAAGCCTACGGTGTGGAAGGATGATTCGGAGGAAAGGACGAGTAGCAGCCAATCAAAGAGGAACATGGGGTCCTTACATTCATCCGCTGGGGACGAAAAGGAAGATTGTGAAGAGAAGCGAGGGCAAATCTGTCCGTGTTGCCAGAAGAGAGGACATAGTTTGGATGGCTGTTGGGGGTTGAAAAAGAAATCCCGACAGGAACTTTGGAGGATTGCTAAAGATGCGAGGGTGTGCTACTGCTGCTTAAAGGACAACCATACCTCGAAAGATTGTCCAGATGGAAAGGAGTGTGGAAAAGATGGCTGCACTCGGCGCCACCACCCTTTACTTCATTTTAAAGAATGGACTGGTCCTAGAAAGAGGGATTCATCTGAGGAGAAGAAAGAACAGAAGAATACAAAGCCTCCTGACAAGAAGGAACCGGAAGGAGCTGATGTTGGGTATATTGGGTTATCGGCAACGATAATTAGTGGCACAGACGGACCACTACCAATAGTACCGGTGCGAGTGATGGGACCTGGAGGAATTAGAAGGGTGTACGCTCTATTGGACTCTGGCTGTACACGAACGCTAATTACCAAGGAATTAGCGCAATATCTGGAAATGGATGGACCGTCAATCCGCTACCGTCACCGTGTGATGCAAGGGGGCGTGGTGGAGTCATCTGCTAAGCTGGTGAATTTTGAAATTGCTGGAAGTTACAGGAAGGCAAGGAACTTCCAGATTACTGATGCGGTTACAATTGGGGAGGTAGGATTGGCTCCATACTCAATGGATGTGAACAAAGCCAAAGAAAAGTGGCCTTACCTGGGGAAGTACAAGGGTCCTTCTCTTTTTAATGTGGTACCGGAAGTAGTCATCGGAGGGGACCACGGGTTCATCACAATGGACCTGGATTTGCTGTATTCGACCGAAGATAAACCAGTCGGAAGAAGGACAGCCCTAGGTTGGTATTTGCAAGGCAAGCTAGTGGATATCAACACAGTGGGCGCGGCGTTCCATCTCAGTGGAACAGCATTTGACAAACCTTTGGACAAGCTTAAGCTGGATGAGTACGGAGAGACTGCGGGAGAAAAGTTGTCGCTGTCCAAGAAGGATGAAAGAGCGCTGGAGATATTTGAGGCCACTACTAACCAGCGGAAAAATGGAAGGTGGGAGGTTGGACTTCCATTAAAAAATGATGACCCATTTCCCGAGACCAGTTATGATGCGGCCTTATCCAAATTGAAAGAAATTGGGTTGGCAAAAGTGGAGGAATGGAGATGGGTCCCTACCGGGGAGAACGTAGCTGACGAAGGAACCCGGCTATGTGGGAATGCAGATCTCCGCAACGAATGTCGCGGGATACGGGGGCCGGAGTCAGTCAAGTCAGCGGAAGCAGACGCTGTAATAGCAGCAGGTGCAGTAGGAGAAGAAGGCGTTGGGAAGGAAGTACTGCTGGAGGAAGTGAAGAAAGTACTGGCGGGGGTGATGGAGGAGTTTCCTAAGGAGCAGACTTTGTTGACAGCTCTAAAAGCGGCCGAAAATGCTGTGAACTCGGAATCATCGGCCCATGTCTCAAGCGACCCGGATAACCCAGCCTGCGTTACCCAAAATCACTTTCGGAGAGGAATCGGAGTTGCATCAAGTGAAGTAAGAAGCCAAGCTCCGATGTCAAGCTCGCAGTATTTTGGTGATGGAGTGACCAGTGATCGGGAAAAGTATGACAGGATGTGGGAGAAAGCGCCACTTGTGGCAAAAAAGTTTTAGGAACGAGGGAGAAAGGAGGTTCGGCCGGATCTGTTGCGGAGAAATAGGTGGAACGCGGTGACAGAGCGAGTAGGAGACATCGTGATCTTGGTAGACGATCTGAAGCCAAGAAATGAGTGGAGCAAAGCGGTGGTCACCAAGACGTTTCCGGCAAGCGACGGATCCGTGAGGAAAGTGGAAGTCTCAATTCGCAACTTTGAGACGAAGGCAGTGAAGACATACCTGAGGGAAGTGGCAAAGGTTTGTCCTACCGGACTCCGGATTTGTGATTTGGAAACTAATTGTTCCCAAATCAGGGGGCCGGAAAATGTTACGGACTCATGAGGAGGATAGATTGGCTTGGAGAAAATAGTCATAAGAAAAAATTATCTTTGTTTGGAATCTTAGATTCCCCATGTAAAAAGTAGTAACGGTCATCTCCCTCGCAATGACCACGCAGTCTTGAAACGGTGGGAGCGGGAGCCATGCAGTCCGGTACGGTGGCAATGGGATGATCGTGCACTTTCTTGTTCCTTGTTTCTTTCTGCCTATTGTTCATTATTCACTTGACTCGTCACAAAGTGAAAGATGGTTCTTCGTCTTTGAGATAAATTTTGTCGTAATTTTCAGTCTAATAATTGTTCGGAAATTAATGTGATTCCAATCGGGAAATAAATAAAGCTCCTTTGTCTGTTAAAATTAAAAGATTCTCCGGCGTACTGTGGCTAATTAAGTATTCATTTTGTGGAAATACGGACACTTTCGGTCAGTTAGCTAGCAGTAGGACGTGTAACTGGGATAGAGGATAGTTTTAGCAGGCATTTAGGGAAATTAGACATTTTAAAACACTCATCCGAGCACCGAACGAATTGGGACAAGTGCCTTATCTCGGGGAAACCACAGCACATTCTTTTGCCCAACGGTGACTCAATTCTAATTTGAAGCGCATTTGGTCTCATGCTAGTCTTATCATTACCATTAACAACAGGACAGATTGCTTTTATCACTTGTGCACAGGAATGAGTAAATCCCACCTTAAATCCCATCCCAGTGGGAAAAAGGTTTTTCCCGGGAAAAAGTCCAAAATGTCCAAAAGTGCCTTAAATACACTGGTAAATGAGATATTGTACACATTCAATTTGTATCACTTTGCCCCATTTTAAAGGCTTCTTTTTGAACGAAAATTAAAGCTAAAGCTTAAATTAAAAGGTGTCAGGCAGCTGACTGCAGAAAATCGCCCAACTTGGCATTGTAAACAGCAGCTTAGTATTATTAGTAGTGTACTAGAAAATATAATATGCTCATCATTAATAAAAGTAAACTCCACCGCACCGGAACAAACACCACAATTATCAGCCCTGACACTACAATTTACGATTGATCATGTTGACATTATGTCAATGAAATGTAAAAAAGAATATTTTTAAAAGATGCATGAAGTCAACCGTCAACCAACTACAAGGATATGAAACAAAACCGAAGAAGATATCTCGGAATGACGGATAGATAGGGACAATGGTGGTGCACGGAGTGGTAAATTTAACTCCAAGCCTAGTACCAGTCGAATTTAAAGAATGACCGGATTTTGGAAATTGTGACCAATTGTACGGAAATTAGTTAACTGCTTTGAGTTTTTAGATTTTACATGTCAAGGTCTCCAGCTGCAGCTACGTTCATTTTCGGCGAGTGTGCCTTGAATTAAGGGCCTTGATTCCATGTTCCACTCCAATGAATGATAGCATTCGTTAACTGCACTTCTTATCATGTGATAGTCATGCTCATGTCTCGTGTTCAGTACGAGTTTGTTTGAAACTGATTGATGTTTGATTGATCTCGCTAATCAAATAACTCCGACTCTGACACAGACTCCTCCGGCAAAAGAACACAGATTTGTCTGGCACTGGCACAGCATTTCTCGGTGTCGACTGATGTTTTGTATGCTAACTAATTTATTATTTCTTGATGCCGTTCTCCTTTATATGCATGCTGTTGCTTGTTTTGTTTAAATATAACAGGGTTCTTCTCATTATGCCTCTTTTGGACTTTTGGACACTTGGACAGGGTAAGGTGGTATTTACCACCAACATCAAGTGTATAATACCGTATTTTACCGGTAAAAACCGGGAAATGGGAAAAAGACTTTATCCCACCTTCTCATTCCTGCTTGTGCAAGTCAAACAATGAATTTGTGATATGGAGGTTTGCCACACTTTCCAGGAAATAGATGGAGATATTATGGTAAGTCATTATGCTTACTACTTGTTCCAAGCCTCCAAACAGTATTGGAAACTTTTGTTTTTTAACAGTTTAAATTGATTATTGAGTTATTTAAACCTGCCAATTAGCCACAATTTAGTAATTTCAAAATAGGAACAAAATAACATACATAGTTGCCTTGTGTACTAAGTAAACAGAGCTATGGATTCAAATAAAAATACAAATTCAACAAAGCTGCCTGAAAACTACCAGAGGAAACTGTTGCCTTCCCTTTTGTTCTGCGTATTTATTGTTCTTTTATTTTGGAGCTTTAACTCAACTACAACCTCGTACGTGCCTACAACACCTTCCAACTTTCACATGCTACATACCAAGTTTCTCAAGGAATATAATCATACGTATCATAATACACTGATTGTGGACACACTCTTACCCGAGGAGTTCATCAAATTTCAGAACTCCGCCGTGTTAGATTCAGCTCAACTTTCTATCCGCGAACAATTTATAATAAATGAAATCTCCTACAATCGTACAAGATCCAAGCACTTGGAATCATACAAAAATTTAAACTGCACAACATGTCAGCTGGCCGAAGAAATTTTGCAAGTGTTTAGTTGCCCATACGCTCAGGAGCGTCTAGGAGATACAAAACATTATGGAAAATGGGTATGCGGATTTGAACTTTTTGAAAAGAAGCCCAGACCACAGGAATGCGTGATTTATATGATTCAAGACAAACCATCAGAATCCAGTGAGTACATCCTAGAATCTTTGGAAAATCGTACAGACTGTCACATTTTGTATTTTTACAATGAACTCAAGCATAGCACAAGTTTCTCGTCGAAGTCAAGAATTCAAGTTTTCAAAGAAACCATTTTGAGCGAAAGCAATTCGAATGAAAAAGTTACTCTGAAGATGTTAATGCGACAGAATGAACACGCATGGATTGACATTTTATTTTTGGACATTCCGGGAAGAGAAATTAATCTCCTTTTCAATAACACGCAGGAGTTTAAGCAAATGGTTCCAGTTGGCCAGCTATACGTGAGCGTTTACCTAAATCCTGGAAATCCTGGAAACTTTACAAAATGGCGTAACCTTATGGAAACCAGGGGACTACGGCCTTTTCATTTAGATGTTAGGGAGGAAACCATTTCTTCGGAAACTTCTGTTGTAGTAGCAAATTATGGATTTCTAAATCTTAGAGGAAAGCATTTATTGTTAAATGGTGATATATGGACAAGTTATTAAACATAAAAAATTCAAAAATATTTTTAACTAGTCATGCATTTATTCACTCAAAACTGAGGTCTAATTGCATATTTGATAATTTAGTCATGATGAGAATTTTACCAGCTCTGATGAGAACTTGCGTAATCTGGCACGTGTTTGTTTATTTTATCTAATGCAGGACGTACTCAATTCACGATAAGATAACAACCAATTTCACAGACAGAACGTCAACCCTACTTAGATATATCTGATTACAAACGCTTAATAATATGGATGCCATATATTTCTGTATTCCATCGTTTATATGACGCTTTGAAAACTTCACCTTACCTGATATAATACTGTATAGTCAATAATCCATTACTTATAGTGTTACATAACGTAGAAGGCTAAAACAATTCTGCAAATAAAACGAAAGCTTTGTCAAAAGTGCTTACGTGCGAATACAATGACGGTTTTGTTGATAATAAAATGTGTTCACCATTTATGACGAGCTAAAATACGTCAACAAATAAATTAGATACGAAATCCGGGACAGATTATATGAAGGTTTTATTCAACAATAATAAGTTTAATAAAACATTTATCACCATAGCCCAAACCTCAATAAAAATACAAAAATACAGGTATTCTAATATTAGTATACTACATAACTATCTGTACAACTAACTATATTTAATAGTGTTCTCCAGAAAATACGTCAATTACTATCCAGCTAGAAGGATGATACACCATTCCATGTATTTTCGGATTTTCCGTTGTCCACCAATCTGGACCGAATGTAGACGCAATAACAATTTTATCCGGATTTGAATTCAAATACGCCGCCCACCAAGCAAACGTACTGTTAGCTAAAATTATGTGTCTACACAACATCATCAAATAAAAGTCTTGTATACTAGTAGTCTTCAAATCCGAAACGTACACAAACTTGTATTCCTCTTCAAAGTCAGTAAACTGCTTTTTAACAAATTCAATATCGTCAGAAAATACATAAAACACGGGTGAATCCACATTCCTCTCTTTTAGAATTTTAATCATGCGACGAATTGCATTTCTTTGATATGAAACGGGAACAAAGAAACCATTCGCTCTAAGAAAATCTCCCCGTCGTACATTAACAGCAACACTTTCCGTGGTTTGGATTTCATTTAAAACCAAATTTTGCTTTCTTGTGAAGCTGTCAAGTACAGCTTCAGATGGTTGAAACATTGTCACAATTTCGTTATAGTAATCCACCCAGTAAACTTCTGATTGACAATATCCACCCAGTCGAATAAACCCATCTGTTTGCTTTTCATACACAGACTTGTTCAAATACTCAAGCTGGTTGTAATGAGTTGAGTGGGAAATATTTGTAGTTTTGTCGTAAAAGTTGAATTCCGGTATGTGAAATTGGTCTAGAGCAAATTCTCGTTTAGTAGCGGAAAATACTCGATTAGGATCGATTAGTCCAGGTTCTTCGTTGTGATACAGGTAAAGTGTCCAGTTTTTATGTCTTGCGGCTGCATAAGCACAAGCGTAAATAAAAAGTTGGTTTCCAATGCCGCCAATGGGATTGACAAGAACGCCGGGTTGAGATAGCTCTTGGTTGTAGAAAGTGTTGATTTTTAATGCAGGTTTTGAAATTTGGGAGTCGGAAGACTTTACAGCAAAGAAATTGATAATAATTAAAATAGCCAGCAAAATGAACATGGCTTTTGAGAGTACAGAAATGTGTGCTTTAAAAGGGCTCTGCATTTTGATTTTTAACAATTTTGGGTAGTACTGTATAAACATGTACACTGAATTGAAAGATATATTCAATTGCCTTGTATGGTTTTTGCACGTTCCATATGAATGATTTATCGATTATCTTTTGCACGTATAGTTTTTCGGAAACCAGGGCTTGGACTGATATTTGCAATGGAGATAAAAGTAGATAACATATAACGTCATTACTGGTTTTATCAGAGTTGCAAACACAAACATACAATAATGAAAGTAAAAAGTGATATGCAGTGGCAGCCACTTTATGTTAAGGAGTATGACCATTTATTTAGTCAATTTTATAACTTTGTAGCAAGCTGTATGAGCAAATGCAAACTATGGTTGATCGGAGCTGTAGGATTTCAAACAAGTTGTGGTTTATCACAATATTATTGTAACTATTGATGCCACTAGGCACCAAATATAAATACTTTATAACAGCACGGCCAAATATGTACTAGATATATGCTTAATAATGTTCTCCTGCAAAAACGTCGATTACTATCCAACTGGATGGGTGATATAAAGTTCCATGTATCTTTCTATTATCCCGTGTCCACCAATCTGGACTGAAAGCAGATGCAATGACAACTTTGTCCGGATTAGAGTTTAAATACGCTGCCCACCAAGCAAACGTACTATTAGCCAAAATAATATGCTTGCACAAAATCATCAAATAAAAGTCCTGAATACTGGTGGTCATCAAATCAGACACGTAAACAAATCTGTACTTTTCTTCAAAATCGACAAACTGCTTTTTAGCAAATTCAATGTCATCCGAGAACACAAAAAATGTTGGAAGATGTACATTTCTTTCCTTAAGAATTCGGGTCATTCGACGAATGGCATTTTGCTGGTAGGAAATTGGAACGAAAAATCCTTCAGCTTTAAGAAAATCTCCTCGGCGTGTATGAATAGCTACACTATCACTGGTTTTAATTTCGTTAAAAACTAACTTTACAGCTGTGTTAAAACTCTCCACTACTGTTTCAGATGGCTGAAACATTTTCAAAATTTCGTCACGGTAGTCCACCCAAAATGCTTCCGATTGACAATATCCACTCAACTGAATAAAACCATTATGCTGCTGTTTTACAATGTCCTTGTCTAAATATTCCAATTCACTGTAATATCCTGTTCGGCTAATTTCTGTAGTTTTGTCATAAAAGTTTAGTTCCGGAATGTGAAAATGGTCCAGAGCAAATTCTCGTCTCTCAGGACTAAACTTTCTTTTAAAAATAAACCAATCAAATTCCTCTTCATGTTCGAGATAAAGTGTCCAATTTTTTTCTCGTGCTACTGCGTATGCACACGCATAAATAAATAACTGATTTCCAATTCCGCCGCGCGGCTTGCCTAGAACGCCGGGTGAAGGTAGTTCTTTATTGTAGAAGGTATTTATTTTAATTGCAGGTTTTAGTGTTACAGAAGAGGATCTAAAAGCTTGTAAGTTTATTACTACAAAAATGGCTATTAATAAGCAAAGAGCTTTTGATATAAGTGAAACGTGTAATTTAAAGGGATTTTGCATTTTAATACATGAATACGTTATTCAAAATTACTTGCTATGGTTTGGTTTTGGCTTGGCTGTACACTTCACAAGAATATTAAAATGCGTATTTAATGAACGTAGTTTGCTTATGAAATAAAGTTGTACACTTAATGGATTTGCCAACACGTATCACTTGTACTAAAGCTCGACCAATATGCGCCAAACAGTTGAATCTTATCAGAGCGCAAACAGTCTTATCAATTATTGTTAATCTACGTGCTTATATGTTAGGTGTTGCATGTAGTTTAAGTCACCATGTCCCTACATCTTACGGTGACAATGCTTCAATTAAATCGGGTTTGAATTCGAACGCATAGCCTTATAGCCTTGTATAACATGTTGAATGCAACTTTATGAAATTGAGGAAATATGAATCAGTTACCATTATTTTGTATTATTATTGTATTTATTAAGGCAACAACAAATTAGTTTTGACGTGGTTTCCGGAATTATTTTTCGTGCAAAATGTTCTTTTACCAAGGAATCATGCTTATGCAAGTAAATGTGTTAGTAACTCTCATGGTGGTTGTCGTGATATCGGGTTACAAACAATTAAAGGACCTTATGCAAAGAACGAAGGGCCTGTGCCCATGCCTTATTTTCGTTATAGGACACTGGATGGTTACAGTTCATAGCTCATTTGCAGGAGAATCCTTTGCTTATTAAATCAGCATACTAGCTTAGAATATAACTTGCTGCGCACTTTGTCTTTTTTGCAGAAACATTTTACAAAAATGCACTACTCGCCATGTGTACCAGGTGTATATTGTATCAACTCTGTCATTACAGTTCGGATGGTTACAGTTTATAACTCATTCGATCAAGCATTTTATAGGGAAGAAATTGATGTGCTGATTTAGCCTGCAACTGCAACTGTTTGCACAAATACCATTTTTGAATATTATGCAATTGATAAGAACAATGGATAAGATACACACTGTAATGTATACTGTAAAGTATTGTTCAGGGTAATGTATACTCAAAAATAGTACTTGTGCAAGCAGTTTCAGGCTATATCAACATATCGTTTTATTTTCTATAAATGTTTGATTAAATGAGCTATAAACTGTAACCATCCAGTGTCTCAGTGTCCTATAAGGAAAATAAAAAAGGTTTAAAAAACCATGTGCATTTATCGCCATGTCCGACTTTACTTCACTGTTATATCTGTTGTGCGAAGTTTTGTTTGTGATTCAAATCCTACTAGGTGGTGTATATATTTCTTCAGTGTTACACGTTACTAGTTTTAAAAAAATGGATACACTTTTGCAAATTCAAACGCGGCCCAAAACGCTACATCCCGTGAAAAGAGTAGCCCATGAACGTAATGAACCACACATGAATGGTGTAGCTTAATACGTCAGGCTTTAGTCCAATATAACAAAACTACATAGCTCTATTGCTCGTTCAAATTAATGGACAACAACAGTTTATATGGGATCTTCAAGATCTTATTAACTTTAAATTTTAACTTTTTCTTTCGGTGCTTTGCCATATGTTAGCACTGCGAAATGCAGGCTACTGTTTTTAATAAGTATATTGATAGTTTTCTCTTCCAGCCATCTGTCCGGCTGTATGCGTTTTTCTCAGCATGTCGTCCATGCACGATTACACCCAACCTCGACACCCGACAACCTTATTGAATTTCAGATCAATGGCTCAACTCTAGGTCAGAGGTCACAGCAATTTCGAAATAGTTTATAAAGGAATCTATAGGAATCGACACATAACCTTAGGTCACTTTTTAAGCAGGTTTACAGATATGTAGTTTATTAAAATGCAAATTTAAATGCCATAAACCAGAGCCTCATTTGTCAGATATTTGTATATGAGTGGTACAAAGAAACTTCGGAATCAGTGCTTAATATATATGATTGTTTCACGGGAGAAATTGTACAAGTGTTTGGAAATAGTTTTTAAAAAACTGTGCCACAGCAATATTAATAAAGCGGATTTACGCTTCTTCAATAAATTTTAGTGTTAGATATAAAACAAAAAAGTGTGCAATATTGACATATTTATTAATAAATTGAAATTCATACGTTAGATTTGAATATAAGTAAAAACTGAAAAAGTACATATTGCACGTCACATACCTAAAGCCGAGCAACACAGGTCCAAAATTTCTTGAACATTTTGCATTCACAAGTTTGTATTTTGACAACCCGAAAACTTTTCTAATACCAAGTAGGAAGGTGTCGTTGCATCGGCTGAGCAGAGCAACGCGAGAACAGATTATTTGTTAAAACCCTTGACCAAAGAGTTTGAGCTAATCCTTAACTTTAAACAAACGATGGCGGATTATGAATATTTAAGAGTGTTAGGAGAAAAAATGTTGCAACGCATAATCAGGTTCTCAAGAGTATTCAGAGATGGGTAATGAATACAATATCACAACTATGTTTATATACATAAAAGCCTATATTCTTTGGTTTTTAAGTTTTTATAACATTATATAGTCATCAGTAGTCTGATGTAGGATAATTTTAAGATGTAGGATAAATATCAAACTTTTGATTAAAATAATATTATAGAAATGTTAACACTATCAAAATATGTCCAGCGTTTGCAGTCATTTTAAAATAATTAATTATTCAAATTTTGATTTTATGGATTTGAAAATTAAGGACAACAATATGGAAGGAGGCTTCTAGAATAGGTATGCATAAAGTAAAGCGGTGATGACTGCACTATGCATCTACCTCACCAGGAGTTCGATCCTCGCTGGTAAAAAAAGTCTGTGTTGCTTTTCCCTTATTCGAGGCTTATTCTTGTAGTAGTAGATGTGACTTCGCTCTCTCGGTGGTTTGGCCCTGAACGTTCTACTGGGATTGAGCATGTTGTTGATTTACATACTTGCAATTTCCATAATATTCCTCGTAAAAAGCAGCACTGTGTAAAACGTAATGGGAGAGCCTGCAAAATTCAGAATGTTGGATACGCGGCTGGATCCTCTCTATATATAGGGGGGATTCCTTCCCAAATTACATACATACAAAGTGGTGATGACATTTTGTGTGAACATATTAGAACCAAATTGGAAATTTTTGGTGTGTCATAACACATGTAGTGTGGTAGGCACACTCTGATTTGCATTGTGAGTTGTGTGTACTTAGCACTCGAAATGCTTTAAAACAAATTAGCTGAATAGCAATTTATTTAGTTGCAATATGAGTACTCATGTGGTTATGCAGTTTACATGAATTACTCAAATTCGAAAGAAAAACTCTGCTTAACATGTTGAATTGCTGAATTGGTATACAACCTGGTAGAAATGCGTAAATTAAAGTAATGCACACATGATTCATAAAGCACACGTTAGGTGGTTTTCCCTGATCGGCGTTTGCAACATCTTGGGGTATGATAATTTGGCTCTTAATATTCTAAGCCATCTTTTGTTTAAAAGGATTATTTCTTCCTGGTCGTCGGTTGCACTTCTCTAGCGTTGCCCATCTCGAGCGATGATTGTGTTGAATACGTGTCTGCCTTTCATAACTGAAATACTTACATCCTTTTGAATCATTATACAAAACGTGTAAAGGGAAGGTATAAAGAAGATTATTGTGCTTGTTAAAAGTGTGTTTCCGTGTTCAAAGATAAGTTTAAACATCATTGAACATCCGGATAAAACAAGTGGTTATGCGCATTTGTTTCGCAATAAATGTTAAGAAAGGGACAACAAATATTAATTAACCCATAAATTAATGCAGGTTTGTTCATGAATTAAAACGCATGTAGTATCACAGCGTTTATAAAAGCAGGTTTGTCCAATGAAGAAAGGAACAAAATTAATTCTTATTTTATTACGTATACATTTTAATAGTCCAACTCTAAAGTGCAAAGTCAAGTATTTATAAAAGCTGGTTTTACTGAATTTATTTTTCATTTCCCAGCAGCACATTGCCCTGTAATGCTGGATTTATGGTTCATCGTAACGCAAAAGCACAATGTATTTTTTTTTGCTCTTGCTGTCAAAGCAAGCGATTTATGCTTAACGTCATCTAGCTTCGCCGTCAAGCAGCATCACCTCTGCATAACGTACTGCGCGGCAATTTATGCTTAACGTCAGCAAATCCGTCAGCTGGCATGATTTTTGCTGTCATGCGGCGAGTAGAGCAGTGCTCTACTTTTTCATCATCATGACAAAATTAAGCTACAGTTTTAACTGAAATTAAACAAATTTACATACTATTTTGTGCTGTTAATAAAGTTTAACTTTTAAAAACACGTTTTTAACTGAATTTAGTTAAAATTAAGCATTAATTTTGATAAAATACCAAAAAATCATCAAAAATTTTTTTCGCTAAAAACCATTTTCTTTTACTCTATTTATAACCATTTACTCAAATTAGTCATTAGAATACTAAATTTTCCAGTAAAACGTTAAAATTTTGAGCAGTACCATCACACCAGGCTGAAAGAAGTTACGTTATCGTTACGTGAAAGTGATGCTCGCGTGAAGGATTGAAGCATAAATACACCGGTATGAAGGAGAGGAAAAGTACATGAAGGGAAGATGTCAGCAAGAGCACGTTACGTTGAACCATAAACCTAGCATAAGTCCTGAACTTGTCGTTTTCTGGAACACAAAGTTTTCCTTTAACCAAAATGAGGCAAATTTGTTTGTGCATTTTCCTTCCTGTGTAGAAATCTCTGCTGCTTTTGGGTGACACGGAAAGACAAACTGAAATAGACGATGGAAATATGGATTTTGACGACTACTTGAAGCTCATGTAAGACTTATGTATTATCATTTTTGTAATGATACGTGTCTTGTGCCTGCTAAAGCCAAAAGTTATGGCTGAGCCGGGGATCGAATCCCGGGTCTCTTGCAATCCGGGCAAGCCTGCTACAACCTGCACCACTCAACCAGCCTTAGCAGACACGTGTACATTGGAATAGATCCACAAAACTTTAGGATAAGGAATAGGATTCGTGGGATAATGTTTTGGGCCTAATTCAAACATTCAGCCCATCCCAACCCACAAGACCCACTTTTGGGACCAGTCCATTTCAACGTAACTTGCGGTGTGTTGTGAGACCGCCGCGCTCACGTAAATTTAGCTAAAAAATCATATGTGCTGTCTTTGTTTACATCCGGAGTCGGAAAGAACATGTTTTTCTTGATAATATTGGTTGCGAACGGCAGCATCAATCATATTTGATGCTAGTAAGAAGATAAAAATGAAAAGGAATAGTTATCATGTGTGGAATGCAGTTGTAGAGAGACTTCAAAATAATGCAATGCGTTTCTTACACAAAATAAATTTAAAGCACTTCATATTATAACTATTTATATATAATTTATTGAATCGTCTGTTGTTGGTGTTGGCATTCACAAAGAAGCGAATACACAATACAAATGATATACACATATGAAAATCCGTGATCACGCCACTTAATCATGTGTATGCACCGGATTATAAGTGTCAGCAGCATTTTCAAAGTAGGTTGAATCCGTTTTTCCAGCTTTTACGACTTCCTGATGAGAATTCGGTTGGATGAAAGTATCTTGCTGACGTCCAGCTTGGCTTTGAATATCCCGAACTCAGTACACGTACCAGTGATTGTAATGTCAACAACAGAGTCGACACGTTCAGCAACGCCCCAATCGTACGTATAAGAAATGTCCTCCGATGAGCTTACAAACAGCAAGTTATACAGCTTAATGGTGTTAAGCGCAGCGATACACTCTGATGAATCTCCAGCAACATTAAAAGTCAGACGATTTTTTGGAAAAAGAACCTCTGCAATCAACTCGCAATCCGCCTCTTCCCATTGACTAAAAGCCTTGTCACTGCTAAGTTGGTCGAGAAATTCGGAAACAAAATAAAAAACGTCAAAATAAATATCCAAAGTTGACTGAGTGTGCTGCTGCTGCTTGTCGTGCTTTTGTAATTTCCTGGAATTGCCGTGGACTAATCTTCACTACTATTCACTGTAGTAAACAGGAAAATCTTGGCGTTGGCATGAAAAACAAAGCGCTGGCACAAGTAAGGTATTCTGATATTTCAATAAAATAAACCATTAACTTCAATTTTCTACAAAGAAATTGCTGATTAAGTTCACTTATGAAAGGTGAAAGATGTATGGAATGGGTTTGGGACACCTCCGAGTCGGCCCAAAATGTCTATGTTAAATTTAGGGCTAGGGATTGGGAAAATTTCATCTGAATAAGCTTATTCAGACACGCGCCCATTTCCCAAAAAAATCCCATTTTTGGGCCGTATTTTGGGAGGGCCGATTTTGTGAATTGGATTAGGCTGGGTACCCAGCCCATTTGGTTTTGTGAATCTACCCCGTTATCCCGGTGTTTACCCTACACCACAATTTTCATTTCAATTCAATTTAGTAAGTTTAGATTGAATGATATTGTGTAGGTACCATTTTGGCAAGTAGTGTATACCAGTAAAGCATGTAGTTACATGAATGCGGAATTAGAAATTCCTAATCACGAACGAATAACATAAACTGATTGAGCTGGAAAAAAATCATGAAGGACTTAAATTACAACATTATGCAGATTTAATCATACTTACATACGAAATAAAACGAGGTGCTTTAAATGACAATGTAAATAACCTAGTAAGCAGTCAATTTTCAGTAGATTTTCACAAGTAAATTTTTGGAAGTAAATATGGTGGATCTAAACCATGAATTGAACTAAAAGCCATTGGAGCTTAATAAAGTGGAACTATAAATAAAGTGGAACTATAAATCAAGTGGAGCTAGTGGATTGTTCCACTGAAACAAAGAATACCAATTTTATGTTCAGTTAAAAATCTTGAAGCAAATTTACGACGACGCTACAAAAATTAGCAGAACAGGATATTATAGTTAACTGGATAATTTAGACAAACAAATTGTAAAGCAGCAGTATAATGGCTTTATTAAGTTGAATGGATATTGTCAATCGGAAGCATTTTGGGATGAATATCACCATGAAATTGTAAAAATGTTTCAGCCATCCGAAAGTTTAGTTCAGACTTTTAAGGGAGTTACTAAAGTTTACTCCTACGCACTTCCACCCCTTTAGAAAAAGCAACTTCACTCCCAGAGCGTGCTGGGTAGATGGATATACATAGTCGAAATGAAATGAGATGCAATCAGATCGTTCGAAATACCTTTGGGAACGCTATATTATTCAACAATTTCAAACAATAGAAACGGCAAAAATAAACGAACAGCAGCAACATTGTCCCATAAACACATGTACGCAAAAAGTGGCTGGTGTCATCTCTTATACCACTGAATGACTCTTTGATGATTTCTACAGAAAAATTGCATGATTTTATGAACCATGAATCAGGCAAGCTTCTCATAGGGGTTAAAAGTTATGACAATTTAAATGTGAACCAACTTCATTATTATTAATTGATGGAAAATGATTTTAGGCAACTGCAAGTGTTAAGAAAAATGTAAAACTTATTCCAACGTTTCGACCCAGTAACTCTGGTCCTCTTCAGGTCCTCCTCAGGTCTTCTTAAACGAAAACTTCATTATTATTTTCCTCAAAAAGTAAGCGGGAACGTTGACCTTACATTTTTATATTAAATATCAATTTTTTGTAGATCTTGAATCGGGAATCAAATTTGTCGGCTCTTGTAACATTAAGGTGGTAGAAATTTTTATAAGGCCTTTTTTTCGTTAAAAAATCTTAAAATAATTTCTACTATAAGTTTCGAAATTACAATGATTACATCATTGTTTCCATTCGATATCTATCAATGATGTTTATATTAAGTAATCGTATACACATAAGACCAATCCAGTTTACCTCCAAAATGTAGTTTTTGGCGGAGAGACATGGATATTTTAGATACTGAAGGATCTTTTGCGCAAGCCGTAAATATCTCAAACATGAAAATAACATGTTACCAAATGGTTTCTAGTAATATGACCACTTAATTCTACTCAAAAATAATAACACTAACGCAAACATATATTATGCTCTGACATTTATCATTTACAAGCAGTGAATGAAAAGTTAATGCAATCAACTATAGGTTAACATTATTTACGCATCTCAATTATTGTCACAAATCTGTCTAGTGGTATGTCAGACAAATAGTTCCGCCAAACTTTATTACTAATGATGTATTTGTCAAACATCAAAATTTGGGACACGCAAAATTAAAGTAAAGCTTTTGGTTTATTCATCCCAATCATTGTTTACATTTACCTGTTTGAACCCATTTTTGAATGAAAGATTCCAAAAGCAAAGAAGGTTGACTGTAGTTTGTTTAACTGACAGTAATTATGCCTGTTACATAATAACGCATGAATTTAGGCCAAGCTGTTGTAGAATCTCTTAATCAGCTAAAGTTAATTCGATTTGGCAAGAAGTCATAAAAGGTTAATATTTTTTTCCTAGCTCTATTCCATAAACATGCTTTTTTTCTTGTATTTTGTGACAGCAAAATACATATAATGAGTAGGTATTACGTTTTAATTTTTAGTCGTGGCATTGTAGGACTGAAGAGTGGTACGATAACGTAGTTTTCGACTCTTACTGCTTATCAACGGTTCCAGATACGATCCTCCTTGTCTCGTATAAAAGCAAGCTTGATATGCAAAATCAAATGATAAGGCAAATGCACAAAATAAAGATTTGCGATATAAACTGAACTATTGAATTTATTTCAACTCGAAATTCTACACAGAAAATGCACAAATTTTGCAATGGCAATAAACATGAAAAACAAAAATATACTTTTGACAGAAACGTGCAAGCGATGTGCTTGCTTCTACGCAAAGAAAGGGAATGGCATTAAAAGCCTTATCGGTTATGTCTCCAGCATACCTTCTCGTTACCTCCATTCATACGAAGCGTCCATACAACCTTCTTTAACATTTCAAGAAGAACAAAATATTGGATTATTTACAAGTACAATATTCAATGGAATAAGCAAAATGCATTTTACGTGTAAATGTAAAAAATGTAAATTTGACCGTTTCTAGGTACATCAAAATCAAACAAATACATAGGCATAAGGCCAAGGATTTGTCAATCCTTCGTGACTATAAGTCACAATAGGTGTGATAATAACAAGCGATGTTAACTGCGTGGTTGTCGAGAGAAGAGTGATATGTTTATTCATTAGTGTAGTTAGAGTTGTACTTACACTACATAACATGCATGATACGTTACACAGATAATGTATATTATATATTATAATATTATATTATACGTAATACACCCACCTTATGAAAAATTGTGAGCACCTGCGAACATTTAGATTTATAATTTCACTATTACACTATTACAATTACTTTTCACTTTAAAAAAAAAAATTTCGATAAGATGAAAATTTTATATATAAATATAATGGAAATTTGTTTTAAATGGAATATAATTAATTACTTAATTTTATACTTTTATTAATATTAATTATATACTTTTTAAAAGAATTGTTTTTCTGTGTTAGTATAGTTAATTATATTTTTAATTAAAGTTATTAACTGAGTTTATTGGTGTCGAGTAACCTGGATGGGGTGTCCGTGCAGGTTGCAGTCGTCGTAATTTAACTCTTTTGTTGGTACAGTTCCTGTTGCGATGTCCCACTTGTTTACAATTTCCGCATCTCATGAATTCGTCAGTTAGTTGTTGCGTAGTCACTTCCTTTTCGGAGTCGAGTTTCCAATTGATTCTGGGAGTTTTGTCACTTTCGTCAATTTGGTTGTGTGAGTCTTCTTCCGTTGCCAATGTTGTCGAGGAATTTTCTTGTTTTCTCCTCTATTAACGCGAGGGAATTTTGCAGAAAATTTTGAATTGTGATGATTGCGAAGGGAAATAGGATCCAGAAGAACTGAACCCAATAGGAATTCGGAGACTGCGTCTGAATGATTTCTAATAGTTTTGAATTTACTTTTTTCAGTCCAGAAAAAATGACATCTCTCTGTCTATTTTCTGTTTGCCAGTACACGGAGGAACCACGATTCGTTGTTGCTGCTATTTATTCATTTTGAAGCATTTTTTGGGAAGGTATCAAATTGCAAGCTTTGAGCTTGCAAAGTATACAAATCAACCCTGATCTTTCCGATGGTGACTGTTAAAAAATTCAAAAAAAATCCCCAGGGGGGGAAATTAGTCGAAAACCCCAAAAAAGTAGCAATTTTTGGCAAAAAGTTTATCTTGTGGCTTTATGTGCACGAGTAGAACAAAACTGTTGTCATATTCGGATTCAGCATGCTTTTTTACCCCTAGATCCGTTGATTGTGTTGTTCTACTCGTGCACATTTCGGAGTTATGGTGTTTTGAAAATTGCATTTTCAACATGATCGTGGGACCATCCATGCAGCACGTAACGACAAAATGGGTCGATGGGTAGGACGTGTCCCCGACTTTCAAAATTGTTGACAAAAGTCAGTACAGGTATGTAACTTGACCCGCTGAATCCGAATATGACATTGATTTTACCCCTTGACCCACCCATTGACCCCTGCATCCGGTGAAAATGATTTTTTTACATACTGCACTAAAAATCGGTACAATTGTGCAACTAAGCATGCTGAATTTAAATAAAATAAAATTTTCTCATCTGACCTGACCTCTTGACCTCAGCTCGAGGTCAAACTTGTATATTTGAATTATTTGATGAAATTTGGTGCAATCGTACAACCTAACATGTTGATTTTAAATAAAAATAAAACTTTCCGATCTGACCTGACCCTTGACCTCAGGTCAAAGTCAAATTTGTATTTTTGAATTATTTGATAAAAGTTCGTACAATGCTGGATTTTAGCTCAGAGATTTAAAATAAAAGCATTAAAGACACATAAATTTTGTCGCAGTAATTCCAAAAAGCTACAGAGGTTTAAATAATACATTAATATAAATTAAAATATAATAGGGAAAACCGGTAAACATAAAAAATAAAAAGTAAATAAATTAGCCTTAAAACTATAGGAAATACAAATGTGTTTAAAATACTCAAATGCAGTCAAGGAAAAAGTTCTTTTTTACTTAAGTTTCAATAAAAATAAAAAAAATAAAAGCTAAAGAAAATCTTTAACTTCACTTACTTAAACACCCGTTAGGCACAGAGGTATCAGCTAATTCGTAAGAATTACCCAGGGCAAACGACGTGGACGTTCCTCTGTATTTTGCCCCACAGGCATTCGAACACAGGCATGTGTTCGAATGCACGGGCGGTACATTTAGTCAGCCACCGCAGGCTCCGTCAGTCGTAACTGAATTTACTATTCAGTTGGTACGACCATGTCATCAGTGGGCTCAGCATTTTCCAGAACGACTACCATTATGTCGTCCTCATGGTCTTCTTCCACTGCATCGTCACCTTCAGAATCAGATTCTTCCGGGAAAAGAGTTCTATTCAATGGCTCACGCACTTCAGGAGGCTCAGGACAAAGAAGAAGGTCTATTGCTTCTCTTTCAAGGGGTATCCGCTTGGAAGACAGTCTACTTCGACACAGAGATTGAGTTGATATGATAGGATCGGAAAAATCAAGTGATCTGTTGAACATATCAGTAAGATTATCTCTGCGGCTAGTTTTTCTTGCATGATAAAGCCGGTCGTTCCTATAGTACTTATTTTTTGACTCGGCAGCTTGTTCGGAGAGCATGCCAAGTGGCAGCAAACTGTGTCGCACTATATCGGCCCCATGAATAAGAATTTTGTGAAGTGTTGCACTCATTTTATAAAAACCGCACTTTTCAATGTAAAGTTTGTATGTTTGATCACAGTAATTCTGAAAAGCATCGGGATCGATTGGCAAATCATGCGATATAGACTGCAAGATAACGCGTATACGCCTCAGAAGCTCTTCATCCACCTCAATAATCTTGCTAAACTCTTTATAATTTTGGAAGGCTCTTCTAGCAGTATTTCCATCATTGGATGAACCAGCCCCGCCAGAATTTGGAAAGTCAACTCTAAGAGCCATTTTTTCAAACAACTCTGTTTGAATTCGTTTCTTTTCATCGTCCACAGTCTTTTTGTCGGCTGTAGTACTAGCACGCCAAGAATTTATTTTTCTTTTATAAGCAATGTGTAAAAATAACTCTAACATTCTTATATAGGCGTGCATTGGATTTATTCCATGCTTAAGGGACGAAGGAATCGGCTTAAACTTTCCATTTCTGACGTTAGCTGGCTCATTAAAATCCACAGGGTTGGCTTTACATATTGGGCATGTCATGAAAGACCTTGTATCCGTTACAAAATTTAGTATTTTCCCGTCAATGACAGTAAGAGCGAATTCGTATTTAATTAAAATATCGTTTTCCCCATGCTTCTTTGTATACGATGTCAACGACGAAATCTCTTGCTGAATTAACTTTTGCTTTGTGAGTACAACCTCCTTAGACTCCTTCACAAAATGAAGCTCAATCGGTCTACAAAATCTGACTGATTGGGAGACAGTGTTCTGCCAGACTATTTGACGAGTAGTCCGTTGAACAAGCTGTAATGGAATCATTGTAGTTGCAAAAAGTGCAGAGTCAGTATGAGGACCAACGTTAGTCATATCAACATATCCTTGTTTATAGTTTGATTGATTTGTTGATCCATCGAATCCCCAACTGAACACTAAGGTTAACTCGTCCGCACTCATATCAACTACTCGGGTAAATGTTTCCTCAACCAACTCCAGAATTCTTTCACATGTTAAGTCAGTAAGTGCTTGTAGCTGAATTTTTGCACAAACGTCCGTCACAAAGAGTGCATCTGGCGGTGGTCTAATGTTTTGCCTCATTTTTTTGATGGAGTAGTAAGAAGGAAAAAGCCTGCAGTCATGGCTGGCAGCGGTTTCTCTTAAAGTTGCGTAATTACGTTTGCTGAACCCAATGTCAAGCATCAAGCCGTATGCCCGCTCAGGAGTCATTTTTTGTTCCTCCGGTACCTTGATGCGATTTAACACTTTCTTCGGTCTTCCGGGGGTAACCAAACATCTCTCAATAATCTCAACAAGGTTCTGCTTTTGAACAAGAGAACTTGTTCTTGCTAAATATATAAGTGCGTCTTCAGTTGGAATATTGGTGTCTGTCAGCTTCTCGGAAACTTCCTGTAATTTCTTGCGTTTAGTGGATGGTGCAGATTCACTAAACTCCAACTGGGGTCGACCAGGACCTTTTTGAGAAGAGGTTGGTTCAGGTAAGCTTTCAAACGCTACACGAAAAGGTTTTTGCAGGAAATCTGCGCATCGATCAACTATACGGTGATTTTTCTTCAGCAACTTGTTGTAATCACTAACCAGCACCTTGACTGACTTGCTTATTTTCTTTCGATACTCTTCAGGAAAAACTACATTGTAACGAGCCTCAATCATGTTAATGTAATCATCTGTAGGCTTCTTTTTCACAAGCACCACGTCAATGACTTCCCCTTTAGTGGATAAACCTTCAAATGGAATCGAAGGAAATGGTCGAGAGCTTTCATCTTCATCAACATCTGCTGCATCGGCAGGAAGGTCTTTGCAAAAGTGTTTTGGAGGTGGTGGAGGTTCGCCACCAGCACCAACTGCCGTAGAGATAGAAATAGTGCTTGGACCAGGCTCTGCAGATAACGTGGAACTAGTCAATTGTTGTTCCGAATTCGATGTCGACTCATTTCTTTTCTCTCTACCTTCTTCTCTGCCACTTTCCGTTGGTTCCGAATCAAAATTTACATGGAACATCAAAGTAACATCACAGTTCCTTGTAATGGCGACTTCTCTCCAGCTCGGGTAATTGCGCCACTTTGCACCCGTCGCAGATTCGCATTCAAAAGCCATCTGGCTGCGACCCAGACTGGCATCCCCCGACATGGGCGAGCCACCTCCCATGTGAAGCAAACGAGCGTCCGCAAGAACACGTGCGCCCCCCATAATGGGTCGGAGATGTTGCCTCACCCCAGCCATCCTTCGACTGGGTTTTATTTACATCTCCGGGGCCCTTCCCAGCCGTTAAGCTGGGGGTCACTGGCCAGTGGCAAAGGGTTTGGCGGCCCTTTGCCCCCAAAGGGAGGCGCACGATACCTAACAGACAAGCTCAGCAGTTTTTAAACTGCTAGGGTACTTTTCCTAACATTTTTGAAAAGTATTTACCCACTTTAAGTCACCACAACTAATACATTGTTGTAGTTACCGATCCCATGTTAGTTAGTTTAGTTGACCCTGCTCCCCCAAGAGACGAATTCTTAACTTCCTCACAGGGTTGCTCAACCTAACAGGTTTGCCAACTGAAAGGCCTAACATTGGAATTGATTGCAGGTAAGCTAAGAGAACAGGGGTTCTTATATTGCGCGCCTACAACCCTTGAAACCCACTTTTGCAATCGGGCGGTATCGGTTTTAGGAGTAAGAATACCGTCTTAGCATATTGTCACTGGAAATCAATTGCCGGATTCCATTTTTGCAATTTGAACTGCGTAAAATTAAGACTTTTCAAAATTGTCCAAGCTTAAATTCTGCATTTTTTTCTCCCTACTACGTTGTAGGTAAACAAGCATAGCATGCCTGGAGCCTCTCCATAAAAGCCATGGTTAATATTTGCAGTCTACGGCATTTTCTCTTGGCTGAATTTCCATGCACTTTTATTACGCTTGACTTTGCCCTCACGAGCGTGAAACCAAAGACTTTGCCAAGTAAAGCACACGCCTGGATTCTACAAGAGAAAATATCCCCGTTGACCTGTTCTTGGTCATAAGAACTGCAGTTAAACGTAGGCTTCTCATATTACACCAGCTTTCTTGTAGCAAGCTTTTCCTCCCTACTAGGTTGTAGGTAAACAAGCATAGTATGCCTGGAGCATCTCCATAAAAGCCTTGGTTAATATTTGCAGTCTACGGCATTTTCTCTTGGCTGAATTTCCATGCACTTTTATTACGCTTGACTTTGCCCTCACGAGCGTGAAACCAAAGACTTGGCTAAGTAAAGCACACGGCTGGATTCTACAAGTGAAAATATCCCCGTAGACCTGTTCTTGGTCATAAGAACTGCAGCTAAACGTAGGCTTCTCATATTACCCCAGCTTTCTTGTAGCAAGCTTTTTCACCCTACTAGGTTGTAGGTAAACAAGCATAGCATGCCTGGAGCCTCTCCATAAAAGCCTTGGTTAATATTTGCAGTCTACGGCACTTTCTCTTGGCTGAATTTCCATGCACTTTTATTACGCTTGACTTTGCCCTCACGAGCGTGAAACCAAAGACTTGGCTAAGTAAAGCACACGGCTGGATTCTACAAGTGAAAATATCCCCGTAGACCTGTTCTTGGTCATAAGAACTGCATCTAAATTCAGACGTCTCAAGTTTCCCCAGTTAACATCTATGCATTTATTTATTACTGGAGCAGCCGACGGTACCAAGAATGGCATATTATTCATGTTTTGGTATTAGGGTACCTTCTGAGCTGCTCGTATATCTAAAAAATTGACAGTGTCAATCTGTCATAAAAATTTCAAAAAATCATGCACAGCTCAGGCCACAGGTAAAATCTTGGGAAACTCTCTTCAGAAATGGATTCCTCGCACAAACTTTACTACCCCCTCTGCCGCCCCAACCAGAAAAAATATCAGGGCCTGAAAACGTCAGGGAGCAGAGATATTGGGCCCTGAAGGTGTGAGAGAAAAATTTTTTTTTGAATTTTTTGAATATTATTACATATGTTGTGTGGCACATGTTTTTAGGTCTATTTTTCTCCTGGATTAAGAATCCATGGTTGGTTTTTTAATATTTTGGCTCTACGGCCCTGTATCAGGGCCTGAATTTTCAAAAAAACATGAAAACATTTATTTATTTATGTGATACGTGTCTTTAGGTCAAGTTTTGCCAAAATTTATGATATCGTTGTTCATTTTTTAAAATTTGGATCGTAAGGCCCTGCTTCAGGGCCTGAATTTTCAAGCAAGCATGCAAGCATAAACCTGTACCTGGTACGTGCTTTTAGGTAGAACTTTGTCCAAATTTTATTGGACAAAGTGACATTTTATTATGTGCAGTAAATAAGTGATCCATTGATCGTGAATTTGACCTTGAACTGAGGTCAAGAGGTCAGGTCAGATGAGAAAATTTTATTTTATTTAAATTCAGCATGCTTAGTTGCACAATTGTACCGATTTTTAGTGCAGTATGTAAAAAAATCATTTTCACCGGATGCAGGGGTCAATGGGTGGGTCAAGGGGTAAAATCAATGTCATATTCGGATTCAGCGGGTCAAGTTACATACCTGTACTGACTTTTGTCAACAATTTTGAAAGTCGGGGACACGTCCTACCCATCGACCCATTTTGTCGTTACGTGCTGCATGGATGGTTCCACGATCATGTTGAAAATGCAATTTTCAAAACACCATAACTCCGAAATGTGCACGAGTAGAACAACACAATCAACGGATGTAGGGGTAAAAAAGCATGCTGAATCCGAATATGACAACAGTTTTGTTCTACTCGTGCACATAAAGCCACAAGATAAACTTTTTGCCAAAAATTGCTACTTTTTTGGGGGTTTCGACTAATTTCCCCCACTGGGGATTTTTTTTGAATTTTTTAACAGTCCCCATCGGAAAGATCAGGGTTGATTTGTATATTTTGCAAGCTCAAAGCTTGCAATTTGATACCTTCCCAAAAAATGCTTCCAAATGAATAAATAGCAGCAACAACGAATCGTGATTCCTCCGTGCACAGTAATAAAATGATATGTCTTTGTACATTGGACCAGGAAATGTGAGATTATCTAGACTTCTAGACTAGAAGTCTAACGGGTATTAGCGTAAGCTATGTCGAATAGACAACGGTTCAAGAAATTATAAGTCATGTGCTGGATATGACTCCAAACGTAACTTCTTATTCAGTTTTTGGAGCCAAAAATTGGAATTACTAACCTTTATTTTAACAATATGGGTTTTCGTTTTTATACTTTACAGTCATTCACGTAAAGAGCTGTTTTTGGCACTCTAGTAAAAATGAAATCTCTGCAAACATTTCGAGACAGTAATATTACAACTCATGACAATAAGATGAATCGCACAGAAAGTTTTCTATCTTTATTGATGGCAGTAGAAGAAAAAGGAGTGCACAGCGCAATATTAATATATATAGGAACAGATCAATGTAGTCTCAAAATGATAAAGGCTTTGGTTGAAAAAAGAATTGACGGATGACTATAAATATGACGCTTTCATTCCATTGCTACTGTTCCATTGTAGTTACCGAAACTCATACGCCAGCAAATGTTACTGCTTCACATCTCTTATGATCTCCGATTATTAGAAACGAATGGTGGTACAAGGTACCAGTAGGATGCGGTACTGCCAATTTCCGGAGTACAATTTTAACTGGTTTTACTTAAAGGTTGTTTGAACGTCTATAGAGCTAGCGTTACAAAAGAAAGAAAGGAATTTCCGCGATTCAAACTATTCAAAGCATTCAATTTACGATTACCGAACAAAGAGATAGAGAAGCCAGTCTTTAACTACATATTGTATTTCTAACGATTACTTTTTCATTTTTATATTAGTTAACAGCTTATTTAAATGTATTCACATTTCTCTTGCGTTGCATTACCTGTGCTTCATAGAAAGTGGTCAGTTTACGTATTTTCAATATAATCTTATATTATCTGACCAATGCCATTTCATACTTGCATAGCATGATAACATACAAAGTTGTCTCTCCTTCTGGTTCCTTTGCTTTTATCTATAATTGCTTATCGACTATTACTGATTAACGTTTAAAGACTGACAAAAATGCGAATATGGCTGCGTGTTCTGAACATTGCACGAAGTTCAGATGGCGTTAACGCAGGGAATAAAAGCCCCAATCCCCGCAGCCTTTGTCCCTGGACAACTTTGACTGGTCGTGTATACGGGTCATGCCGGATTTTTTTTTGAATGGGGCCGTCCACTTATTATGTCATGGGAAGTGGTGACACTAATAAATACTTGACTTGCTGGGTATACAAATATACGTATTCTCATATGAACGATTCCCTAACACGACATTTACAACTAACTGATGTTTTCAATATACATAAAGATGTTGGGACGTTTCATATGAACAATGTTAAAGTTCCACTTATACAACTAGCTGACCCGTATGCACGATATGACTATGCAATCTAACAGAGTAGTACGAAATGTAAATGGGCAGAGTAGTACGAAATGTTTTAATACCAGTAACATTGTTGTACACTAGCGTTATTGAGTTTTATTACAAATAATATGTAACAATTAGCTACGTAGTTGTACACAATGTTACTGAATGCGGTTTTAATTAACAGAGTAGTACGAAGTGTGACTTAATGTTAATTTAAGTTATATACTAGTACGAAAAGTTACTGAATGTGGATAAATTCTTACTTTTCTAATAATTAATTCTAACTACACTCTTATGCTTATTTTTTAACAATTAATTCTAAATACACAACTACTCGTTTTTTGTAACAATTAATTCTAACTACACTCTTATGCTTATTTTTTAACAATTAATTCTAAATACACAACTACTCGTTTTTTGTAACAATTAATTCTAACGACACTCTTATGCTTATTTTTTAACAATTAATTCTAAATACACAACTACTCGTTTTTTGTGACAATTAATTCTAACGACACTCTTATGCTTATTTTTTAACAATTAATTCTAAATACACAACTACTCGTTTTTTGTAACAATTAATTCTAACTACACTCTTATGCTTATTTTTTAACAATTAATTCTAAATACACAACTACTCGTTTTTTGTAACAATTAATTCTAAATACACTCTTATGCTTATTTTTTAACAATTAATTCTAAATACACAACTACTCGTTTTTTGTAACAATTAATTCTAACTACACTCTTATGCTTATTTTTTAACAATTAATTCTAAATACACAACTACTCGTTTTTTGTAACAATTAATTCTAACTACACTCTTATGCTTATTTTTTAACAATTAATTCTAAATACACAACTACTCGTTTTTTGTAACAATTAATTCTAAATACACGCCTATGCTGCAATTTACTAATACAAACATTTTTTGATGAAGTGGTCGAAATGGAATCAAAAAACAAGTACCAGAAGAAGTGCTATGCCTGCAACCCAAGCAAACCCCACGAAATTAAGGAAAATAAGGGTCGGGGTCAACTAGCGAAGCAAGTGAAGGTGCCGGCAATACTACAGCGGGTACAGGTGTATCAGAGTGAAGTTGGAGGAAGTTTTGAATTGGATGATTGGATTTGCCCACGCTTCCAAGCCAAACTCTACAACTACTCCAAGCAACAGCACGATCGTACTTGTCCAGAAGTACAGCGCAACCCTGGTGGCATTGCTGGCGTTCCCCAACCCTCTACTGCTAATGTAGTGTGTACTCGGTCTGCTGGGAATCATGAACTTTATGAGCCCATGCCTGATGCAGGATGTTCACGAAGATCTTGTGCATGCAAAGCTTCTGCCAATGTCAACAATCGTACTTCAGATTGCAACGATGATGGATTTGAAGTAACAGAAAACGAAATTCAAACGTCTGATTCTACTATCCCTGGCTCTGGGCCTAATGTCTCTGGTTCTGGCTCTGTCTCTGGTTCTGGCTCTGTCTCTGGTTCTGGCTCTGTCTTTGGTTCTGGCTCTGTCTCTGGTTCTGTCTCTGGTTCTGTCTCTGGTTCTGGCTCTGTCTCTGGTTCTGTCTCTGGTTCTGTCTCTGGTTCTGGCTCTGGTTCTGTCCCTGGTTCTGGCTCTGTCTCTGGTTCTGTCTCTGGTTCTGGCTCTGTCTCTGGTTCTGGCTCTGTCTCTGGTTCTGGCTCTGTCTCTGGTTCTGGCTCTGTCTCTGGCTCTGTCTCTGGTTCTGGTTCTGGCTCTGTCTCTGGCTCTGGTTCTGGCTCTGTCTCTGGCTCTGGTTCTGGCTCTGTCTCTGGCTCTGGTTCTGGCTCTGGTTCTGGCTCTGGTTCTGGTTCTGGCTCTGGTTCTGGTTCTGGTTCTGGCTCTGGTTCTGGTTCTGGTTCTGGCTCTGGTTCTGGCTCTGGTTCTGGCTCTGGTTCTTCTTCTGTCTCTGGCTCTGTATCTGTCTCTCGTACTTCTGGCTCCGAAGTTGCACCTGATCCATCTGATGTAGACGAATCTCAAAACTGGTTTCAAAACTCAAACCCAGAGCTCACCGAAGAAGATTTTGGTTTCAATGACTCCGAGGAATCTTCCGAAGGCATTCAGATTGCAGCTGAAGCGACGTATTCTGAAGGAAGTGACCAGAGCTTTTCGGAGCCTCTAAGAAAGAAAACGAAGACGGAACTTCCCCGAATATTTTCGGTGCCTTTTACTGAAAGTTGTTGTGTTGTTTGTGGAGAAACCTCTGCGGAAGGACGTAAAGCTGTTCCATCATCAGCTAAGCGTGATCTCTGGCTCGAAAATAGGATTTATCTCCCAAAGGGAATCCGTACATGTGCTAAGCACATTTCAGAAGAAGTTTTCCTCCCAGCTGCACGAGAAAAGCTGATTGAGAAAAAGAAGATGGGCTTGAATGTCTCGAATAAGGAAATCGAAGAGTGGATAACGTGGCTTACGAATTCGTACAAAATTGGTTGTAAAAGCATTAATTTCGATTCATCTTCAACACCTGATGAAGCGTATCGAGAATTGTTGGGATTCACTAAATCCGAGTTTGATGAGATTTTTGCTTATATATCCGACCATTTGCTGAAGTCCAAAAACCGTAGTCCACGTACAGCACTGGCCGTATTCTTAGCCAAAATGCGTCTCGGAGTAAGCCAGAAAGTTCTGGCCCGTCTGTTCAATATTCGGACTCAGTGGATCGTTAGCAAGATTCTGCATAGAATTACGGCATTACTGGCGGAGCATTTCGTCCCAATGTACCTTGGAGTTGGATTAAAGCATATTACCAGGGAATCACTGCTACAAGCTCACAGCCTTGGATATGTCAGTCAAATCTTAGAACTTCCCGATGGTAATTTGGCCTATATTTTAGATGGCACTTATTTCTACATCCAATCATCCTCGGACTTTGAGCTTCAGCGGGTGACTTTCTCGCCCCACAAACACCGCAACCTGGTGAAGTTTATGATGATAGTATCTCCTGATGGCTATGTATGTTTGATATATATTTAAGACACATTTTATGGTAATAGTTTCGTGAATAACTAACGATTGTGTTTTAGATTGTAGACTGCATTGGTCCCTATCCCGCAAACGCCAATGATGCGACGATATTGCTTAGGATTCTAGAGGAGCAGGACGGATTTTCAAAGTTCATTAGAGCGGGGGATCACTTTGTGTTAGATCGTGGGTTTCGAGACGTAGCTCCAAGATTGGATGAGCTTGGAATAAGCCATAGCATGCCTCGCTTTATCGAGAATGGGGAAAGGCAGCACAGCACTGAGGATGCCAACCAGTCCCGAAGAGTCACTTTGATTCGGTGGCCTGTAGAAGCAATCAATGGCCAGCTCAAGAACAGGTTTGATTTTCTGGACAATGTGATTCCAATTCTGTACGGCCCAATAATCAAGGACTTGGTTAGAATCAGTTGTGCCCTGGTTAATAAGTTCGGGAAGAGCCTTCTAGTGGAGACTGAGTGGCATGAGAAAATCTGTAAGCAAGTTGACGCACGTCTAGAAATGCACAATCTGTTGCATGGGCGAATTGAAGATTTCTTTTTGAACACACGAGTCGGGTATAAAAAGGCAAGAGCGGATATGGTTGTCGGCTTCCCACGTTTAACTGAAGAGGATGTACGTGAGATAACTCTTGGCGGATACCAAATCCAAATGGGATTGAGGTACAATGAGAGGTCTTTGGCGAGGAATCCGGCATACGAAGTTTACTTCCATAAAGAAGAGAAAAATTTAGTTCGAGTGCGTCTTCAGTCAAGATACAGGCGAGCCGTATTCCATATACTATGGATTCAATACAGTGATGATCCCACTCGTAGTCCAGTTTCAAGAATCCTGGGCTACTACTGCAGATGCCAACAAGGAGCACGAGTCCTTGGCACGTGCTCACATGTAGCAGCCACTTTGCTTTACTTAGGTAAGGATATGCATGAGGAGCCGAAGGCCACAAAAAAACGGGTGGGAAGTTTTATTTTTGTTGATTCAGCTGAAACCGCGGTGAGAAGGGAAAATGAGGAGGTAAATTTGGAGATTGAAGGAGAATTAGAAGATGAGGATGTATTGGAGGAGGATTGAAATTGGATTTTTTAATTTGGCTTTGTAATTGATATCCCATCTTTCATCATTGTTTTCATTAATTTCTCAAAATTTCTGTATGTGTTTGAATTATAATAGGGAATAAACAATTTTCTAATTTGATAAAAAATGTTTCTCAAGTCGTAAGTCATAAAAGAAACCAAAAGAACAAAAAAATCAAATAACTGAAGTCACCTAGTCGTAAGTCATAAAAGAAACCAAAAGAACAAAAAAATCAAATAACTGAAGTCACCTAGTCGTAAGTCATAAAAGAAACCAAAAGAACAAAAAAATCAAATAACTGAAGTCACCTAGTCGTAAGTCATAAAAGAAACCAAAAGAACAAAAAAATCAAATAACTGAAGTCACCTAGTCGTAAGTCATAAAAGAAACCAAAAGAACAAAAAAATCAAATAACTGAAGTCACCTAGTCGTAAGTCATAAAAGAAACCAAAAGAACAAAAAAATCAAATAACTGAAGTCACCTAGTCGTAAGTCATAAAAGAAACCAAAAGAACAAAAAAATCAAATAACTGAAGTCACCTAGTCGTAAGTCATAAAAGAAACCAAAAGAACAAATAATCAAATAACTGAAGTCACCTAGTCGTAAGTCATAAAAGAAACCAAAAGAACAAAAAAATCAAATAACTGAAGTCACCTAGTCGTAAGTCATAAAAGAAACCAAAAGAACAAAAAAATCAAATAACTGAAGTCACCTAGTCGTAAGTCATAAAAGAAACCAAAAGAACAAAAAAATCAAATAACTGAAGTCACCTAGTCGTAAGTCATAAAAGAAACCAAAAGAACAAAAAAATCAAATAACTGAAGTCACCTAGTCGTAAGTCATAAAAGAAACCAAAAGAACAAAAAAATCAAATAACTGAAGTCACCTAGTCGTAAGTCATAAAAGAAACCAAAAGAACAAAAAAATCAAATAACTGAAGTCACCTAGTCGTAAGTCATAAAAGAAACCAAAAGAACAAAAAAATCAAATAACTGAAGTCACCTAGTCGTAAGTCATAAAAGAAACCATAAGAACAAAAAAATCAAATAACTGAAGTCACCTAGTCGTAAGTCATAAAAGAAACCAAAAGAACAAAAAAATCAAATAACTGAAGTCACCTAGTCGTAAGTCATAAAAGAAACCAAAAGAACAAAAAAAATCAAGTAACTGAAGTCACCTAGTCGTAAGTCATAAAAGAAACCAAAAGAACAAAAAAATCAAATAACTGAAGTCACCTAGTCGTAAGTCATAAAAGAAACCAAAAGAACAAAAAAATCAAATAACTGAAGTCACCTAGTCGTAAGTCATAAAAGAAACCAAAAGAACAAAAAAAATCAAGTAACTTAAGTCATATACGTTTCTGTCGCTGTACTTTCAATACTTTCAATACATGCCTTTCTTGTCATTGTACTTTCAATGCATGCTTTCTTGTCATTGTCCTTTTAATGCATGCTTTCTTGTCACTGTACTTTCAATACATGCCTTTCTTGTCATTGTCCTTTTAATGCATGCTTTCTTGTCGCTGTACTTTCAATACATGCCTTTCTTGTCATTGTCCTTTTAATGCATGCTTTCTTGTCGCAGTACTTTCAATACATGCCTTTCTTGTCATTGTCCTTTTAATGCATGCTTTCTTGTCGCTGTACTTTCAATACATGCCTTTCTTGTCATTGTCCTTTTAATGCATGCTTTCTTGTCGTTGTACTTTTAATACATGCCTTTCTTGTCATTGTCCTTTTAATGCATGCTTTCTTGTCGTTGTACTTTTAATACATGCCTTTTTTTAGATATGGACATGGACAAGCTTCAGGAAATACCTTTGGAGGACTTTGTTCGCGAAATCTTAATAATACCAAAAAAACCCGACCCTAAAGTAATTTTCCGTAAGGAGAGAAAGCGTCAGAGAAAGTGGGCATATTTACCCTACCACCCCCAATACAAGGCAAAAATGGATGCTGCAATTAAGGTGGAAAATGAGAAGGCCCAGCAGAGAATGAAAATTCGCTACGAAGCTTATTTGCTGAAAAGACCAATACCCCCCACCTCAGACAGCCTTGTACCAGCAGCAGCAGAAGTACCCATCCCGGATTCAGATAACCCTTAAATAATTTTGCAAAACAAATATACACTATTCACGCAATAAACCCCTTAAGCAATAAACATTTTTTTCACGCTACTTTTATAAATCGCTTTTAATTTATTATGCATTACTTTTGCCATAAGTCACTATGCTACCAGCGCGCTATGATAACACAGGCCATTTTGGGAATAGATAGTATCCCATTTAAAAGTATTAGGTTCCTAATGGAAATTGGCCGTTTTGCTTATGAAGGTCGCTTATCGTTCTACCGGATACGTGGGAAACGACTATCTACACAATACTAATGGAAAATGGAATCAATGTACAGCCGACTCGAATTCTATTGCACCCTTAATATCCAACTTTTTATGGCTACCTACGCACATTACAAAGTGTACTTTCCTCGCGGATCTAGTGAAACCTTTTGGATACAGACTGATATTTAAGGTATTGGAAATATAACCATTTGAAGAAAAAAGTAACATTAATGGCCAATATATTCCTATGACTTGAAATCTCTTTGTTTTTAAACGGGGTTTACCCATTTTAGGTTAATGATATGTGCATTTTATCATGCCTCATCGATGTTGGCTGCGTAAATCTGATTTTATTTACCAGCATACACCTGCTGTATCCGTACTAAACCTGGCGAGGTTATTGTTGATAGTTCAAACAAGGCAGGTTGTGTGTTTTGCTTGTTAGGTTGTAGGTATTTCTAGAACAAAATCACTTTTTATTATTTTGATGATGTATTTAAGTAGAAAAACTTTTTTTGTGAACGCATCGTGCATAACAAGCAGTTAAAAAATAATTGATGTTGTCAATATATTTTATAGTATTACAACACATGGCTGGGTCTGATTGGAATAATTTTATGCGTCGCTGTGATGTTTTTAACGAGCTGGGTAACTGCGCTGGTTTCCTTTCGTTGCGTCATTGCCCTTTTCATCAGTGTGATCTACTGAAACCAGGTTAGATTTACAATACTCTGATCTCAAAAAGCTATCTGATTTTTTAATGATTGGAAAAAGTTTGCTTGCAAATGCGGCACACAAAACAATGAGGCTTCACAGAATCTTGTGAGGATCTTCTTCTATCATTGTCTCTACGCAGGGATGCATGTATTTTGAAAAGGGCATGGATTTTTGGTTGTTAACTATAATAATAGATGCAATTTATGTATTACACTAGATGTGATTGCGTAGCATCAACATAAGCTCAAATCTACACTGATTCATTCAGTGCTCTGGAAAAGTTGGCAGTTCCGCATAGCATGTGAAATACTAGCGTCCGCAAATATTATATCTTAACGGGTGAGTGATCATTTGTTAGCGACATTTTCACAAGAGAAAGAATCCTCATCTCTTGTGAAATCACTTTAGCACATTCTGCGAAAACTGCCATTCATTTCAAAAAGTTGGAAAACTTGAAGCTACGTATGAATACCCTTGTGAAAGTAAACAGCAAACTGACTTTAGTGAATTTATGCTTTCCTGTCTCATTATTGACAACAATGAAAAAACTACTCGTCCACTTTCACTTTATCCAATTTCAATTTCTCTTTGAAGTGCTTGCTCCAATCATCATGAATATAACAGCTTTCCTTTGTTTATTAAAACTATTCTTGCGTGCAGAAGTGCCATAGTTCCATAGACCAACCCTGAATGATTTCACTTGCTAACAAGGAAGTCCTCGCTACTGATATCACAGATCATCATTCAAAATGGGTACGACCAAATGCAGGAACCCAAAAAGGAACATATTTAATGCAGCTTTGGCTTTGATGAAGGTGTCCAAGATCTTATGCCACGGGAATTGAAAAACTTGCCCTAAATATTTCTCATGGGATATAAGGAAAATTGGCAAACTTGTCCACGCGAAGAATTGCAGGAATATATTACCACGATGCCCTCCAAAATTAAATTGTAATTAGAAACCTTTGCATTAAGGGTGGATTTAATTCTTCGCAATTGATTTCTAATCTAGTTTCTGAAGAAAACGGAGGTAGAGGGGAAATTCAAAAGACGTCCTTTACAAGCAGTTTCGGTTATATGAGCAAAAGCTAAACTTTGAAAAGACGCGAAATAAAGCGGAAGATGATTTAACTGAAATGTTTGGTTGCTGTATGATGATGGGAGTCTCACATTGCTCCTGCCTTATATTGTGAGCACACGGAAGAACTGGACTGCTTGTAAGCGCCGAGTTTTTGCTCTATCCAACAAGAAAGATCAAATGGAGCAAGAATTGCGTGGGTAAGACTCATCACTACGTTAATTGCCAAATGTTTTACACACAGTTTTCCAATATCATTCATGTTTTATCATTTGTCATGTAGAATGGCAGCTCTGTTGTCCAAGTTCCGAATCGACTACTCCGACTTAACCCTCATTCCCGACATCACCAAATGAGCTGAAGATACAACAAGAACTTTCTTTGATGGGATTATTAAGGTCTTTAAGGGAGATCCGGGAATCGGAAAATATTGGTAAGATGCAGTTTGCAAACTAATAAGGAAACTAAATTAATGCATATAATAGTTACATATAAGTGCATACAACATAGAATATAAGTCTGTTTTTTAAAATATACCTGATTTCCGATTTGTACTTTTAAATATTTTATAGATCAACCTGAGATGGCAATGGGAAGCGGAGAGCTGATAAAAAATATGTAAACTTTTACTGTAGCATTCGTTAAATGCTAATCTTGTTGTGATGTACGTTACTTGGATTTCAGTTTTGTATACTCAGTACTTGTACTACTTGCATCATTTGGAGACATAGCACTGTCACTAAATAATGAAATGCTTTTCCATGCTTGCTTGTGATTCGCAGGACTCTTTTCCGTTCCGAGAAAGGGAACCGTTTCGTACATGGATGGCATGGTTAGAAACGCTAACAAAAGACATGCCTCCTTTCCTTTTGGTCATAAGAAATCAAACATTTGTCCTAACATTTTATTTATAATTTTGTCTTTATATTCTTTATTTTCTTTTTCGTCTTTTACAATAATAGTCGTTTTCAAAATATAATAGTCGAGTGATTTTGTATATTATGAATATACATTGAGAAATATTTTTGATATTGTAGAGAATTAAAAACAATGTTATTTTCTAAACAAAATACTAACGTTCCACATGTAGAAATAAAATTGTTGAGCCAGCTTGTGTGTTGCTGTATTAACACAATTTTGGAAACTTGTTTTACGATAAATGGTTGAGTTGCAAAAACACCAAAAAATTTAAACTTAACTTTTACAGCACCTTCTAGATGTTGGTACACATATTGCCTTTGTTTTACTTTTCCTGTTAAGAACGTTGTTCGGCAATTATGCATGGTATCACTTATTACTTTTTTGTGTCTTTAAAATATTTTATGATATTCTTTGAGCAGTATCAGTACTGGCATTTCAGAGCTAGAGTCTTCCGAACTTAACAAAAAATAGAAATATTAAAAAAACACACAGGATCACCCAAACTTCCAGCTCATCATTCAAAATGGATAAGATGTGGCAATTGTGGCTTCAGCTTCGGCATTCTGCATCATCAAATAATCTAAAATCTAAAACATAGAATCTAAAGCAAGCACGTGTTAGTGCACAATTGTTACTTTGATGAAGCTGCCCAGCGCTCATCCAGGCCACGGGAATTGGCAAACTTGCTCCGAATATTTTACTCATGGGATAAAGAGAAAATTGGCAGCCTTGTCCATGTGATAGTTGTGGACCACTTTATAGTTACTGCATTATTTATTGCACTACCCATACTTTCCTTTACATCCTTTCCCAAAACTATTCTGTTTACCTACCCAAGAGAAAACGGCGAAGAAAAAATGAAGCCAGTTATATTGTACGATTATGATGTGCACACTACGTGAAAAAAGGAGAGCAATGTCTAAAAATGTGGGTATTTCTATTTCTTATTAACTTGCAACTTGAGCAAGTTATTAGTTTTGTCGTGTCCGTCTGTCTGTCTGTAGATGCTCTAGAACATCTTTCATCTTTTTTCGAAAATTCTTTTTGGATAATGTTCAAAGGTATCTTCGTCCTGATGAGTTGGAAGATGAGTCCAAAAGCTCATCTCTAAGGTCAAAATGTAACGACGATTTCAAATTTTTTATATGTGGCACATTATTGTAGATCAGTTTTTTTTATCAAATTAACAATTTTGAAGCCAGTTTGTCAAAATGTATAACCGTTTGGTCAAGAGATCACTATAAAAACTTCATAATATGGGGTAGAATTTTAAGATAAATGAAAATACGTCAGCAGAATTTTGGCATTTTCATTTTGCCTACACATTTTGATCTCAATAGTCGCATGTTTCTTATATCCTGTTTGTCAGGTTTATTGTTAGATTTCATGACAAGCTACTTAGACTAGAAAACATAGCCTGAAAAGAAAGTCATCTCTAGTCCACATACCTATATAGGCTATATATAGTTAAATGTGACTGTCTAAAATTTAGTATCTACAAGAACTCACACTCGCGTACACAATGTACGTATTTTGTCATTGGATGCTGCACATACTTTCTTCAACTGTTACTTTTTTGGAGTTTGACCGTGAGTACGAGTCCTACTTTTTCAGCATTGAGCCCTTACCACACACTTACTACCATTTCCCCATCTTACCAATTTGTACGCTGGTTTAGAAGTTATTTCTCGGTACTCGGTGAACTGCTGCGCGAAAAAAAACTTTCCCTTTTATACCTTACTGTTTTCTTGGCGAACAAACGCTTGCCCTCGCCAAGTGCTTGGTGTCGTCTATTATGCTCACTTTCCTCGGCTTATTCGTTAGTTATGTGCCATTGCTACTGCACTTTTACCATTTTCTCATTTTACCCTTTGTATTCCAAGACACACTCTAATCTACTTTACTCTTTAGATAATGTATTTCTTCATAAACGTCAGCAGTGGTGGCTTTATGCTTTGGTGCTTGGAAAAAAACTTTTTTTTGTAATATTTTCAGGGAAATGAAATTGTGTCTCACTCTATACCCGACCCCACAGCAGCTACAAATAAATGTGGGAGACTACCAGTTGTAGGAGTAAGCAAAAAGCTATGGTCCCACAGTTTTCTAGTATAATGCTATGATTCGATTTAAGTCGTGATCCTGTGGTGTGTGGTACTTTGTTGTGTTGAATATATTTTCACTACTCCCATTCAAAGGAATCTTCCATCTGAGCACTATTTTTCCTTATCTGGAGAAAGTGAACCCAAACCACACCATCTTCTTTTTGACCATAGAGTACCATGACAAGCAATCAGCAAACCACATTTAGTACGGTTAACCAAGACTAAGACCCATATTTTTACTGTACAAAGCATATAAAGAAAGGAACCATAAGTCAAAAACAAAATCGGACGCATGAAGTTCAGCATACTTTATAAATAGAAACGTTTTGGAATATTGTAGATTGTATTATAAAGATATTCTATCTTCTATATTTTTGAAGACAGTTGCATGCTTTCTAGAAGAAACAGCATTATGATATTGCGTTGTTGGCAAAATAATTGCTCTAGGATTCAGGACAATTTCAAAAGTAAAACTTTTCTCCAATTACGTTTGGACTACTAGGCTTTCTGGCCAGAAGTCGTGGGAAAAGTGTATCAAATTTTATGTAAATGATGAGTATAACTATTGTTACAGTTTTGCGTGTGTGAGGATAAAAACTTCATACACTCTCTCCAAGCACAACTAACCACTTCTTTCCTCTTGATTTCCTCGTTAAAACTAAAACTTTCCAACGACATAATATTCAGCTCACATCATTAGTTTTGCCTTTTTATTTGAATACGGCTGATTGTCATAATTTTCTACCACTGAAGTCTTGAATATTACTTGCCTACATCCTTCGCAAAAGCGAAACCATGCGATTGTGTTCATTTGACTGGGTCATTAGAAATCGGAAAATAATAGTACAATCATATTATAAAAGCAGAAGGCTACACACAAACTTTAAATCCACTTTTGCCACGAGTTATCAAGAGGATGACTTTGATCCTGTTGTGGTTGTCGAGCTCACATCACCCCGAAAATATCCCATAAGAGACATATATCCTAACAACGACCTGATATTGGGAATAGGCAGAGGCAGTGCAAGGCTGAAAATCTTGATTCGACTGGATGAGATAGATTCATTACGAATGATATATGATGCACCTTCCCAGAATTCTCATTAGCAGATACGCACACAACTGAGGAAATTACGTAAAAAGAATTTGGAATGATTGAACAGATAACATAACACAACGGACATAACAAATTGTTATAAAGCAGCTCAAATGTTATTCCTCGAAACAAACCAGGATGATACACGAAAAAACCACAGCCGTTACAGAAATAACATTTTGTCTAACAGAGCCTGTTTGAAGAGAAAACAGAAGCACACGTGTTCTGTACATGGTGTGTGATTTTCCCGGCAGATAGTTTTGTCAACCCAACATAACAGTTGAGTCTCACAGAGAGGAAGGAAATATACGTGTGGACATGCTTGAATGAATGTTTGGTTGGAACCACTGGTGGACAAATGCATTGTCACGGTTAGTTGATAATGAGAGAAAACACTCACCCTCATCACTGTTCCTATCATATTCTGTTTGCAAAGTTGTTAGAAGTAATAGTTGGCTTTTCACAAGACTGTTTTATCATTCATTCATGCACGTTCCCAGTGCTGTGGCTCCTTTTGCTGCTCGTGCAGTCGTCGTATTAGAAAATTGTTTCACTGATGAGGATGGTGATGATGATGACCACGATGTTCTTCCTGATGATGTTCGAGGTAGATGTTCTGCCTTGTACTTCCACGGGATACTTTCCCTGTCGTATCATTTTTTGTCGCGCGCTTAAATGAACCATTAAATAAGATGATCATGATCATACTAAAATTTTAATGAGTGCTACATCTATGTATGTTAAGCTGAGGCTATGGTGGTTGCGTATTTTCCCTAGAGTTGATGAGACATTCTCAATGGACATAATGGAAGATTCCCTTCTTGTAACCTAACGTAGCGTAACGGGTAGCATGAAAATATTGATGTGTTAGTGGTGAATGGTTACTGATTACTGACTGTAAAGCAAGGCTTTCGAGTTTGGATGCTACAATGACATTTTATATAAAGTGTGCCACAGTCACAATTTGAACTCATCATCAATTACAAAAGGAAAGAGAGTATGGAAATGCTAAATAAAAATTTTGACATATTGGACCTTACCCTGAAATTTCAGAATCATTAGAAACGAAACAAAGCAAATTAATTGAACTCAGATTAGTGAAAAAAACTGTAAATCAGTATTGTCTTTAGAGGTTCCAAGCTTCTTGATAATTGGCTTGTAAATAATATCTTATGATGAACCTATTTTGCTTTGTAACAATTTGTAAGGTTGAATGATCTGTAAACAGCGGTAAAATGAGCACATTAATTAAAACAGTAATGAGGAGTTAACTTGTAGGAATGTGAACTGGCGATTTGATTTACAAGTTCTGACTTATCAATTATATAACGCTCTTTACTTTAAATGTAACAAAAGTAAACGTAAATATTGTAACGTAACGTTTTCTTTAATATGAAGTTAATCTGATAGATCGTTATGAACCAACTCTCATAATAAATATAAACTATAAACATTAAGCTACAATCAAACCAATTGCTTATAATAAAGAACAAACCATAAATTTGACATTTGATTCATGTAAAGAAATATTATTATAACTTTTTTATGTTAGTTACGTTTCATAAAACTTACAACTAACAGTAGGTTTTTCCCAATTCAACATGTAAAAACACGACTTTATTTTTTTGAAATTTTTGTTGTTGGAGATCATAGACCATGTCAGAATGACTAACTTTAATGAAGGACATCACCCCCTAAACCCCCTCTGGCGGGAGATACGAGCATGTTTATATTCAAAAGTCAGAACCTTGTGTCGCCGATTACGCAAAAACGGTACAAGCTACGGTCAAAATTCTTTTTGCATTCAAAAGAGGACAAAAATTTGAGGGTAGAAGATCTTTGCTTTTTTTGAATTTCGCAAATTTTTTTGAAAAATTAGCACTCAAAAAAGATGTTTTTTGCCACATTTTATCACTATAAACGCTTTTAAAGTAGTAAAAACTTTTAAAAAAACTATTTCTTACATTCTCCCACCCTAACATTCTAAAAAATAAAACTTTCCGGTGGTCGGTGGTCACTTAGCTGTTGTCGCCGATATCTCAGGAACGGCAACTCGTACGTCCAAACGGACAGCAGATTCGGATTCCTTGAGTCAAAATCTAGGTAGAAGTGGTCTTAGAATCACACAATTTGAAATTTTGAAAATTTCATATCCGGTGGTCGGTGGTCACCCTACCTGTTGTCGCCGATATCTCAGGAACGGCAACTCGTACGTCCAAATAGACAGCAGATTCAGCTTGCTTGAGTCAAAATCTAGGTAGAAGAGGTCTCCCATACTCAAAATTTGAAATTCTGAAAATTTCATATCCGGTGGTCGGTGGTCACCCTACCTGTTGTCGCCGATATCTCAGGAACGGCAACTCGTACGTCCAAATGGACAACAGATTCGGATTCCTTGAGTCAAAATCTAGGTAGACGTTGTCCTAAAATCTCACAATTTGAAATTTCGAAAATATCGTATCCGGTGGTCGGTGGTCACCCTACCTGTTGTCGCCGATATCTCAGGAACGGCAACCGTACGTCCAAATGGACAGCAGATTCGGATTCCTTGAGTCAAAATCTAGGTAGAAGTGGTCTTAGAATCACACAATTTGAAATTTTGAAAATTTCATATCCGGTGGTCGGTGGTCACTTAGCTGTTGTCGCCGATATCTCAGAAACGGCAACTCATACGTCCAAATGGACAGCAGATTCAGCTTGCTTGAGTCAAAATCTAGGTAGAAGAGGTCTCCCATACTCCAAATTTGAAATTCTGAAAATTTCATATCCGGTGGTCGGTGGTCACCCTACCTGTTGTCGCCGATATCTCAGAAACGGCAACCGTACGTCCATATGGACAACAGATTCGGATTCATTGAGTCAAAATCTAGGTAGAAGAGGTCTCCCAAGCTCAAAATTTGAAATTCTGAAAATTTCATATCCGGTGGTCGGTGGTCACTTAGCTGTTGTCGCCGATATCTCAGGAACGGCAACTCGTACGTCCAAATGGACAGCAGATTCGGATTCCTTGAGTCAAAATCTAGGTAGAAGTTGTCTCAGAATCTCCCAATTTGAATTTTTGAAAATTTCATATCCGGTGGTCACTTAGCTGTTGTCGCCGATATCTCAGGAACGGCAACTCGTACGTCCAAATGGACAACAGATTCGGATTCCTTAAGTCAAAATCTAGGTAGAAGTTGTCTCAAAATCTCCCAATTCGAATTTTTGAAAATTTCATATCCGGTGGTCGGTGGTCACTTAGCTGTTGTCGCCGATATCTCAGGAACGGCAACTTGTACGTCCAAATAAGCAAGAGATTCGGATTCCTTGAGTTAAAATCTAGGTAGAAGTTGTCTCAGAATCTCACAATTTGAAATTTCGAAAATTTCGATACAGCTGGGGGACCACCGACCACCGGATATGAAATTTTCGAAATTTCAAATTGTGAGATTTTAGGACCACTTCTACCTAGATTTTGACTGAAGGAATCCGAATCTGTTGTCCATTTGGACGTACGAGTTGCCGTTCCTGAGATATCGGCGACAACAGGTAGGGTGACCACCGACCACCGGATACGATATTTTCGAAATTTCAAATTGTGAGATTTTAGGACCACTTCTACCTAGATTTTGACTCAAGGAATCCGAATCTGTTGTCCATTTGGACGTGCGGTTGCCGTTTCTGAGATATCGGCGACAACAGGTAGGGTGACCACCGACCACCGGATATGAAATTTTCAGAATTTCAAATTTTGAGTATGGGAGACCTCTTCTACCTAGATTTTGACTCAAGCAAGCTGAATCTGCTGTCCATTTGGACGTATGAGTTGCCGTTCCTGAGATATCGGCGACAACAGGTAGGGTGACCACCGACCACCGGATATGAAATTTTCAAATTGTGTGATTCTAAGACCACTTCTACCTAGATTTTGATTTAAGGAATCCGAATCTGTTGTCCATTTGGACGTACGAGTTGCTGTTCCTGAGATATCGGCGACAACAGGTAGGGTGACCACCGACCACCGGAAAGTTTTATTTTTTAGAATGTTAGGGTGGGGAAATGTAAGAAATAGTTTTTTTTAAAGTTTTTACTACTTTAAAAGCGTTTATAGTGATAAAAAGTGGCAAAAAACATCTTTTTTTGAGTGCTAATTTTTCAAAAAAATTTGCGAAATTCAAAAAAAGCAAAGATCTTCTACCCTCAAATTTTTGTCCTCTTTCGAATGCAAAAAGAATTTTGACCGTAGCTTGTACCGTTTTTGCGTAATCGGCGACACAAGGTTATGACTTTTGAATATAAACATGCTCGTATCTCCCGCCAGAGGGGGTTTAGGGGGTAATGTCCTTCATTAAAGTTGGTCACTCTGACATGGTCTATCATCTCCAACAACAAAAATTTCAAAAAAATAAAGTCGTGTTTTTACATGTTGAATTGGGAAAAACCTGCTGTTAAAAGGTTGCTAAAATCCTTTTTGCAGTTACAAGCAGTGTCTCCTGCCTTTTATGAAGAACTCATACTCAGCAAAATATATGAAATGAACATGTTTGTGTCTAATTTATGTTTTTACCTTTTAGTACTCTCATTCAAAATATATTTCAGGATACCTGTATATCATATTGCAAATTGTCAAAGAAAACCTTTTCACGTGAACTATTTTTATTACATCCATATCAGACCAAAATGTATCCAATGTATAATGAATGACGTACATGGAATGATTACTTGCTGGAAATAATAAACTAAAAATAATTTCCCTGAAAATACATTATCTTTTATTGCATTCCAAAATGGCAGTAATATGATGAGAGCGCATATTCTGCTGGTCCTCACAGAATATGAATATCTACTGTTGATCTGATTTTCATTTACTTACATCTTGTCATTAACTGCACAAATAAAAAATAACCAAATAATTATTTTAATTACTCATTAATTTTATCAAAATACATTGATGTAATTTAAATTAAAGGATTTCTGGATGCTTTAGAACATATCAAAGTAATGTTACTTATATTTGTGATAGAAGAAATTGGGTGAAGCAATGATCCGTTGACCGAACAAGTACAACATATAAGATTCAAATACAGTCACAGGAAATCAAAAAACATGTCGGTCTCTAATTTGATAAGAGCTTTGCTGACGTTGTATTGTTATCTGTTTTTGGAATAATTTATGGTTGTTTGGAATATTGGAATAGCTTCAGAATAGGACTTGTTTCATGATACATGATAATCAAAGCAAACTTTTTCTGAAGATATCTCTACGGTAGGAACACTTATCAATGTCTTGTAGCAGTAGGCAATAAATGCTTTAGTCGCGATAACATTATTGAAGTCTAAAAAGAATAATATAAAATAAAACTGTCTCAAGTACAATGTACATTATCCGAAAGTACTATATTACTATTATTTGTATTTGTGAAAGGAAAAACTTGTGAAAGGAAAAACTTTTGTTACGAAATAACTAGGTTTAGGTGTGCTATTCATTTTTAATGAAGGATTTTCTGTTCAGTCAGAATATATCTATTCCACATGGTGAATATATGAGTAGTTCTAACTTGAAGGAATGTTACATTGTACATTGTTTACAGGTTTAATTCCAGTCATTCATTGATTCAAGAAAAACTTCATCATCATCTACACTGTAGCACATCTTTGAAACTAAGAAAGAAATTGAAATTAAGGATGTGGAATAATAAACCGTAGAACAATAGATAGTTTAAAGTGAATGCATTTTATTCAACAACTCCCACAAACTTAATTTATTTATGGTGCCTTACGACAGTGGCATTCATGTGCTACTTGATAATGCATACCTCACGCCTCACATAGGATATATAAATGCATGGGTGGTGTAATATTATATTACTATTGGACCAAAACGGACAGACCAACAACACCTTGGGTTCCATAAGAAACGGGAAAGCCTTTGTATTCATTCAACTACATTTACATACTTTTTGGTGTTATATTATGTTCAATAATCTATTTTCTATCTCATATCAAGCTTCAAACATGAAATCCTTTCCAAACTGTATATAAAAGTCTCCCAATATAATAACGATAAGATGCGGTTGGAGTAATAAAGTGAAGCCATAGGATCATTTGTCAAGTTGTCATGATGGAGTAATCGAAGTTTTTTATTTCCATTTAGACATGATTGAGTGCTCCGACTCGGTGGGTAGGCACGAATAAGCCTATAGTTATTAGTTATTTGATGCCGAAAGAGAAAGTGTAAGAAGATCATGATCAAAAGTTCGTATAGCTTGCATACGTATTTCACGGTAATATATAGATAGGTACGAACCTCATAAATAGGAAAAAAGATTTGGGTTATTTTTCTTCTTGTACAATAATCAAATTTTTATGTGTGGTAAGTGTAATCGAATAGAAAATCGACATGAGCACATAAAAATATTATTGTGGAGCTCCATCTGGAGTAATATCATAGGCACATAACTATACATTACGAAGGATTCTTCCTTTGTTAGTGTTATTCATTGATATTAGTTATCACACGGCTGGGCTCCATCCGACCAACACCATTCCACCACACATTCCACCACAGAAACATGTAAGCTTTTACTTTTATTTTTACTTTTTCCTTCTGTCTGTATGTGTCTTAATGTGGTTACTAAAACAAAACCGGCTAGTACCATGTTCCAGGTTGGTGCTTTTACCGTAAGAATCCTAATATATCTAAAAGAGGAGGGGAAACTGAACAGAAGGAAATAAATAAGTACTATATTTTATGGAGGATGGACCTTGCCAGTGGCGTGACTAAAGAGTGTCTAATTTATGACGTTATAAATTAAAATTAAAGCCATTTGCAGGAAACAAGAGCAATAATGTGGAAAACTATAAGATACCGAAATAATTTAATAATAATAATAAACAGTGACAACAATAATGGAATTTGAAGTAGGAAGCTTCGTGGTAGTAGTATATTCGTTGTGCGGAAATTAACATTTCACTTTTACCTCACTATATTGCTCAAAGCCAGATAGGAATGCCTTTTGTTTACCGTGTAAATTGCTGCCGCAAGCCTTTCTCTTTCGCTAAAAAGCATTATTTGAACAAAAGTGTTCAGTAAAAAGGTGTTTGATGATGATGACTACGATAAGTATATAATGTTGTCGATTAAGCTAGGGAGCTATAAAAGTACTGGTAGGTAAGAATGTCTACAACAACGTTTTGAAAGACTCAAGAGGAGAAATAGTTAGAGAAAGGATCATTCGTTGTGTAAATACACAGAAAATACACGAATACTTGACTAGGTACTTACCCATTGATTCATGCTTGTGCAACGTAAAAGATTTCCAAAAGCCATTTTCCTTTCATTGGATCTCTTGGTTCCGCTCTCGTTGTTACGTGAGGCGAGTAAAGCAAAAGGATGTGAGTACTATATGAAAATGGTAAGAAGAAGGAACGACAAGTAGTTTCTCTTCATTTTTATTAGTTCCATACACTCAAATTCTGCCACACTGGAACATAATACTATGCGTACAAGCGCGTGTAACCAAAGACAGCTCGAGCCTGTTTTGTTATCAATTGGTGGATGAAGTATGACACTGTAATACAGTATCCTGAACAGTAGGTAGTGGTTAAGATGAAGAAAGAATGTACCGTCAAAACCCCTTCTTTTATTTCCTCTTCTTCCAGTTGACAGTAATGGGCCTTACCTTACACGATAATGACTCTTTACTTAGTAGACGCCGAAGCGGAAGGATATTGAGTGGAGTGAACACAGGCAAAATGGAGGAAACTATTTGCCTATCAACCATTCTCCGTTTTCTTGTCGTTCTTTGAAGCATTCACCGCTTCATGTTTTGCTTTTTAAGATGTGATGTTCAACTTTAGAAGGCGTGCTTAAGCTGTAGGGAAGCGTCTAGAGTTGCACTATTGAATTCAGAGGTTTAAAAAATGTGCTAGCGATTATGTAAATTTATAAGTATAAAATATTTGACAAAATGTACAACATAATTATAAATAACTAGTCTCATTTATTTTTTTCTTAAATTATAAATAAGACTGCAAGTTCCAACGATAAACTATATTTTTTTTATTTATGCATTTTTCAGACTATGAAAATGGAAGAAGATAGCACAAGAAAATACTTTGATGCTATCATTTGGAACTTCAAAGGGAGATCCGGTGCTCGTATCCCTAACTTACTTGTGGGTAAAACAAAATGAGTGGAATGGGTATGTATTCGACACCTGACAGAATGATCCTTAACTCTTACTAATCATAAGTCTATTCTAATACCAAGTTATATCTTGTTATTTTACGTACTTGCGTTGCGTGCCTAGTTAAAACGTCATCAAATTATTTGCCTTAAAATCATCCAAACTCTCGGATATTATAATCCATCCGTGAGTTATGCAATGGTATCCAATGATTTCTTTATACTTTCAAATGTGAACAACTAATACTCTCACAAATGCAAAAGATTATACGTTGACGCGAAAAAGACAATGTGAAAAAGATGAAATGAAATGCTCTTGATGCTCAGTTCCAATAGTCAGGGTCTGCTAATAGTAAGCATATCCAAAAAGAAAGTCAGAGGCGTAATCAAAAACGTTCGTCCTAACGTTTTAGCAAGGAGTTTTGATACTAAGAGATAAAGTGTGATTCATTTTCATTTCTTAAAGAATTCCAATAAGAATTTTTACGGAAAAATTTAATATTTTTTTGTTTGAAAGCTATCTTTTAATGTTTCGATCTGTTTCACTTACACCTAAAAATCTACTGATTTGCACAAGTAAAAATATTATCAAAATATGCTAACTAAAAATACTAAGAAATTGTAAGTCGTATCAATTTCAAAATATTGTGTAAAATGAAATAAGATTAAAAATGGTTCTGTATGATGTAGACTGACGTAGGATTCACTAGCTTGTCATGTTGAAAAACATGGATTACATTTTACCGTCAAATGAAACGAGTAATATCATCCGTGATATCATCTACAACCATCAACGTTCTCGTCCTTTTTAATCAAACATCAATGTGAAACGTGAAAGTAAATAGATGTTTTTGTTGGAGTAATACGCTTAATGACATGTCCGTAATCTCAACGTTCCTATATTTACATTATCTTCCCTCTTCTCTTTGGAAGTAAATTCAAAATAATGAATGCTATTTTTGTACATTTGCGTAATATTACTTTGATTCACTACAGGCTCACTGACGTAAGTAACAAAAGTATCACTGTTCTTTTACATTTTACTTGTGCTTATTTTCAAGCCCTTTGTAATCTTGTTCTCCGAAAATGTCAAAATGTATCAAAGATTTTCCCTTGATAATGATGAAGAGAGTATCAGTTTTTTTGTTAGTCACTCAGCATGCATTGAATTTATGTGAGGTATGATGAAAAGCTGTCAGATTATTTTGCTGAAAATGTGTATGATAATTTTAAGCATTGCACCGGTGGTAACTACTGATGTTTAAAAGGATATACTGACACAGGTACATACTTTCTCTTGAATAGCTTTAACGAGCACGAGAACCATAGGGGGCTTGTAGAAGGGATGATAATAATATAGAAGAACATAGAAAAAAGACACATCCGCTGGGTTCATGAAAGCAGGGTAGGAGTCATGCCATTTTCTACGTTCCAAGTAAGAGCAGATGAACCCAGACTACCACTTTTGCTTGCGGTTATAAAAACCCTCGCAAATCCGTTTTTAGCTTGGTTGGAAGAACAGATTTCAAAAAGAATGAAACAGGAAATCGTTTAGTTCCATTCATGTTCGCTTTCAAGTTCCATACTTCCTTACCTTTCCACCAACATCTTTTGTTAATATCATGCTATTTGAGAAAAATTCTCCTATTATTGTGCACCTACCATATCCCGACTTTTTATTTGCTGCTACTCTCAGAAAAACGAGGTTTTCAAGGGTGGAAGCTCAGATCAAAAACTAACATGATTTGTTTCAGTTGAGACTTTTCTGGTCAATGAAGATTTTTAACAGCAGCTACTTTTAAGAATACTGCGACACACAACTTTACAGGTAATGATAACGAGAACGCGTTTAATAGTAGTTGCTGTATAATATACAGTAGTACATAGGGGTATTTTAACATCATAAGGACATAATAATTTGTTTCATAGTAAATTCAAATACATTGTTTTCATCGTCCGTCATGTTTAGGGGGTAGAGGTGAAATATCCAGACGCATTGAGTCACATATTTGATAAAATAGCTTTATGTTATATTATGCTATGTACATCTTCAGAAAGCGCTGACAGTTTATAGAATATCTACAGAAAATGAGAGGCGTAAACACACGCTTGCCTGAACTTTCCCTCATCCCGTTACTAAAAACTGAACACGTCGCATTCTGAAGGGCTGGATGCAGTGTTTATGTTGTCAGTTGTTCAATACATATTGTTAGTTGTATTTATAATATAATAGTTTTAAGATCGTAGCTGAGATAGTCGGCTATAGGTGGTAGTTGTCTTATATCAATGCATCAGCATACTTTGTGACGACTGTTGTACATAGTTGTATCTTTGGGGATGGTGGTAGACGTAAACACACACAAGGAGAAAGTGTAGTGTCACAAAGTGAAAGTCAACAACTTTTCACAAGTATTTAAAAGTCTCTTGCATCACCCTTCAAGTTGAATTTACTTCAAGCTGTCTGTTTTTGCTTTCCATTTAATGACTTGTTGTTGTTTTAGTTGTAAGAGCTCACCTCATGTCTTACCGCGTCCTACTTTGCATTATCGTGAATCATTCAATCATGATATGGCATCATTTAAGTTTATGATAATGGATATAAAACTGCTCATGATGGATGATAAGCGTACTATGAACATTAATTTACACTTCACAAATAAATTATTAAGACGTCAAACTTTTCTAATCGTGGTATTTCATGGTTTTGTCAGATGCTGAAATACACGATGCATGATTTTATTTAGGTATATACCTAATCATAGAACTATTGTGCAAGTGATTTATTTTTTGTCCGGTTGTACCTTTTAAAGAGTTTTGACATGCTAAGAATAGGCTATGAATAAGAATATGAAATATGACATATAAAACGGGGAATGATTTTGTTATTTTTTTTATTTCAAGAGATCCTTAAAGTGGTAATTTTAATGGGTTTTCTGAATATTGCCTGCCCATATTGAAACAAAAATACTATTGTACAGTACATGTAAAACACATTTTGTCTCCAATTAAATGTTATTTTAAAAAGACAAAAAATATTTTAAACTCTGTCACAAAATTTAATTTTGAAAATTATAGGAAAATGTCAATACAAACATTGGTATTTAAATTTTTGGTGATTTAACTTTCCATTCACTTTCGGGAAAATCAACATGACTTTCATTCCTTTTCAGCAAAGTTATATGTATATACCTTGTATCCATTTAAGTGAAATGGTGTATTTTAAAGCATTTGCTGGTGTATTTTGAAACATAGCTCTATGATACATTAGCGTACCGATCTTGTTGCCACTTTACCATCGACCTATTTATGAACTATGGAAAATTATTACCAGTAACGACGGAATTTGGTTACTAACAAGATATACAGGTGCACATGTATTAAAGGGAACTAATATGACACAAAATTTTTGCATTGTTGCACCTATACATTTTCCTAACCGGTCCGTTTTCATTGATGGCTCTGCAATTGTTCCCTTGAAAAATGGTTTTTGACACCAATGCCAATTTTTATTGATTTAACGCAGCATAAATATTCAGATCAGCAAAAACCTCGCAAGCATTTCCACTTATTTGTTATCCTATTCTGAATCTCTAATAATAATAAAAACTATTCTCTTTTCTCTTTACATATACCTTGGTTTTACTTAAGCCAATAACTTGCTCGTTTAATATCGGTGCTGAGTTGCAGTTTTACTGACACAATTTCTTGCTATCTATGCTCTCAACGTTTTATTGCTTTCGTCAAGTTTCTACATTTAAACAAATTCGCATGGCATTCTTGGGATTTTGGGTTAAACCAGATTCTTCAGCTTTATATTTAATGGGCATGTTTTATGCTAAAAGTGAAGTACATCTCATTTCGTGTGATGTGTCATATGAAAGAAAACTATCAAATATATTTCTTTGCGTATGCTACATGCATTAAACAGGAAAAAACAAAATTGTTCTTATGTTATGCTCCCGTATTCAATGCTTTTGAAAAATACACCTTTATTTTACTCTTTTCAGAAACTAACAAAGATTGAAAGAAAAGTAGTAAAACTTTTCCGAGGTTGAATTTACTGTCGGTCTCCATTTCAAAGAATTGTGAAGGGAAAAGAGGAAATGTAAACGAGTAGGTACTAATAACTTTCACTGTGTAAAGGAGAACACTTACATAACAAGAACATTTCCTTCTTCCTTGAATGCGATGCTAGCAAGAAGACATAATTTGGAGTACTACCTCCATGAACCAGAACTATGTAATTTTACGTCATTGACTTTGATGGTTGATTCAATACTTGAGCATTACGTGATCTTTGCTTAGCATGAACAAAAGTATTTCACCGTAACCCTAAAATAGAACATGAAATAAAATATCTTACTTTGAGGTAAAACTTGACATGCAAAGTTTTCCTTTATGCCATGCTATGTCTATATTCGTTTTCCAAGAAACAACTGTAGATTTTCAAAAATAGAGCTCATGCAATATGTAAGTTTGTTTACTCGGGTCATCACTTCGTTTTGAAAAGCACGTTAAATTTAACTTTTGAAGTAGGTTAGCTATAAAATTAATTTTTTACAATTTACGATAATTGCAATGGTTGTAGCTACAAATCTGTAAGCTCACAAAAGTGTACTTGATGTAATAACGCTCCCCTTTAATGTGGTAGTTATGGGCAATTTTCCAATTGTGCATTTGCGAGAAAATATGGAACTACTCAACTCAGTTATCAATATAGGTAATAAATAATGCAACTTCTTTGTAGGGTTATTCCGTCTTTTTGTTGCTACCCAATTCAAAGGATTCGTTTGATCTGACGACGGTGCTGGTTGGTGCTTACGTGAAAAAGTCTTCCAATCTACAATATTTATTGCATAAACTTGAGGGTGAATAATGTACCATATTCATGTCAACCAAAGGCATAATGATGGACACACTGGAATTTCTATTATTTACCTGCTTTTCATCTTTCTGATGTGATACCCACAACATGACATGACGCTTCCAATAGAAGGTTGCTGCTGCAGAAAGAGATGTGTTTTGGAATGTTTTTGGCCAGTACGACACCAGCACAAAACCGTTTCCACTTGATGGCTAGATAAATCCAACATAATATGCCTGTTATTCATATGTTCGTAAACCGTAAGATTTTATTCATAAAATATTATCAGTTCATGTCCTTCATCTTACTTCATAATAGAATAGGACAACACCAACAGAATAGTATCCTTTCCGCTAGCGCATGCGGGGATAATATTGACTAGACGTTCGGCACATAGATACCTCATATTGGTATGATACGTGAAGTATGTGTTAAGTACAATATCTTTAAAATTAGTACTTTGTTTTCTAGTTGGCATGGGTTGTTTGACCCATTCTATGTGCAAGTAAACGACACAAGTTATGAATATGTACAAATGTTTAAGCTTTGCGATATTTTACTTTTGAGATGAAAACATGCAAGTGTAATGAAGCTGTCAATCAATGTGTCGTGCTGTCCTTCATTTATGTAACTTACTATAAAAAAAGATAATACTATTGATGCAAGATAGATTATTTGTGAAAGCGACACTGCGCGAGGAAACACATACTTCGTTCCGCTGCGATGACTTTTGAAACTGGAAATATTAACAAATACGTCAGTTTCTTTGATCATTTTCTGATAAAATTGGCAACAAGATGTAACCCTTGTAACCCTTTGAGTAATTCGAATATGAATGATATAACGAAACATGATACACTGAACCATTTGATGCTAGAAAATAATGAAGGCCATCGCATCAATTACATGTTTTACACAAGCAATTTGCATAATCCTCAAGTTCATTATAACCATAGTTTTGAATATCAAAGGATTGTTTGTGCAATTGCTTAGGTATCTAAGCAATTCTGAACATGACATATACTGGATGTATTGTTTTCGCAACCTCCTTCCAGTAGAACTAAAATAAAATCGAATTCTGTTCTTTTAATATGCAGCTGGAAACAAATATCATTTCATTACAAACAAATCCATTAAAGTTGTCACCCATAAAATAATATATATAATTCATTTTACCTTCAAAACTCCAGAATTCAGCACGAGATAGTAAGATAAACATGCTGCAGGATGAACTAAATCTTACCATATGTACGTACTAAATGTAAAATATGCTCTGCTTTAAAAAGTTGGTAGATTGACTTTATGTATAATTCCTTTCCCCTTCGCTACCGTTTCCGCTGTGAAGCATTTGTCCTGTACAAGCTTTCACCGAATCCGGACTCTCAACCTGTAAACGCTATTGATGCTCGAAAGAAAAGCGTGTACTATGAACCAATAGGATATGTAGCTTTATTTCACATTTTTATGATTATATATTACATAATATCTGTTCATAAGTAACATGAATGATATAAGTTCTACCATACATCAGACACGATTATTTTCGTGCTAAATTAATTTCTCAAGAAAACAGGCAACGGACAAGCGAAATGTTCGTGTCAGTTGCGTACGTAAACTATGCACATTATAATATTCTTCTTTTAATCAACTGTTTCATGTGAATAACAACCATCAATCAATAATATCATAAAATCTGTCGAGTATACACACTTACAACTTAACAAGCTAATCCGTTGCTTTATGCCATACCGTAGGACTTCCAATTTCCAGCATTTACCAACCAATCTTCATGAATTATGCCGAATTACACTCTGTCGACATGAAATTATGGATGCCAACGCTCACAACAGCCGCTGCGTTATACCGATGATGTTCATTGATTCATTGGTATTCGTAATATTCCTTGTTTTATTTAGCCAGAAGATAATTATTATAACCCCATGTTCCTTAATAAAGTTGTTTTTCAGCCCATGTTTTAAGATTCGGCCTACTGTACAGCGAAGTACAGTTATTGCCAAGGGCAGTAATAGTAACATTTACCTGATTCACCAGCTCCTTGGTTATGCCACGCTCACCCATGATACGTTGTTGGTTCCATGAAGATTTCATAGAGTTCGTATTGTTTCGTCGGAGTATTGAATATCTGTAGCCTGAAAACGAAAAGCCCCGGAAAGGAATATGTTTTTTTTTTCACAATTTAAATCTATTGTAACGGAAGCTTAATTACATTTTCGAAGTGAAAAAATGATAGAGTTTGGACTTTGAACATCATCGGCATAGTGTAACGGCGGTTAAGTAGCTGTGGCACAATTACCGTTTAATTTCACATGGAACTGTGACATACAATGTTCAACATTCTTTTAATAGTGCAATTTACCAATGTGTATCATCAATCATCTTGGCACTGTCGCACTTTAAAAAGAAATTACTGTAATCTAACTATGTAACCATCCACAGTTCTGGAAAATGTTAAGAACGCATGTGGCTTTACATTCAATAAGAATTTTACTCACAGTATGATTTACTTAACGATTAACGCACATTGGATTAACACAATTACGTTTAATGTGTTTGCGCGTTTTATTCTGCCTATATATCCAAGACAGAAGGTGTAACTAAATAGCTGATTTTCTTTCCCCGATGATTGAATTTCTAAAGTAATTAATAGAAGCGATAATTTATTTAATAATTATATATTTACATATAGTGATGCATCAACCCAAAACTAAATTAATTGGTAACATAAAAACAAAGTGTGATGGATTCATAATAACAGTCAAACTCAAAGTTGGTATTGTTAACTTCCTTTTTAACGAAAAACTACAAGCTGAGTTTATGCGAAAAATAAATTGCCGTTTTTCTTAAACTGGAGGTTTACATTTTCAGTTAACTAAATAGAATAATTCTTAATGAACCAAGGGTATAGGTGAAAGTCTAGTATATGTAATTTGATAGCATAAAGCTTTACCTATTATAAGAACTTTATACGTAAAATGTAAACTTTCATGTAATAATTTGATAAAATCACACGTCAAATGTTTGGGTTTGTTGAAGTATCTGTAACAATTATGCTATTTATGATTAGTATTCGAAAATCATAATAATACTTTCGTTTGCACCATCAAATATAAGATGAATTTCATGATAATGCAAACATTATGGGAAAGGAAGCCACGTTTCTGGTATCATTGGAACACTATTATGCAGACTCATGCAAGTTGAACAGAATCTGAATAATCTATAGTCTATCGAACCATTAATATCGATACAAATAGAAAAGTTTATATATATATTATATTTATATAATAGGTATATATGTATGTACGTATATTCACTATCATAGAAGACATCGTTTCCAATCCCAAATTAATGCTCTTATCATTTTTTATTCCTAAAAATCGTGTAATGTGGACCTTATTCTACGAAATACTTTCCATAATCACATTAACTTATCCAGTAACACAGACACATGTAACAGCTTCATCTCTCTTGTTCTAAGTTCTAACCGTTCTACATATGGCTCTGCATTCCTTTAAGGCTTTGCGTCAATGTCACATTCAACGATTTAGAGGTTCTTCTGGGGTGCTTGGGATAGTTGTGCCAAATTCTGTAAATAGATCAGACCAATATACAACAAAATGAAAGATACTAGGAAATATTACTTTATACCTATTGAATATTTTTATACTTGAAAAAAATCCCTTATACAGCAAGATCTGAAGTTTATTAATGAGTCTACCCATGCATGTAAAATACAATTTGATGATTTAGTACTACTTCTTTATATAAATTATAGAGCTTAATGTATCGATTTAATACTCCCAACTATATAATAATAGCCATAGCCTTTTTACTTTAATGAAACGAGTACATAGAGCAAAAATGTGTTCAATTATGAGAACAAAAACGGACAACCTCACGAATGTAGCATACCGCGTAATGCGGTTAGCTTAACCTGCTATCGATGAAATAATCCATTGTGAATTGTACAATCATAGAATAGTAAAATAAAAACCACAGCTTTTTCCTTACCTGAATACTAGGGGTAGAACAAATGTATGTAGATTACAAAATCCGGTCTCCGAAAAAGCGGTTTAAATTTTGCACATCAGTCATTGACAGGAGAAATTGTGAACCAGGGAAAGTTTTTTGCTTGTAGTTGTATATCACTTGATTACAAATTCATGGCATTATTTCGTCTTCTCATCATGATATCTCGACGGGCAAGAGTAGCAGCTGTATGTCCTGGTCAAGGGCCGAACAGGAAGGAGAAGGCTTGATGAATAAGGCGAACTAAATCTGATGTCGTGGTGGATCTGCCATGCTGTGAATAAGCTAACCGGGCACATTCTCTAGTTAAACGACAAGCGGCATAAACGGCCAAAAGTTCTGGAGGTGCAGCTGCGGCAGCACGGTCACCAAAGCCCGTTGCCCAATGGAAAAGGACGGCCAATGAACCAGCCAACAAATCTCCTTGTCCCCCACAACGACGGTTTGACCCACCTCCGGCACAACAAACAGTAAGTCGTCCATTTGAAGCCACATCGGTTGCTCCTTTATGTAATATAGTAACATGACCAAACGCAGCGGCAAGCTCACGAACTTTTTCAGCAGACGCTGATGGAGCAGGCTTGACATCTTCCCCCAGAACGGCAGTGCATAACCGAGAAAATTCTACTGAGTTTGGAGTTAAAATTACTTTGGAGTATCCCTTCACTAAATCTGGCTTTTGATTAATTAAATATAACCCATCCGCATCAATAATACAAAGTTTGTCAGCCTCCTTCAGCCTTTCAATCAACTGGCTCACTGTAGTGAGAATTTTCGGATCTCGTCCTAGCCCAGGTCCAATCACAAACGCATGCATACGGGGAGCCCACTCCATGATAGCCTCCACAGAATTATCTGAATCCAACACAGGGTGCACAATCAGCTCGGGACTATATGATTTAATCACTTGGGCAGCTGGTTTAGCACAAAAGACGTGCGCCAAATCCGCCCCCACTTTCAGGGCAGAAATCGCCGAAAAGTATGGAGCCCCTGTGTACTCTTCGCTGCCTCCAATTACCCCAATCCTGCCAGCTTGCCCCTTATGCATGGCGTTTGTAAGGGATGGGATAAAAGCTCGGCAGCTCGCCAGCAATGTCTCATCGTTGGCTAATGGCGTTGTAGCCATTGTTTTAGTGGTTCCTGTGCTTGTTGGTGGAATGATGGCAGAGGATCTGGGATCACACAGATTCTTCTTCAGATTGAAAATGTGATTTTGTCCTTCTAGGGACCGAACACCAACGCTAAAATGGCGGTGAAGTAGTTGGAGTCTGTGTGTTGACACAAAGTCCAAGTACCAACTTTTGATACTGGTCGAAGGAGACGTTACGGTACTTGCTATTCTATCTGCAGTATTGTGAATGACGTAGCCCAGAAGTTTGTTTTGAATCGGAGCTAGTTTCATTGCCGCAATGCTAGGTCATCCCTCCATTTTTCTGCAAGAATTACAACCGGACAACAAGGAAATTCTTTACTATCCGTGCAAACAGCAAAACAAAATCATAATACATAATAACATAATATTTTGGAATGCACTACAAACCCGAAAATAAAGTTCAGCAAAAACATGCACTACTATATTTAATATAGAGCTTGTTTTGTGTGTCAGTCAGCAAAAAAATGCCGGTTTGAGATGTTGGTAACTTTTAATTGTTTGACAGTTTAACTGTTGACCAATGTATACTTAATTAATAGTAGATTTAAATGTCTGCTATTACTTCAAGATAACAATCATGATCACACATTAAACACGTGAAATGTGAGCACGGGCTGCTGAAGTTTTCCAGCTAAGCAAAACAGAAGTCAGATGATTGCGGATTGGGGAGACCCATCAGCATGTGGTGCTGGTCGCTGGTGCAAGAATTCATGGTAAAGTATTATGAGAAGAATTTGAATGTGAAACAGTTCACAGGCATTATGCAATTCAACATGAAGCCTATACGGTGCAACTTACAAGGGAACCGTCCCAGTGGGTACACCCAAAAATGGGTGATATGTATCGATTTCTATGCTTTCGGATGCGTAGATTACGAATATAATTTTCGTTCGTGTGAATAGGCCTTTATGAAAAAACCCCAGTAGAAAACCTATATTATTATACTTGCACATTTCGTAACTTACATGTAAATACAGGGAGTGGTAACCCGCCAATATTCAGTTAGATGGTATTTTCTAGATTACTTTTTAATGCAGATTACGAATATAATGTCGAAAATCCCGAATGCGCAAACCCAGAGGTTTCATTCTTCTAAGGATTCATATATAAAATACTTTGCTCTCACATCACTTGTTCAAAAAATTTGTCTCAAAATACATCCGAATTTCATAATTGTGAGTTTGTCAATATTGCATCTAATTTACAAATGGTATTTGGATAGTAACTCAACCTTGCTTAATCTTGCGTTATGGTAGACATAGAATAATATATATTATATGAAGCTAAAAATTCGGCTCAAACTTTCATTCAAGTTCATTTTTCTATCAAGTTCACAGCATTTTAATAAATTGTTCTTTTGTAGAATCGGAGACGGAAGTGGTTATATAAGATATATTGGTAACATTATTTTAAACTATGATCGTTTACTGACAGTAATTTTAACAAATATTTGATTACTATATAGTTTTACTGCTATATAACTTGCAAACGTACGTGCATGCATGCTTTTTCTTTTATCCAACATTTGTTTTTGTTTCTGCTTACGTGCCAATTTCTTAAGGCAATATTGTAAACTTAAAAGGCCGTGTATCATCTCTGGGTTTGCGCATTCGGGATTTTTGACATTATATTCGTAATCTAGAAAATACCATCTAACTGAATATTGGCGAGTTACCACTCCCTGTATTTACATGTAAGTTACGAAATGTGCTAGTATAATAATATAGGTTTTCTACTGGGGTTTTTTCATAAAGGCCCATTCACACAAACGAAAATTATATTCGTAATCTACGCATCCGAAAGCATAGAAATCGGTACATTTCACCCGTTTTTGGGTGTACCCACTGGGACGGTTCCCTTGTTAGTCTATACGCCTTTGTTTTCAGTGTTCGTTGTAGATGTGGAATTGTTAAATGTTTTTCAAGTAGATGAAGATGAAGCGGAAAGGAAAATTGCATTCTCTCAATAATTTCGAGTTTAAGTAAGCATGTAAAATGAATTTTATTTAATGAACATTGGATGTGGTACGATGCAGTTTTATTGTTTTGCATGAGAAGTGTTTTCAATGGGTTTTGTGCGCATAGCACATGATGAATGAATATTTTGATTTTCACATAGAGTTATCAGTTATAAAACATTCTTCCTATAAATCCATGATATTCTATCGTTCAATTTCAAACTTTCATAACTTTTTGCGGTTTACTTACATTTCAATTCGACCCAAATACGATACATACCTATCTTACAAATTGTGCATGTAATAATAACAAACCGCTTCTTTTTAGTAACATTTTGGCATTTCAATATATATGGCACTGGTTCTACGATAACACATGCTAGGCCTAAAAATAAGAAGAGGTAATAATAAAATACAATTTACAACTTTAAAACTCCTGTAAAGCGTCTGTACTAATAATTGCTATTTTTATAGATTTAAATTACAAACAGCTATAATCCGCAACTTTTTACATTCATTTCCTGTACTTACAAGTTCATGAAACAAACCACTTCGAACCAGGTCTACTTTTATTGACCGCTTGTCTAGCCCTGTCAAGACTCAAGATTGCAAGATTCTTTGTCACTTTGTAAAGTTTCTTTCCCATGGATTACGGGCTATATTTAATCTAAATATATTATTGTACTTTTAGTATAAGATTTGCATAATTAAATTAAACATGAGCTTGTTCAAGAGCCATCAGGTTATGTAAACAAGCTTATATTAGAGTTAGGCATATTTATATGCATGGGATCATCGATTAGTTAGACTGTATTATACATCTAGAGTCCTAACTGTATTACATGACTTCATAAAATCAAGTTTCCGACAATATTGGATTATCAACCTGAACAAAGATGATTTATTGTGAGTGTATGCCATTAATGTACTAACACGTAACACATTCCAGTCAATAATATTTTCATTTTTCCGGACTCCAGCTCACGTAAGTTTTGTTATTATGCAACTCAATCCGAGAAAATAACGAGGGAGACGTTACAACATCAAATCATAGCCTTGTCATAGTTTTTCATAGCAAAACACCCAACAACCCCAATGACTTCTTCAGATAAACGAGTTCCAGGAATTATATGACATCTATGGTATGACTGGTATGTAATAAGCCCTCAACGTCAGTCCAGAAGAACTGTATGTTCAGCATTTGCAATGAAATTTTCTTCCCTTCTTGTGCCATTTCCGACTAAGCCAAACATTCATAATATGCTGGACTCGTGGAACTGTCTACTGCTGCTGCTGCTTTCACAGCAGAAACGTCGTTTGTCCTGCTCCGCACATTTTAATGCCTGCAGGTAAAGCAAGAAAAGCGTGAAAAGAGGAGGTTTCGTCTATCGGTATTTCATTACATTCATAAATCATGCATGCATTCATGATATATGTAGGTTTGTAAAAACGGCTTTTCTAGTTACAGTTACGCACGCAGAAAAGGACAAACGACCATTTAAGCTTCACCGTTCTCGTCACTTTGTTTAACTAGTAATATAGCTTTCCAGAATAATGAATTATGTACACATGGAATGAGGTCACTAGTTTAATACCAAGAGCTGCTTTTCTTTGACCAAACTCTGCGAGCTGCCAAAATAATATGTGTCTTGATAAGCAATGTTTAATAAAATTGTTAACGCTGCGCTACTGACTAATAGACAAAAATTCTATTGTTTACTATACAGGCATACAATACAAACCAGAAAAGGCAAGCTAAATACTAGTAGCAAAAGAAATACTGATGACTAAAAAAAACAAAACATATCTAAAAATTTCTAAAGAAAAAATACTTGTTTGCTTAGCCAGATAAGATGAATGAATATTTTATCCCTAAAATAGTATTTCTAACCATTCCACTCACTTTCCTGGGGAGAGAAAGCTGCAACAAGAGTAGTCCATGCATCTGATGATGCTAGTATGAGAGGCAAGTACAAGCACATCTCATCATCCATCATTTTTTCACCTTGCCTCTTTTATACCGCTAAGGAACGGTGCTAAAGCATTCTCCCACTGCGTTTCATAACACCTTTTATTCCCTTTACTTTGTGTATGTCCAGTATTATAGTATTAGTAACAGTGTTGGAAGAAAAAAAGTAATCGACCAGATGAACGGAACCTTATTTAACAGAGGACGGCTGTGAGGCAACGAGAGCACCAAGTCATGTATTATTTTTGTCTATGAAAAAGTTATAACTATAAAACATTTTCCCCTTTACTTTGTTTCCGCTTTTATTGTCTGAACTTGTAGAAGTAGTGAACGCAATACTAGTTGAAAAGAAAGGACATTGATGTTTTTTGTTGATGGCGATGACGATGATGATGATTGTGTGAAAGTACGACGGACTGTCTAGTGTCTCCACCTCCTCCACACGCTCACATCATCATCAGAGAGGATTAGAAAGGATAGGAGACGTACCACGTTAAACACAGCAGCAGGTCCACCACCATACCACCACCGTGACTGTCAATGAAAAGGAGGGAGTACTCTGTGTCTGCAAAGTTCCTTTTTTTCTCCTGTCGATAATAATAATGCTGCTGCTTTCACCAAAACCTGCTTTTGGCACTGACTTTCTCCCTCCTTCCCTTTTTTACTTACTTGCTGATGCAGCCTTAACTGTCAAGATTGAAGCAGTAAGAAAAGTGGTAGCGGCCACACATATATGTACCAGGTTATTACACCATCATCATTATTGCCGTCAAACAGTACACAATGGCAACAACATGGCTAAGCAGAGGTGAAGCAAAAGGACTGTAGAGCTCTTGTGAGTGCGAGGGAGTAAGTTGTTTTCATTGACGAACCAAAAAAAGTACCGAACGTACTCTTGTACAATACACGCACATAAAAAATACTCGGGATCACTTGGGAGTTTTTAGTAGACAACTACCACGGTGGCAATCCACACTTATCCACAAAAATCAACAGTATTTACTGTACAACCGGGCCAAGTATCCACTGAATAGTTTGCTTTTGCTGTACAGTGAAACAGAATGATTTATTACAAAAATGAGGAGCAGAAAAATATAGTGCGGAGAGTCCTTTATGGTTATTATTTTCTCTTTTTCCCATTTCCTTTGATGCAAGGCAGATACAGAGAAGGATTCAATAACGACTCAATCCCAACAGATTTGCTGATTTTCTTTGTTGTACTATTTTTTTTACTTTCCCTTTTCTCCCTCTGATCTATTATTATATCAACACGCTGCTGTTGCAGCAATGCAACGATCCGGCTAGCACAATGCAGAGCTCCGGTCTGTCCAGGCAGAGTCGACCTCGTTGTCCCTATCAGAGTCGATCAGGGTTATGTTCTCTAGTTGTGCGCGTAATAAGTTGTGAAAATTATTTGGCAGTGTAGTGTGCTAGTATTGTTGTTTCATGTTTATATTGATATTACGTTGGAACACATTTTTGTAATATATTTGGATTGTTTATGAATATATTATACTATGAGCATACGGTCCTTTTTTCTATTTCCTTGATACGGTCGGCGTGTTACAGCGATCAAAAGAAAAATCAAAAAGAACGACTAGTTATTTATGTTCCATTAGGTTGGCTGCTGTAACATAGTCGTTGGTTGGTTTTCTTCTGTGTGTTCTCCCTGTTTTTCTTTATTTTCTTGGCTCCCTGTTTTCCCTATATTCTGTACAGGTTGCTTGAGTAAATTTGTATTGTATGTAAATTGCGCTCACGGAAGGAAAAATCAACTCTGTCTGCTTCTCTATATTATTTCATCTGGTTTTCCCTTTTTTCCTCTCTTTCTTTTATACGCCAATACAAACAAGAAACAAAACGAATACAATATTGTACGTAATGCCTTTTCTTCAAGGATTCAGAAACGACAACATCAACGTGCTGACGATATGTGTTTCATGCCACCAAACACCAACGCCGATTTCTCTAATACTTTCTTTCTTTGAAATGTGCCTAGTGAGATGATGATGATGACGGTGACAAGCGGAAAATGCTGCTGGTATGTATAGTTTCCACCACTCTTACAATTTCGTCGACTTTTTCCTTTCCGTTTTTCTCTTGTCGGCGTTTCGTCTTCTGCTTCTTGTCTATTCACTTCTTGCAGAAGCAACACAAGAACGTAGAAACAGTAGAGTAGCCGGGTTGCCGTTTTCCACTCTATTTTCAAGTTTGTCTTGCATTAAAAAACAAACGTCTTGAGTATTGCTTTCAGGTCATTTTGAGTTATGATTTCTTCATCTTGATAGCTCTCCGAAGAAAAAGTAGTTCTGACTTTGTCAATGGTTTTGGCAGTCTCTTGGTCGGTAGCTAGTGAAAGATGAAGGGCAAGTTGTATCGTGTAGTTGTAGATAGAGAGAGAGTTTTGTGACAGAAAAAGTATGAAACCTTTTACTTTTCTTCTTCTCGTCGTGTCCAGTCAAAAGGACGTATATTGTTGTGCGAGGGAAAACATTGGATTGAAAATGAAGATAAACGAATATGATGTGGTTGTAATGCGGGCACCAAAAAGAAAACGCGAACAAGGGGAAGATGAGTCCGTTCAGTTTTCTATCTCCCCTGCTCTGCAAGGTGTATACCAGAGTGAAAGTTTATAAAAGGAGAAACGAGAAGGGCACCTGACAAATATCAGATGTTTGTGTTCCCTTCCTTTTTTCCCCGACTCCTCTGACTACTTGAGCACAAATGTTACCTGAGCTCTGGCAGCAGAGCGTTTTTATGCCCAAATTTTCTCTCAAACTCTCTCCGTGTCTCTGCCTAGACCTTTCCTTTCTCGTTAGTTTCTGCTGGCTTTTTCCTATCGTGCTGTTCTGTTATCCCTGTACTCAATGCTTGCTTTGCTACCACCTCTTGCTTTTTTACACTTTCCTATCGCCCAGCCACTGAACAAGAGGAAATGATGACTGCGACTATGTATGTCTATGTGGAAACTTGCTTTTCATGTATAGTAAATGATAGTTGAATCAAGCTAGGGTGATCATGATGACGATGATTTCCTCTATGTTGCAGTTGTACTACATAAAGCTATTGCCTTTTTACCAGTCAGTCAACCAACAACCTGCCCTTCTCTGCAACATTTTTCTTTTCTTTCTGTCAGTGTCTGTGTGTATGTATATATGTACTGGCGATGAATCCACTTGTGATACTACTACAACAGCTAAAGTCCCTTTACTACAACTATCCATGTTTCTAGCCAGCAGTTCCTATCCGAGATACTAGTACTATATAGCTGTTTTATTTGTCCAAATTCAAACTCTTTAACAGTGGGTACAACCATATGACGATGATATTGCATGTACCAAGCCTCGGTAGTCGCTCGCTCTCCGGAAAATTTTGAATTGGAGGAATCCTTCAAACAAATTTTCAGTGAGTGAGAGAGAGTTGCTATATTGCATGCTGGGCATACTTTATGTGGTACATTATATAGCTAATATGGTATGTTTTACAATATACCCCTATCATACCACTCGTAGAGGTTACACACAGTAATACTTGGATCGCATCATTGTGTCATGAAGATCAGGTTTCTTGTTTTCCTATAAGAGACGCACTTTACACACTCTTTATGCTTTTAAGCCAAATTCCTGTACATGCGATATATGGAACACTTATTATGCACATATTCATGTATAATAGCATATTCATTTAGTAAAAAGCAATAACATGTGCTTATATTATAGTGTATTCGTGTAGTAGAGCCTCGTTTTCGTTCCTGAAACTTTCATGGAGAAAAGTATTCTGGTGAAACTGATAGCAAAACGATGATAGGAAAATAGAAAGTACGTTCTAATGCGAGGAAATTTACTATTTTAGTACTCAAAAGCCAATGAAACTGTAAGTTTATACACATCAAGTTTATCTGAGTAAGTATGTTTCTTCTTGTTTTCAAAACATAACAGAAATGTATTAAAATATGCACATGAGAGTATAAGCATCGTAGCTGGAAAGGTCTTTCTTGCTTTCTTTCTTTTATATATTAAATTTTTTTACACAAAAAGCAGTTGCTTGCTACTGTCGCTTTGAATTGGCGGATCGGTTCATTTCGGTCACAACCGGAGGAGAATCCTTGTGATTGCTTACTCTCTCTTTCCGTCTGTCTGTCTTCTACTTTCTTTTTCTGGCTCAAAATCCTGTAGTGCATATGCACGTACTTTGGTGAAACCGCGACTTTAGTTTATTTCTAGCATAATGGTATCATAAAGGCATATAGAGACGGTGTATTATATGCACATTACAGCTATTACAATTTACAATGTCAAGCCACACAATAACAAGTCTGCCTGCACATTTTGTAGAATCCTAATGTGTGGTAGAAGTATGTATACCTTTCTATTTCTCTCTTGGTGTAACGAGTAAATTCAACGATGCTGTTGACGCAGGGTGGCAGTAAATAGCAGTGCTATTATAGCACGTAAAAGTGTTAAATGCATCAGATATGTTAATAATAGAACTTTTAAAAACAATTTACAGAATACCTTTGAGCAAAAATTAACCCCAGTTTGCACGTAAATTGTGTTTGCGTAAGAGAAAACAAAACCGGAATCTGAATAGAAATAGCAACATAATGAGTCATAAATGAGATAATGATTATTTCGACAAAAGGTAAAAGGTGATTTTTTCATAAATGATTCAGGAATGTGGTTTTGCGGCTTGTACTGTGGACGCATCATGGTCATAGCAAAGCAGCTACAAGAGGCGAGTACTTAAAAATACAGCACGAAATGATAAAGTAGATCTAGATCTCCAGTAAAAAAAGAACGCTGTTTTTCCAGTGCTTGCACGGGTTCCACAGTATAATATGTAAAGTCCGTATTTACAACCAAACTGCCTGCAGCGGTAAAAGCACTAAACTCCAACCAAAGAGTTGGAAAGTGGCTGTGTATATAGTATGCAGACAGCGCGGCGAGGATCGCGTACCATTTTTATTTACCCGTATAACATTTTCTTTCACATACTTTCTACCATTACGACAATCCCCGTTTTCAGGATTCCATACCAGCGAGATCTCAGAAAGATGTTGTTGTTGTTCCTGCTGCTGCTGTTAAAAAACTACAAAAATGCTACGATGATAGAAAAGAGAGCTAGCTGAAATACAAAATAAATGTTTTTAGTGCATAATTCTTTCTTTTTTGTATACAAACTGGCTGTAAAAATATACAAAAATTTACAGCCACAAGACAGGTTACATTTCTCGGCTTCTTTTACAAAACCTGAAGTTTATGCACTTTGTACACTTTTACATCTCTCCATTGTAATGCACATACCAAATGAGAAGAGGGTATTATGATGGCTCTAAAGGAGCATTACATCAGCTTCTATTTTTACGGACTATACACATTCATAAACTTATGGAATCGTATCCCTTTATGACAACCAACTTAAAGCATACAAAAAACAAAATGCACCTTCTACTATGTCGCTGACTACAATAAGGAAGAAAATGTTTTACTTTGCAAAAATAGTTTCACATTCTCTTTACTTTTTACGCAGCCATATTCCATTGTTGGAATGAAAACCCCTCTCACGACTCACGAATAATACCAGAACCCTGAATCCTGACTACTGTCCACAAACTCGGTTAGAAACGAAACAAATTCAAAATCCTGCGTCTCATTCCTTGCATCCACGCACACAATTTTTAATAATGCAATATGCATATTACTCATACATAGGGAAATACACATCGTTATAATGTTGAATATTATGTTATAGTTTAGAAACAGGAATAACAAAGTCCTGGGCCGACCAGACATCTGACAATCGAAATTTTAAGAAGAGAACACATTCGCCGGAAAAACGCATTTCTTCAACTACCGCACCATTTTCTTTCACTTGCATAGGAAAGCGAGTATGAAGATGAAAATTTGGTAAAGTTGTGGAGTCTGAAAGGAGGCAAAGCGGCAGGCAGAATGGTACATATGTGTAAGTTTGTACGTACGGTAGTAGGCGACCCAAATGATTGAATAATATTGTGCTTATTATACACTTTTATGTACAATATTATTCTCCTTTTATAGCATTTGCTGCTCTTGCTAGCATCGTCATTCCATTTATGCTTTGCCTTGCTTGGTTGCTTGCAGGGAGAACACACAAAACTAACAAAAACATGTAGAGAGAGGGCCAAGAAACGAAAGGGATGGCAGAGAAGATGGCAAGAAAGTTTCAGCACTACATTTAAGAAGGCAAGATCACAGCGAAGTGATAGTGATAACCATCAAGTTGCAGGTTACATTTGCACAAAAGCGTATGCATAGCTGCTATCAAGTGGGAATTGTGTGAGGTGAAGAATAGCGTGCCGTTTTTATAGTACACGCGAAAATGCGAATATTATTCAAGGGAAAATTACTTACTCGAGAATTAATTTTTAGAAAAGGAATATAAACATGGACGTATTCTCAAGTTGTGGGAAATACGCTCATTTCATGCGTGCTTAAACTATCCATCTGTGTCATTACTCGAGAAAGAAAGAGAGATAACCATTCTTTTATTTGTTTATACTAATGTGACATTCCTGAGCGTTATACATCAGAACTGAAACCAACATGGGGCAAGCTGTAGCAGCACGTTGTAAGTGGAACAGACGGGACAGAATTATTGAAAGTGTGACTAGGCATATTTCCCTACCAAAACACTTGTCAATGAACCACATAGTTTGATAAAACGCATAAAACCTCCATGCTTATATAATGTATTTCTCTTCTATACGTTAAGTATTATTGTTTGACAGGCAGAATATATCATTGGAAATTTGTCATCGGGTCGGAAATGAAATGAAAATGTTATCATTCCAACTGAAAACCACTTTCGTTTTCGAATTACACTGTCAACACTACAACTAGTTCACAGCACCCAACACCACTGCACATCTGCGATAAGAAATTTGGTCTGACAATAAGTTTGCACGTCCAAATGAATACATACAGACATTAGTTTACACAGAGAAAAATATGTTTATGAAACGACAACGAGCAACTACCTATGCTATGACAGGTTATATATACAAATGGTGGTTGACGAAGCGTTGTTTGGATGATGATCATACCTGAAGATAATGTTGGTTGTGGCAAAATGCTTTTCAAGTGATAAATGAATAGATTACACATCTAAGTACCAGCGAGAAGATTCCCAAAAACTCAATTTCTCATACGTACCTTTAGTTTGGCTGAAGGTGGGGAGAACGGCTTTAGGGCTTGGAAAACCTTGTTCTAGACTGTACCAGTTGTCATCCAATCTGTTGGACATAATTTGTTAAGTTGACTAAAACGGAGGATGATGACGGTGAAAGGAAAGAAATAAGGGAAAGTCACGAAAGGCACACATGGATAACTTCATCCTTTGTTAATCCACCATTCTCTTTTGCTCTCGGTTGCATCTCTGGTGTTTGCCTTGTGGGAAACTTTTTATGAAAGGCAATGAATAAGAAAAAACTCGTTTTACTTCTTCGTGTATTGTATAGGAATGGTAGTTTTCATCATTGTAAGAACACATGTTTTGTGTGAATGTATATAATACTATTACATATTTCTTCAAATTCCAAAATGATTTTCTGAAACCATAAAAATGTTTATTTTTATTACATGCACCTTATCATTAGTTCAATTTCAATGCAGTTATAATCTAAAGAAAAGCAAAAGCGTGCGATTTCTTTGTCATAATACCATATCTGGCATTCCAATGTAAAACTATAGGTCTATGCGTGTCGACGATTGAAACGAAAAGCAATTTTCCACCAGCCATTGTTCCATATTCCCAAGCAAATACATTGTGACATTAATGGAACAGTAAGAGTAAAAATGAGAGAAGCCATCAGGTTTCGCTTGACTGTTTTAAATAGGATATGGAAGCACCTCTACAACTTCCTATTATTGCCATTGTATCACATCTCCACTTATACCACCTAAAAGCAAGAGCATCTCTGCACTCCACTACCCGGTAGTTTAGCTCTCTATTCATTCAAGCTTTTTCTCAATTTCATCCTTTCACCTTAGCATATTGTTGTTGTTGTCGACGGCGAGAAGAGAATGAATAGGTGAGTGGATCGTGATGATGTCAAGGATGATCACTTTTTGCAATCTCTTTACCTTTATTCTTCTTTAAATTAGAAAAAGGTTTCATGTTCCTGCCGCACAAGCTCCAAACTCTGGGAGCTCGCCTACGTTTTTCTCTGGTTTTTGTGTTAAATGGCTTTATGTTAGATTGTTACCAAAAATACAAGTAAGTATATACTAGATTGTAGGTTGGCTGGAATAAAAGACTTCCTATTATTTGGTGTTGGTGGTAAGCGTAAATGCTCTTTTCATGGAATGAGAATCGATAGTTCATGCCAAAAGGTGATGTCGATGTCACAATGATGTGCAATATTATATGGAAGATAATGTTAAAATACATTGGTTTCTATTCTCTTTGTTGAATTGAAAAACTCAGACAATCACTCTGTCTGCCAAAAACATCATCAATGGTTTTCCTTTTGTTCGACGAAAGCATGTCGAGAGTTGAAAAAGAAGCCATTGGGAACACCGAACGAGCATTGTGGAATGATGCGATGAACCTCTGCGGAATAAAAGCCGTTTTTTCTTTAAGATATTTTAGCAGGTTTCAGGGGAAAAAATAATGTCGCGTTTCATAACGTCGATTATCTGAGTTTAGCCCTAAAGCAGCGAAAGACGTACCGGGTTTTGTACTAAATTGTCTTCTAAACAACCCCAAAGTTTATACAGCAAAACTGTAAATTCATCGGATCATGTTTTGTTGTACATTATAACAAACGAGAATAATACTGTTTCCTGCTACATGCTCTGTACTTTTTGCGAACAACAACAGTACAAACTAGATGATAACATTTGAGCTCATTCACGGCAAGATGAAGCGACTACCGTTTCAGTGTTGTTAATTACTTTGATCGGATTGTTGCTTTTTAATCTTGATAGGCAGTAAATTTAAAAGTCTGTAATTCAATTCGATAAATACTGGCAGATCTCAACTCATATTCCATACAATTGCAATTCACACAATTTACATGGAATTTAAAAAACACATGAGATGTCTACGTGTTGCGTGGACTAATAAGTTGTAAATACTTGATAATCCACTCCACTATGTCTTTACAGACAATCAGTCATGTTAAAGTTCGATCGAATTAAAAGCAAAGACTGAAAGTGCCATTTGGGAGCAAAATCTTATTTATCCAGTAATTACTTGTTTATGACGAGTAACTGGCAATTGGCATCCAGAAGTGTAAGTGTGACTGATCCATTGTTTTCAGCTTGTTTTGTAGCCTCTTGGATTGATGCAATAGCAAAGTCTGAGTGGTCCAGTTTTCAAGGATTGCGATTAAAATTTGTATTATCATACTATTACCCACCTTCATTTATTCGCATGATCCATTCCATTTAAGCAGGTATAATACTATTGGGCAATAGTTGAGTTACAGAGTACTTATTGTCAATGATTGATAATACTCAATGACGCTGCATTGAAGAAAGGAAAAGACAATGACAGGTTAATCCACTCTGCCGTGGCCTGATAGTAAAAAATCCCGTGGCTGATTGGAATTCCAGAATGCAAATAATCAATCAGCCACTCACTCACGCGCAGTCAAGTGATTGATTGATTTTAATTCTAAAAGATCCGTGAACGAGATACATTTGTAATTTTTGCATTATCGTATAAACATTTTACCTTTAACAAACAGCAGCTATCCATCCCATTGCTATTATAATAAAAATTCACTTTTTAATTCTTTTGCATTCTTGCCCGCAGCATTGAACCTAGTTGGCAACTAATGGAATTTTGCAACATCACCGACTTAATTTGTTACTCACCTCTTTTGACCCTGAGGTTTTACTGAATTTATCTGGTTTATAAATTATAAATTTATAAATAAATTTTCTTTTTTATAAGACTACTTGCTCTCATTTGCTCATCTCGTCCTTATAGTTTTCCTGAAATATATTCGCATATACAAAGTTTTATGGTAACATTCACCATTTAATTATCCTCTATGAAACAATGCCGTGTATTAGGCATTTTAGTTGAAAAATAAAAATGTATTAATCCACATTATATGTTCCCACCTGGATTCACGCAAGTATATAGAACTCGCATTCCAAACAGGTTGTTAATTCCCATAATACAAAGTTATGCTGAATTTGGACAAACCTATGACCGACCACTGCAGGTACATATGTTTACAGTTTTTGTTTGAACTGAATCCAGTATGAAAACCCTTGTGATCTCGTTTCGGTTGTTAGATGAGCTAGGAATTTTATTATGCCCAAATGCTGGCCTCACTATGCAATATATGTATACCTATTGATTTGCACAGTTCTAAGCTTCTTCCTAGTTATTTTTTGCTTGCCTATTTGTATCGAACTTGATAAAAATTGTGAATTTTAATAATCTTGATTCAAGTTGTATAACATGCTTGTACCTACTTACAAGAAAGCGAAAGGTGTATAATGACTAATAAGCGTGATGGTTAAAAAATAACAATCATTTTTTTTTGCAAAGGTTGTTAATCAATATATTTAAAATCAACTGGATGAACTTCCACCGACATAATTTGCATTTACACTTTGCATTATAATATATATACTGCTTGTATCTTGCTTTTCTTCCAATTGACAGAGTCATGAATGAATGATATATTATTCCTAGAAGATACAATACTACTAGGAGAAGGTAAACCTGTTTCATTAAATAGGTATCTTATTCATCTAACCCAGGTGAGAGTTTTACTTATATTTGCTTTTTTGCATTTCCATTTTTTACCAGCTTTTTAGACACTCCCTGTCGCCAGCTTAACTGTCTACCATATTCTCTGCTAAACTGGAAGTTGCTACTTAAAAGGCATAAATTTAAGTAGATTGCAGTGTTCAACTCAACAAAAATTCATTTCATACACTGAACATCAGTAACTCAAAAATGTTTTGTTTAAACACTACATTGTTCTTGTAGTGCTGTGTAAACTATGAAGATAGCGGGAGACCATTGACATTCTTCGTTGGGCATGTACAAATGTACTACATATACATGATACTCTATATTTTAAAGATTGTCCCTTTTCAATTTTTACGAACCGTCTGGAGACTGAAACTTTCGCACTGCAGGATACGTTAGTACAACTACAATACAAGAGAACCAAGCTAATTCAACAAGAATGTGGTTCTTTTGCAGAAATTGCCAAAGGCAAAAAAAGAAAGAAAACACTCATCTATTAAAAATGTTCCCGCGCCACTACTACTACCACCGTTCTAATTGCATTTTCTTCTAAAGTATGCTCTAAATCTTAATGCAAAATAGCTTTGTTACTAGAAAATATCACACGTTTGCAAATTAGGTATTTCGTATTTAAGGATTTCACAGATTAAACTGGATAAGGTTGGTTGTTGTGTATCATATTATAGCAGTACAGAAGCTGTGTGACGAGTATAGCCTTGAACTGGAACTATATATATGTGCAACATTTCCCAGGGTCAACTGGCCGGTTGCATGAAGTGGAATAAGTTGTAATAAAACTGCTCTTCGTGTGGCATGTGTTCTCCAGAGAGATTTGGAAAACAACTTCAAATTAAAGCTACCTATTTAGCCATCGATTAAATGTCTTTCGAAAACGATAAAGGTGCACTGGCACGCAAACTTAAGCAATTAAAATTCCATTGATTTTACATTTTTAAAAGTAATATTTTATAATTGCAACATTTAGTTGAATTTTTGTCAGCATGTTAATATTTTTATCAAACATTTTAAAATGCTTTCCCACTAGTAATAAATTTCTTGCTAGCAAAGCGATATTTATTTGTCGTAATGCGAGCTGCTAGTATGTATTGTACAAAGTGTAAGTAGCCGGGTTTATAATGGGTAGCTTTTAATTACGTGTAATTAACAATGAATGATAAATATTTGTATTGATGTATACCGTTCCTCTTGACAAAATGAGAGATTATTCCATTAATGCAATCATTGTGAACATCTATAATGACAGGTGAAGCAAATAACAATGCAATTCAAATATGAATTGAAAAATGTTTCATATAATCGATATCATCAAACGCATGCATTGACGTAATCCTACCACCACACAACGACGAAGTATTAAGCGATGTGCGAAATGGTAACACAAGTTAGTTAGAGCATGTTTGATTATAAACTATAATTTACATCTGGATGATGATCATTGAGTAATTTCTGCCGCCTACTTCTGTTGGAGCACGGAGGAGCACAATAATGTGAACGAAAAATGTGTATAACTGCAAAGTACGCATCCAAAAGATATGAATCAGACAGGATGCGTAATTCAAAAAATATTTATCAAGGTAACTGATACCAATCTTGTATGTTTTTTCAAAAGGGTTGCAATTGTAGCAGTTGTTGCCCATTGTCTGTGCACAAATTGAATATACACGCTACAAAGTTCAATTTAGGTGGACATTGCTGTGAAGATTTACTACTAGCCATTGCAACCAGAACTAAAGGTAATATTGCAAACTGCATTAGATAGTTTATCCTCGTGCCAGATGTATTTAAACATTGGAAGAAAAACTGTTTATAAACATTATATCTTTTACTACTGTAAACATAATTCAGGTTTGGTAAAAACAAATGAGTTCCGGTACCTATGTTATCTAGTTGGATGCTACTTCCTATCATCCTATCTTTTAATATATCATATTAACATTTAATGGTATTGAACTTGAATTTGTCAAATCTAATAATAACAAAGTAGCTGCACCATATGCTATTATATGTTTAAAAAATACATACAATGTGAAAACGTTATACAATATTGTAAGTTAGATTATTGTTGGTGATATACACATTTTATCTTGCATTGCCATCTTGTAATGATTTCTCGTTAAAATGATTTAATTGCATTACAAGTTGTAATTAGGTATTAGGTTCAATATGAATATCAAATGTTTAGCTAAATCCCAAGTTCGTTTATGGAATGTTATCCACATTAAAATTAGTTTACGTCCAAAGAAATAAGACTAGCTAAACCCAACTAGTCTTGATTTAATATGCATTTAAAAATCCAAATGTTCATATCATTAACAATGACGGCTTGTAATTTACAAGTTGTAAGCAATGCGGATCAGAAAAATGATTTTGTATTGGCTGTTGGTAGTGTCTTTGGATTCTTTCTATTCATTCTGTATTCTCTATATAGTGTAATATTGTAACTCCCGAGAAAGAAGTACGCAGTCGCTTTGCTGCAGCGGTAATATGTACGCCCAATGATAGTCGCTCATTTATTCACGTCTACATTTTTTGAGAAAAGTTTTGTCGCGGAGAGAAGTTGCGTCGGTGGTTTTGAATGAATACCCTACATAAGCATGACATTCAATAATTTTAATTCTAGCACATTCCTCCTCCTGACATGAATTTCAATGCAAATCTGATCTGACAGATATAAACCTTATGCATATGCATTAAGTAAGCAACACAAAAATTTTGATGCAAAAAGGGATTTTATAGATGATTATTTTTTCTCTGAAGCGTCTTCCTTTTTTCATTTTATCACTAAACCAGTAATGGATTAATGAACAAGTCGCGTCTGACGAGTATGAACACACAACTTGCGAAAAGAATATACCTACTATCACTTCTTGTAAAATTATCTAAAGTACTTTTAATGCTCGACAGCTGTATGGAGACCAGTAAATGGGCTGGGTTGTGTAGGTAGTAGTTTTATATTTTTATTACTGATGTAGCATTCTTGCAGACGCGCGTCGCGTCGATCATAACTAAATAGATACATCATGTTTTTAAGATAATCAAATCATTTAATTCGTCCCATCACTCGTGGCGGACTACACACAATTAGCTAAGTAGATGTGCATATGTATTTTTCAGAAATATGCAAAACATTTTTCAAGCAAAAGTGGCAACAATGCCATGCATATTATCTTTATATTAAACATGTTGTTTCTCCCCCCATTATGACATGACACGAAAATCGTACATTTTTTGCAAAGGATTAGTAATTTTTATTAACTCTCCTTTTTTGCATTAATATCATACCCCTACACTAGTACATTTAGTGTTTCATTTAACATTTGTGTCAAGGAATATTATTTTTATGAGTTCAGCTTAAAGTTCACGTTCCTATAATGTTGCATAAAAAGAGTTAATGATTTAGTACGTTGTAACCAGATGACGGTGATATAATATGATCCCGAAGAAAAAGCGCGACAAACAATAATGCTTTCCATAAGCCCACACAGGCACGATAATTTATCGTGAAGGTGTACTTCGAGCAGGCGACAGAAGAGAAAAACAAACCGTTATTACTAATTTGTACATTTGTCATAAATATGAACCTAAACATTTCTTGTATACATTTGCAGAATCTTCACCGTAGGATTTTGCTATTGTAAAATAGGCAAACTCGTAAAACTGAACATGTAAAAAATGATTTGTGTATGACTCTTTGGGAATATTCTTACCATGATTTACAAGTGGAATAAGGCAACCTTTCACAAGCCAATGCCGCGATAAACCCATCATAAAAACATGGATGATGATCACACAACACGCTTACTTTTTCCTACATCTTAAGATCAACCAAAAGATGCCATCCCGCAGAATAGATTATTTTGCAAAGAAAATCCGTTTCAAATATACCCATGACATGCACGAATTGGATTTTATTTGTACCAGCTTGTAAGTTGTGTGCAATGTTCTCACATAACATATATGATATTATCATACATTCACGCATATTTTCTCAAGTCGCTGTCTATATTCAACTGGTACTTCTTCTTCTTCTCTCTCTCCTCTCTTTCAACTGGAAGTATTTTTGCACACTTTCTATTTACTTTCTGGTGTACTTGTTGTAGCTTACCTCATTTTCTAAACCAAGCTGCATCTCCAGCTCTCTAGCTGGATAAGAACGACTGGGAAAATGGATGGATCACGGTGGATTTCGTTTCAGTTCTGTTTGTCTCACATCCATAAACCTTTCTGTAATCTTACAGCTACTGTTTTTTACAGGCTTTTATAGGAAATCATATGCGCAGTTCACGGGCTTGGTGATGATTTAAAATGCAACATGCGGCATAATATATTTATACTATATATCTAGGTAATACGCTTTCCATTGATAAACGAATAATAGCAGCACATGACACGTTTTGCCATCCATGCGTACCTTATTTATAGCGTACTATATTATTAGAAAATTTTGATGACTACATTCCCCCTATTTTATGTTTACAGCCAGCCTGAAGTGAACTACCACATCAATTCATCCCTTTTTCAGATGCATTACCACGAAGGCTTCATCATCCTTTCCATCGTCGTTGGAACGCCTAATACATGCATATTATGTTTTTGTGAATCATTTCTGCAAAAGTTGTGATGCAGAAGAGTCATAGCGTAATAATAACAACTGTGTTCTCTGATCCTAATCTGAAGAGACATGCATCAAGCATACAGAAGGCTTTCCGCCAAAGCAACACGGTTTTTACATAATATGACGCTTTTACATAATCTAGGTTCCGTGTCAGCCAGCGGATCAACAAACCTTCATTTAGCTCGTTTAACAGACTTGTACTTTATACTACTACAAATAATAATAGTAAATATTATTATTATTGCTATTTATATAAAAGCCTTCAAAATCTCCGTTCCTTCATTTGAAGCATACCACTCAACTCATCTCTAGAACTAGTACAGCATGGAAAATGAAATGTCCTGTCCATTGCCTTACTACGCGTCAGCTTCTTTTTGCATGTTCATGCCACAACAACCAGTCTAAAGTACCAGAAACGTAGTAGTCGGCATTTTGGCAAGTAGCAGCGTAGGTAAAATATTCATACGTTTATCCAATCCGCGGATAAAAAACTCACAGAAAATCTACGGAAAGCATTTATAGGAGCAAGTAATATTTTGAATATGTGGTCTATGCTAACTAGAAAGCAGTGGTTTATATTCATAAAAAGTAAACTCTTTCACATTTTATTCCTTTTTGGAGACTACCAAGAATGGTACTAGTTTCTATTTTATTGCAACGTTGGAAGCAACGGCTACCAGTGCCACCATCATCATCTCTAATATTGTGTGCAATTCGTGTCTACCACCTCTTCTTGTGTTTCTACAAAACTTCTTTCTTAGCACCATCATTATTACTATACGGCTCGACTCCCTTCAAACTCCTTTGTCAGCACATTCATTCACTTGTGTTTTCTGTTGATTCATTCCTCCACACTGCTTGCTCACACACAACCAAAACCTGTATAGAACTATTAGAGAAAAATATATTAAAGCGTTTACTTTTTGTAGATGTATTTATTGCCACCAGGCCTATTACATTCGCACACACACAACACTTGTTATAAAAGGTTGTAGTTGGTGGTATGTGTTCTTCTCTATTTGATATGATGATGATGACTAGTGTGAGCAGTGGGAACGAGTACAACACAAAGTAAAAAAGTCAAAAGTATGAAGCAGCGATAACAAGAGAGTATTTACACTCGCAAACCACGCTGAGCGCTGGCAAGTTGGACTCAGACAGGCAGCCAGTTCATATGTCAATTTTTTCCCCTCGTTCTTCATTCAAATCATTTTTACCCGAAACACAATTTTTTAACACATTTCCTTTTTCCCCCAGAAAAAATCTCGATTTTATTTGGCATTCCTAAAGTACACATTTTTAGTACTTTTTCAATTGTTGTTTTTTATTGTTTATTTCCTTGAGTCCATGAACGAAAGTCCTATAATCCCTTCATTCTTGAAAAAAGTCCCAGTGTCCAGTTTTTTGTTTGTTGTTTACCTGACTTAAAGCCAAGCTTTTTTGTGTGAATCCTCAAAAAAGACTTTGTGTAGAGTGCAAATAAAACTTTTATGTATTGTGAGCACACGTGACGCTTTTTTGATTGCAAACATTTTCCTAAACAAGAACAGTCAGTCATCTTACCGTTTTTGGAAGGCTCAAAAGTGCCCACACACAACTAATTTCATTCCAGCCACACAACACTCGTCCGTCCACCAGCAGCCGCCTTAAGCTCTTGCAGAGTTTTGCAACAAACTTTCGTTCCATAAGCCGGTGAAAAGAAAAGGCTCAAGCTTTCATTAAATTAAGAAGTGAGGATAATAATATTTAGAAAGCGCTATTATACCGCTTCTACGCTGACTTGCTCCTGAAAGAGAAATTGAAAAAGGAAAAAACAGTTTGTTCTCATTCATCTGCTGATCTTTCCTTTTGCCCCAGAGCAATTTTTATTCATACATAGTCATAATAATACGTATGAAAGCAGTTTTTGCTTTCTTTTATACTTCAGACTACTAATCCGTCATCGCACACAGACTTTATGCCAATGCTCCATACATTTCATAGGTTGTAGGTAGGTCAAAAACGTGTAGTGAAAAGCACAAACTTTTCGAGACTGCATGAGTAAAGAAGACTCAAGGTGACAGCAAGCTCCCAGGAAGAACCAAACCATTCGACTGTCATCACAGAACTTCACATTTTTTCACCATCCACTACAGCAAGCTCTAAGAGAACTCCGGTCGTCTCCATCAGTTGAACAGCACTGTACAACTACAACTAGTATAGTCCTTCCTTCTTCCCATTTCTTCAAAAGGCACAAGGTAAAAAGTAAACTATTTAAGTAAGAGAAAGAAAAACTCAATCGTGCAGAGAGAATTCTTCACGCAGGCATCAGCATCACGGCATCTGCACATTACATCACTCATATCTACCTTATTGCATTGAGTAGGGAGTAGGAAAATGGAATACCAAAAGTAAACTTATAATATAGTGCTCTGGAGTGCATGGAAATGAAAAAGAGTGCATTTACAAAGTTACGAGTGCAAATTTGATAAGAAAAGCGGTGGTATCGTAGAAGTCTTATGACTAAATAAGATAACTGGATAAGGAAATACATCGCTGATAAGTACTTTTTCTTTCCCCGCACAAACTGAAATGTCTCCGGACAAAGTTTTTTCTTTCACTTTAAAGCGAACAAAACTTTTTGCAAAGCGAAAATAATGTTTCCGTGCAAAATAACACAACTTTCCTTTCTTCACCATTATTACATTAAAACTTGACTGTTTGCAGGCAGGAGGCAAGCCATAAGCTAAAGATGTCAGGCTGGCAGATGGATTTGCGTTAATACACTTTTCCAAATACGTTTTGTTAATAAATGCAGTCATGTAGGGGAAAATTGCAAGGAAAAGGGAAGCTAAAAAACAAGAAGAAATTCCCTTTTCACAGTTTTTAGCTGATGAAGCATTCATCCATGACGCAACTATACCTACTCCTTTCTGGAGGAATGATGATAATTCCATTACACGCGCTGTAATTTTCCTTCTGGCAACAAAAACCAAAAATAGATACCACCACGTAGATCTTGAGATAGTTTAGGCGCTTAGGTAGAAAGTAGATTTCTTCGAATTCTGACGTGCTCAAAGAAATCTTCTTTTTCTCATTCAAATAAATATTATATTTGCACAGTTACTAAATGGTCTAAATGGTTTCGTGCTTTATGAAAATAAGTATAAAAGTTTTATATGAATCAATCAAGCAAAATCTTCATATGATTCAATAAGGCAGCATATAGTACACAAACAGGGAATAAGCTTTTTAAGCATATTATATGACTATTAATATGCTTACTGGAAATAAGGATCACTTACCGTTTTCTTCATTTTCAACTTTCGAGAAGATACGACCGTCATCACGGTACGCTCTAGCATTTAGAACGAAACCTAGAAAATTTACAAACATCGTCTTGCTTTCTGCTCCCTTTCTGGAATCGAATTCAGTTCTTTTTCCTTTTCTGCCTGCTGGCAACTATTTTCAACACTGGAGACTTAATAGGATGTAGGGTTTTACAACAAAGAGAACAGAAACCAGGTAGTAGTGTGTGGTATAAGCAAACAAACAAACACTAGAAACAAATCTAATTCAAAGAATTTGCAGGCATAGGGAAAAGGCCTTTACGCAGGTTTGCATAGTTGACAGTGGAGTGCATAATTTAAGAATTCAAACTGGTTACAATCTGTTTAACTCATTTTCACAAATAAAAGCTACATATATGTAAATGCTTGAAGTGCGGCAAAAAAAGTAAGCTTGTGTTGTGTGTGTTTTGCATGCATGTACATGTAGATGTTATAAACCTTTTTGTGTGTATTTACTTAGGCACAGTTAGAGCAGCATAGCAGTTAAAGTAAAAGACCGTCGAAAAAGCAGCCTTTGGCTCAAACATTCATCTCCATCATCCTAACCCAACATCTCTTCGTGAGATTATTTCTCCAAAGGTGATCTGAAGAAACCAAGAAGAATCCCAGTTGAAACCCGGTTTTAGTTGAAGAAAAGAAGATTTCTTGACATTACGCTACTTGAAAGTCAAAGAGGGTTTCCCTTCTTCTTCTGTATGCGTGCGCTCGTTCGTGTGCACCATTCAAGTCATATTCACAATTTGTAGTAAAGAAGCAAAGGCTGAATTTCTCTGCAGTGGCAAAAGTTTCTTGCTGTTGTCAGACGACAACCTTAGAGGGAAGGTTTCCGGACTACACGCTTTCTTTCTCTTAGCATCCTGTTGTCGTCGTCCCGGAAAGAACCTGGTGAAAAATGCCACACTCGGGGAAGTTAAGTATCAGCAAGGCCAGCGGCCAAGCCAGCCATGAAATGAGTGATGTAGAAAATAGCCGGTTTCAAGTAAACAAAGTTGGAGCTCAGGACCCTGACGATGATGGTCACGATGGGTTGTCTCCAAATCAGCTAACTTACGTATATGACACGCGCTATCAAAAAAGTCTTGGTCAACTCACCCGAGAAGCTCTACCAAAACTGGACAATTATAGGGATCCGGCTTCCATACAACAGGGATTTCTTAGACCAACTCTGGACGAACTACACAATGCAACCTACATCGAAAAGGTAAGCCTATAGGCTAATGCCACTTTATCACCACATATTTTGCACAAAAGACAACAATTTCGATATTGTGTAGTAAAAATGTGTCTGTCTAAGAAACTAATACTACGTGCACATTGATAAACACATACTTATTACCAGCGAAATGATGTATTTTTTCTGGGAAAAACATAAAAGTGTGGGAGGATGACGGTGAAGCCTCTAGGTAAACGTGCATGTTTACGTGACAAAGTAAGAAATTTGTAATAGGCTTCCCATTTCCGGCCATTTTTTGTGTAAAAGATATAATATGTAGACGCCATTTTCTCATAAACCGTCATAGCTTATTATGTTTAGTCGTTGTAGTGAATACATGGATTTTCCAACCGTTCTGCCGTGTCAAGTAAACGTTTTCAGCAGGAAGTATCTAATAAATATTAAGTTCCCCTGCTACACTTTTACTTTACCTCGTTCTGTATATTGTGCTTTGCATTAGTCCTCTTTTCTGGAACAAATCTTTCTGTCATGCAAGACAAATAAAATCACTGTATGGTTTTATGATCTCCTTTCTTAGGCAATTGCCATAAATGATCGTAAAAATATGAAGCTTCTGGGAGTGGAACAATAATGTCGCTATTTTCTACAGATTCACATTCCCCAGCAAATAAATCGCTAGATAGAAGTTCTAGTAAATCATACATCTTAGGATATACTGTATATTGCATATGATATCCAGTACACTTAAAAGAATTATAAAATAGGTAAAAGCTCGTTTTAAATGGAAATATCTCTATAGGGGTTTTCAAAATCATCTGACATGGAACAATAAAACTGTCTCTCTCAGAAAGTTATCGTTGGAAAAATGAGAAACAAACACAAGATGTGTATTTATAATTTTTATGCGAATTGTTCATTTTTCCCAGTACAATGTGATACGTAAAAGAACCACGCAAAATATTACGTACATGGATATGTTTTGAGTTTTGACTGATTCATTTCACTTTTACGGTAAAAACCGTCCAAGTTCATATAATACTGATATGGTTTGCCTAATGTTGGTAAAGTATGCTTGGATTCTAATATTGCAGTAGTAACGTAGCGTGATCCATAGCTTACGTTGTCTAGTCAAACGCTCCGGCGAAACTAAATGCGTATGCAACGTGCATCAATGATTTTCTGGTGAAATTCTATTTTTATCGCCAGCGTAGCATTGTCTAATACATGCATTTTGTGTAAATGAAAAAAAGAAGCGTATGTTTTTACTTTCATTCAATTTCCATGTGCTCGCACCCTTCACTGGCATAAGTACAGTGGAGCACGCAAAGTGGCAAAGTACTCTTGAAGTTTGTCTAGATGTTGCTGGAGCCAGATTTACTTCTTGTGGTGTGCCTACTTTGAATTTGCATAGATACTAAACACACAAGGCTCGTCATGTGTTGATTGATTGTAATAATACATTAGATCGTCGGCAAACACGATCACCAGCCAAGTTTGCATTTTGTTGCGACAATGTCATTTCAGCTCTGGAGTGCAAACTTCCTGAGTTCTATTTCAGCGGATTTGGCTGGGACTTTATAATGTTATCCGTTTGTATGCCAAACTGTATGAAAATATAATGACTACTTGTACAATTTGCTATATATACGCAGGCTACAGTTAATACGTCGTGATCACTTTGCCATATAAAATGTACTTTATAAATGCACAGTATCAGAATTTGCGTGTGTGTGCTTGTGTGGGTGGATGCATATCAAATAAACCATTGGCAAATGGAGTAAGTAGGAATCGACTTCGGGACCTTCGGGGCTTTGGGGGCCTTCGGCCCCGCGGATAAACGGATTTTTAAAAAATGGACCTCATATTTGTAATCCCGGTCGAAAATAGACCTAAAATCATGTGCCGCACAACATAAGTCCATTAATTTGGAATATTTAGCAATTAAGGGCCCAAATTAGGACCTAAATAGTTAAATTTTAACTAATGGACATCATATTTGTAACCCTGGTAAAAAACGGACCTAAAATCATGTGTCATACATGATATATCCATTAATTTGGAAAATTTAACATTTAAGGGCCCAAATCAGGGCCTAAATAGTCAAATTTTAACAAACGGACTGTGGATTCATAATCCTGGTCAAAAATGGACCTAGAATCATGTGTCACACATGATATATCCATTAATTTGGAATATTTAACAATTAAGGGCCCAAATTAGGACCTAAATAGTTAAATTTTAACTAATGGACATCTTATTTGTAATCCTGGTAAAAAACGGACCTAAAATCATGTGTCACACATGATATATACATTAATTTGGAAAATTTAACATTTAAGGGCCCAAATCAGGGCCTAAATAGTCAAATTTTAACAAACGGACCGTGGATTCGTAATCCTGGTCAAAAATGGACCTAAAATCATGTGTCGCATGATATAGGTCCTATGTAAAAATGTTTGACCGTTGGTGACCTCTGACCTTTGGAGTTGACCTATTAGCCTGAAATTCATAAGGGTTCTGTCGGAGGTCCACCAGAGTCTGTATACCAAATTTGGTGGAAATCGGATCAACCATTTCGGAGAAAAACGTGTTCGGACGGACGTCCGGACGGCCGGAACAGGAAATTAGAAGGAATCTGTCGATTCCTAATAAATGTTGAAGTTCAGCTCGGTTCAGTGATACACATGTGTAATATATAATATAGTATGGATGAAATTTAGGCTCCAGCAGACATGTTCCACATTACCCAGCTTAAAGTGTATAAGGTACACATTTACATATAATTCACGCACACACCAAGCAAATATAAACACAGACCATTGTACGCCGATAAGTACGTGGGAAATCGCCGTATCCGTTCCACAGGCCCGCCAATTTCATGGAATTTACGCGTGTATACATGTACTGGCCTGATTCAGCAGAGATTTCGTTCAACCGATATAATAACTTTGAGTCACTCAATCGTGTTTTGGGAAAATTTCTGACAAAAAATGATGTAAAAGTCCCCAATATTCATCGTTTGGCTCAGTTTACCGGTGCCGTGGTAGATTACGGAGATAAGAAGTAATGTAAACAGTCTATTTTATGTTTTGTATAAATTTTAACACCTATATCTGACTAGACAAAAACTTTATGTATACTCTTTATGTGAAACTCGTTTTTGTCGAGAATTTATATTTTCTTGTAACATTGCCAATTTTCATGTTCCTTACCAGTAAGGCAAACAGGGTTTACGACTTTTGCAACCCGAGACTACATGCTTGAAAACCTCACTGGACTGGTAAAAATGATTAAGTGTGGTTTTACTTCTTTTGACATAAATTTGACAGTACTGTACATTAGGATTAAGCAATGAAAAATCCTTGCATAGATCATAAAACATAGCAATGCAATGCATGTTATTGTGTTCAAGTTGATGGTGAAACTTTCATGAAGTAAATATAAAAGTTACTACAAAAAATTTTTTTCTAGTGTCTGCACGAGGAGAAGTGTTGACAAATCTTGGGTCAACTGAGAAAATCTAGAATAACCTTTGCTGACTCTTGTTCAGGAAATAGGGGATCGTTATATAGCTGCTGATTTTTTCACATATAATCATGCCAATTTCTAACGCGAATCCCTTGTTCCTTGTGCGAATGTGTAATATGTTACATGTTAGATATTTAGGCATACAAAATCCAAAATAAAACAGTCCTTCAACCTGTGGACTTGCCTGGAAGGATTGTATGCTCTGAAAGAATATTTTGGCTATATGAAGTAAACCAACAAGAATTTTTTAAAGACATACAAAGAGGTAGCTACATACATGCGGGGGTACTTTTGAAGCATCTAGAGTCACTTGGCACGAACATGGTAATATTCAGAGAAATCCCTGAGCTTTTAAAGTAATTCTTGTCACGTTTTCCACCAAACATTAAAAACCTGAGTCAGACAACGGGAGCTTGAACGGAGAATGGAACATAGTACAGAGAAAAGATAATTTATGGAAAGGAATGCGGGTGATCACAAAAGACTTTTGTAATGGCTTGTGTCTGGTATAAACCGTCCCACGTTGGCAACTTTTCATTTAATTTTTCTTCCTAATAAATCTGTTCTCCACTAAAGGTTTTCTTCTCATTATTGATTTTTTCAGAAAATAAAATGTTTGACAGTTTATATAGATGCTATAAAGACAAGGTAAAATGAAAAGTTTCTTTATACTCATTGGAATCAATTCATTAAAACAGATCATTAAAATACATTTCCATTGTCGTCTTATGGTTCTAGATGATGCATGGAAAATAGAAGTTATGCAACGTTATTTTCTTTGACAAGTTTTCCCCACTTTAGTGAAAACTCAAAAGTAGTAGTGATATTGTAGGACCATATCATGACACTCAAATATTGAAGAAAAGAAGATGAATTGATTCTAAATAATATTTTAAAATGATATCAGCATACGATTTTGCAATTTATATTGGATTGGTTAGGACTCCTAACTTAGAAGTGGAATGTGGGAGCAAACAGTGAGGATTCTATAATGTAAGCTTTTGATTGAACACTTGTGTTTAGATGACCCCGTTTTCAAACTGTCAAATTAATGTATGCCAGAATTTATTAAGCGCGTTATTACTAAATTTTAACTAGTCATGAATGATGAATATACAATAAGTTTAACATTTTGAAGCGTTTTTGTACTTGTTAGAGTATGTTTGGTGATCACTTTCGTTAAGAGTTTATATTTTATACATGCGTCATTTACAGTCGTCAGAAAGTCTGACGTGAATAAAACAAGTCATCCTTACTGGTAGCTCGGGCATAAAAGTTAGCGCTCAAGTAACTACCTTTTCTGGCACTGATGGTTATCTTTGACGTGAATCTGATTAATTTTGCTTAGCATTAGAATTGACAAAGTAAATTCCTCAAAACCTTAAACTATGCACTGTAGTATTGTGTTCGGGAAGCGGGCCAACTCATTTCAAGCAGTGGAAGGGAAGTCGATGTACCTACGACCTGTACCACGCCGTGGCTACTTAATATTGTATTTCCTATGTACCTACAGAGCCTTCACAAATAGTTTATATTTTACAAAAAATGCAAATTTCCCTGAGATCGGTCACGAAGCACTTAAGAAGACGCGGTCAGGTGCGCGTCAGACACGGTTCATTTATTGTCTTCGTGTACAAGCTAGTTATTCAACTCTAGCAATATAGGTATTTAAATTTTACCCATATTTCTTTCGCCTAGATTGTTCAATTACGCTATTTGACGTCACCCTAATTGTAAATCGTTATACACTTAACCAGTTTTCCAAACAAACAAACAAATCAAGTATTTTTGAACTCTGGTAGATCAAGATTTCTCTGGTTTGCCGAATGAATCTTACCTTATTTGGACAGGTGCCCACGCATTTTGTGTCATTTAATGCATTGCATAAAAGTATTTTTAGCACAAGAGTGCAAATTTATCCGGTAAATGCCTGAAATATCCAGACTTGCACAAGGTAACTTTCATACCGGAGTATCATGTAATCGTTGTCGCCCGACTGCAAGTTTATTTCTGAAGGTCCTCTGCATAAATTAACCAACTAGGGCTGCGTTTTTTATACATTTTATTGTCGATTACGTTGTTGCTCAAACTATTGTTGCATTACCACTTTTAGTTCGTGGGTTATTAATTTTGTTTTTTTCATATGACTAATTTGATGTCTTGATTCCTGAGAAAACTGTGTTTAAAAATATCTTTTACATATGCGTATTCAGAAAAGAATGTGTAGGCAGTAGTACATGTCAATATTCTTCTATGGATCTGCAAAGAGTACTATCTACCTATTCTCTAACAAGCTGCGGTTTGAAGGACATCCGGGCGGCTTGCAATGTAATAATTCGCAATAAAATTCACATCTGCTTTAATAAAATCAAACCCAACTCCATAATTGTATTTATAAATTCTTTTATAAGATACTTGCCGTTTACTCTGATAAGGATAATCCAAGTTATCAATATAGTGTGTATCAGACTATTAAGATGAGGTTATTGGCTCTTATAAGTAAACGTTGCATGATTTAATTGGAAACGTAATTGCTTCCGTAATTATCTTGATTGTGTATTTAGCATTTACTTAATCATACAAGTTTTCTTGGTATAAACAACTTATATTTGCCATTTTTGTTTAAAACTTTGAAATACATCATATATAATATTCGACTATGTAGTCGAATCATCCACAAGTTATAAGTAGCAAAAGAGTGCATAGTAAAAACTTAATTTTTGAGTTTTAGAACTCTTCGACAGCTTTTACTTACTGGTTTGTTCATAGAACTATTAAGCAGGTGCATGTAGTTTCTGCAGCCCGCACTTTTGGTTTTGAATAACTAATGAAAGTCAGTTTTAGTTTGAATGAACTCTTACTTTTCATTTACGTTTTAGCAATTCATACACGTACACTAATATTGGCACAGACAACAGCCATGTGGGTTTTCTGTTATACGATCAAATTGATTTACACATGTTATGGCCATGTGACCATTCTGAGAACCGTTTTCGATTCGATATCTAAGTGAAAAGAATATATATAGAGTGTAATTAATGAAAAGAAATCTGGGAACGCACATGTGGGTGAAAACAATACTTAGAATCCAGCAAACAAAGCAAAATACATAGGTCCCATCGCTGCGCTAGTAGAATAAACTTCTCAGCTCAGGGTCAGTGGATCGCAAGCTTCACTGTACAAGCTATATAACAATTTGCACATTATGCTTTTTTGTCACATTGCTTGACCACTGTAATTTTATTCTGATTATAGGAACATGACTTTACATAACATTAAACCACACCAAGTTTATTCATGGGTCTTTACAAGTTAGCAGTTTGTGTCCCACACAAACGACGAGTCAGTCGAGTGATGGAACATTAAAATGACGGCTACAATTAATCTGTGCTAATGACAGTGACAATGAACATTTTGATGATGATGATCATTTTCTGCTTCCTCAAACAATTTAAGTTACAACCATAACGTCAGTTTTTTGCAAATTAGACACTGATTTTGATCATTGATCATGATTATCCCCCACTCGTTTCTAGTGGTGGGGCAGTCGAAAATTACAGGCTGCGTTACCCCTTATTGTCATGATTTTATATAATAATTAAATAGCAGCACATAACGCGTGATGTACCTATGTAAACTTCAAACTTGTTGTTTGACTACTTTACAAATAGAAGTTCTTACTGACCAACCACAGAAAAATTTGGTGCGTATCATTGATTATGATTACATGACTCCAGAATAAAAAATAGCCAACTGTTAGCTACATTGCACTAATATAGCTCTTACACTTAAAGCAAAAAACATAATTTCTGGACTCATTAATTTGCAGAACAAATATGCTTTTTGGAAGGATGACCAGAAGCTGACCTCGCACAAAACGAAAAATTATACCTAATTAATTATTGATGACGTACTTTTATCATTCATCATTCATAGCCACGTTTTTTCTTTTTGGAGACAAACTACAAAATAGCAAAATTGTCAATATATCCGTTGTAAATTTTTGTCGGAAATTTTTGTAAAGTCATCACGAAGCATAATATTATGGAGCCACCTTTTGAATGTGTCACGAATAAATAATTAATTTTATTTGATTATGCAAATTATATTATATTTTGCCACAAATCTTATTGGTTATTCCTATGAAAACAATAATGATTAGTGAAACTATATTCTTACATAAAATCTAACAAAGGTACACAAAGGCATCGGACAGTTGTCATTGAAAATGAGTAGTGACATGACAGTGGTCAAATGCACAAACAAATATTACGTTGTAAAATTGTCACCGAAAATTGCGTTTCGTGTTCTTGAATAATTTTTGATTGAGTCCTTCAATTTTACATGTGTAAAATAGTCTGAAAACAGTTTTCAAATGATGAAACATGACGATTTACACGTAATTTCACAATAGTCAAAAAACAAACAATTCTTTATTACCAATAGCCTGATTACTTTACATGGTCTTTTCTGCTGATTTTGGAACTACATTGCTTGGATATTTAATATGTACATAACCCATTTTGGTGATTGACACGATTAAATGTTTTCCAGGCGTCTTTTAATCCACTAACATCGATGATAAACATTTACGAATTTTGATCATATTGAACACATTGAATTTATTGAGGTGTAAGATTATGTCCTGCGCTTAGCAGAAGCGTCATAATCATGATTCTGCGGACCAAGCATATATTTTCACCAGTTTGAATAATTTTTGTCAATATCATCTCGTCGATGGATACTGATAATGGTGACATAAGCGTCAATTATTTATTGTTATCGAACGTTAATGAACTACTTACAAAGTTCATGAAACGTAATTTGGAAAGTCTGTCGGCACGCCATGTTCTGCTAGCATATGCGTAAAATGTTTTTAAAACATTTTTACTTGATCCAATATATGCCTTTAGTCTATTAGCATTTATTATTCAAGAGCCAGAAACAAATTACCTATATCTCGTTGTCATTGAAGAATAAACTCAAGTGTGAGAAACTATTATTTTATTGATTTCAGCACCGGAGTTTTTAATCAGTATATTGATTAATGCGTTCAAAAGTGAACAGTACTTGACTCTTGAGTAAACAAGAAAGCTTTTAAATGTCCCATGTATATTGCCATCATCCATTCTTATTCATTCGACAGATGACACGAAGATTACTGAGAAGTAGTTCAAATAGATGGAAAAAGTTACACTGTTTGAAACAATATAATATGTAGGTATTCCCAAGTTTGTTGAGTACATCAATTAATATGTCAATGTCTCTCAAAGTTGGGTGGTCTGCCTTTCCTGTGAAAACATTTGTCCATTAGTATTATTGACATTAAAAATTACAAAATGTTTAATGAATACAAAACTGAGATGCCTCATTACTTAGTTGATAGTTGGTAAAAAGGCTGGGTAAATGTCGATGTTATAAAAAACAATATCAGCAAGCCGTCTGTGTACATTCATTGTTTAAACCTTGCATCACGTGTTTTACTTAAACTTACCTAATGTCGTCCATCACAATTGGCTGCATTGATTAACGCAAAATGTCCATTTATCATTTACTATAGTTTAATCCTATCACCTATACTTGATAAAAATGTTAGCATACGAGTTCCTTTCTACGAATTCTATAAGTGTAAAGCAATGTTACTTTCAAGTTCAGGGACAGTTCCACTGGATACCAGCATTTTGTATAGAAAAGTTCACTGTAAAAAACTGAAAATACATTAAAGTATTACTGTCAAAGCCTATCTCAATACAACTCGAACCTTTTGAATGTTTAAAGGATTATATTACCGAATTATGAGAAGAATGAACATTCAAAATATGCCAACCAACACTAAGACAATTTTAAGATTATCATTTCATGTTTAGATTGGGAAAGATAAAAATTTTGCGAATGAATGAGCAACCAGTTGATTTAACATGTCAGTCAAACTTGTGTTAAATTGCATTTTTGCACACGTTTATTTGATAAAACTACGTTCTGTCGAAGTAAAGTCCCAAGTTCGCCCTACCAGCTGTCATTAATGGGTTGTTGGTTAAGCAATTTAGAATTGAAGTGTATGTAACTGCAGGAAAAGCACATGTCATTACCGAACAATGCACCCTGATGAATCGCGTGTCTTTTACTAAACTAGCTGGTGTGTATCATCGGTTGAGGTCGTGGTTGCGCATTTTAATCATGTTGTGAAAGTTAAAAAACATTGCATCCGGAAAAATGTGAAACTCCTGCTTGTTCGGAATAAAATCAGCAAACTGGTCAAACCGGAGAGTAGACTCTAAGCAATAGAAAATCTAATAATGCTGATTTACTGTATGAGGGATTATTTTAACACGAACATAAACTTTAATGCATAAATAATATTTTTCGAAGATATTTAGGTAGTTTACCTGTTTTGAAATAATCCTTTAGTGAATACATACTTTTGCTGATAATCACCGATGAACGCTACAACTGGTCACGATCCAATCATCTAATTCTTCCATTTGCATGTAGCGCCCGAGCAATTATTAAACTTTTAATATAGTCGACACGAGTTGCTAACAATAATATTTGTCCCATTTTATGACATCAAATAGATTTGCAGTTTTTGCAGTTTTTAAATAACTAAATTTGAATAGGTAATGCTTAGTGGTAGTCAGTTCTTTATACTTTAGTATAGGTACTACAGTCATAATATGCAGGAGTATTTCTCATGTGTCTAACGAGTTGTCAGATTACATACCGATAATCTGATAATCTCCATTTTACACTGTGTTAATAGAAGTTAATCCAAACCAATTACAATTTATAGAATGTTTGCCCCTACGGTGTCCGGTAAAGAAGTCGAAACATAGAAGTCGAATGGAATTAAAGGCGACGGTAAGAAAGGCGAAACCATTAAGGGCGAATAGGTAAAAATGTCGAAACCCATTTTGGGCGAACTGGAGTCGAGTCGGTAAAAATGTCGAATGCTCTTTTGGGCGAATAGAACCAAGTAAAAGTCGAAAACATTTTGGGCGAATGCATAAAAGAGCTTCCACTGTGTGTACTCTGAGAGTTCAAAACGTAAACCGCATCATATTTCTTTTTGTTCATTGTGCATAGCTATATCACCTTTACCTTTTAGAACTATTTGTTTATATTTGCATAAATACGACTTCTGTGCACAATCGATTATTTGAATGCAATAGCAACATGTATGCATGAATACTTAGACTAGAAAAACGATAGATGATATTGTTATATATCTTGTTAATGTATCTACTTTACAGTTATTTTAGACCATTTTTAAAACGATTAAAAAATATGTGACCATTTGATTTGTATACGTAGCTTTAAAAGTAAACATTCCAAAAACATTTTTAAAATATGATGAAAATCAATAAAGAGACGACATGTAGATTTAAATGTAAAAAAGTTCGACTTTTTTACCGTTTGAATTCGATCATAATGTTTTCGACTTAGATACCGCATTTTTTCGATCAAAATGGTTTCGACTTTTTTACCATTTTTATTCGACTACAAGGGCTTCGACTTTTTTACTGTCGACTTTAGTACCATTCGACATTTATGTTTCGACTTCTTTACAGTAGACCTGCCCCTACATCCCAAAAAAGATCTAGTCATAAATTTTTCTGGGATACACGTGAGGGCAACTGAAAGTGCTCACTCAGGAAAATCGACATACTTTTGCTAACTTCTCACTACTGCTACTTTCACCGCCAATTCAATGTTCTTGACTACATTTAGCTTTGTGAGAAGGGCGAAGGCATGTAAGTATACATTCAGGAAAGTCTGCATTCAAGCAACAACGAGAAAAAAAACTGCAGTCATTTTCCGTAGAAATGGTTTGTGGGTGGAATTTGAATGTTCTAAATCAAATCTTGTGGTAGGAAAGGATATTTGGTTTATGTGTAAAAAATGAATAAAAAACTACAGAGTCCCACATTGCCACGAGTGTAATGCATATTAAATTACATAATAGCTCTTGCAAACGAGAAAATTATGGGACACACGCAGCCGGACTAAACGACCTTTCCTGCATGCGGGTGAACTTGTCGCTCTGTGAATGTACTTGGATAAAATTGTTACCGCTATTTACATACATGTTTTAGCAAAAATCATAGCTTCATATATCGATTTAGAGCACATTTTTTTTTAGCTTTTTACACTTTTTCCTTTGTTTCATTTTACAAAACGGTATGCAGACATGCAGGTGTTTACCTATTTCGCTGACTTTTGTACTACTACTGCTCTGCGAGTAGTTCTTTGTTTTAGTGTTATTATGTGGCAAATATTCATCCTGCAGGAAATTCAGCGTCTTATAGCTTCGTTGAAAATGGAAAGTACATTACGGCATTTAGTTCTATATGCTTTTTGCACTTAGCAAAACGGAAACGACTAAATGAGTCTCCAATTTAACAAATGTTGCCTGTTATTACTGTAAGTTGATGGATGAGACTGCTAATGTAACGTGCTAAAATATACTTGGGAATAATATGTAGTACTAAGTAATTTTTTTCCGATAAGCAGTTAAATACTGACACACAACGTGTGACAGGCTAAAAAGGAAAAAGGTCTCCCGATATACTTGGGTCATTGCGCATATGACCTATTAACCACACTATATTACCACACAAAAATGAGACTCAAAACCCGTAATATACAAGCTAAATTTACTTTTCCTAAAATTTAGTCAGAGGCTTGTTTATTTAGTAAATTTATGTCTATCCGTTTCTAAACCCTAGGGCATCATAATGCTGAATTGGATAATTAATCGAGATATTTATTCATTAAAAATACCTAAGCCATCTACCATTTGGCACAAAACATCGATTTGTTACTACATATTACTTGCTTTTGCATGTAAATTTCTCGTAATATTTACGTCAATCAAGTGTTGAGTTAAATCCATTTGAATGGATGATTGAGAAATAGAGGTTATGTTTTAATGTGACACGCTCTGAATCCAGTTTATCGCTAGACTGGCACCTTTGATAAATAAACATTAAATTGCTTGTTATAGCGGTAGTTTGGTATATTTATTTTGACAAGGAACAGGACCAGCACATTCACCTGTCCTGTCCCTTGTTTTTGCTTTTTAAAGTATAAAGTATTCGATTCAAACGATATTCGTTTGACCTTAAATTATGTTACCGCATGAAAAAAATATCTTTAGGTTTTAACAAGTATAACTGCAACTGAAGTAATGAAGGTCAAGATTTTAATATGAAAGGAAGTACCACCCACTCATGTTTACGCTTGGCATTCATAATTGTAAATCTCTACTGCAGAATTCAAACGCGAAATTCTTGTATAATTTTTCAAAAACCAAAAGGCATGATACCTTTTACCAAACATTCATACATAATCATTAATATGCTTGCTATAGTATAAGTATTTGAGACGTGAGCTAAGCTTTTGTGGATTTAAAAATTACCTTTATGTATAATAAATCAATATGCATGTGAATAATGAATCAAACTCTGACGTAAAAATCAAACGAATGTTTTGATTGATTATGAAGATAATTTAATTTAGATGATTGACAAATAATTTTCAACTCCTACAAGTCCTGGAAAAGTCAAACAATTTAGTGGGACAAACTTTTTGCTGATTTTGTGTTTGTTTGTAATTTAAAAATTCATCTTTCCATGTAAATCCAAGTAAAATATATGCATAATGTTTTCCTAGCCAAACACAAAAAATCATTCATTATACCAAACTAACCAAACTACTTACAAACAGCAATAAAATTTGAATGGACAAGGAAGATTGAATGTTTACGCTTAAATGTCCAACGTTTAATATTGTAGTAAACTAGCTATAAAATGCTTTGTCGCTTTGTGGCACATTAAGTGTCGGTGTGAGTAGCCATCTACGCATAAACACTGTTATAATATATTGGCAAACAAAGGTAACCTTTCTTGTATCGACCAAAGCAAATTGAATGGTACCATGCGTTTGCAATACTACTTGCTTAACCGAGAATAAAAGAGACTTTTTTTGCGTCACTCATCACACATGCAATCAAAGCATAATTTGCAAACCCACACGTTATTATAATACATTTGAATTCCTGGAATGTATATGTACTTAGTATTAGGTTGTAGGTATGTTTTAAACTGCATGCTGAATGCTGACAATAGGGACGCTTCACACTTATCTAATATCTTTTACAATTCTAACGCAGTTTATGTGTACCTTGTCCATTGGTCATTTCAACTGTATACAATATAGCTATTATTCATGGTGCTACGCTTGAATAAAGCCTGGAATGAATGTAGTAGCAATAGCAATAAAATAAGTATACCCTTGATGTGATTTATTTTCACATGTGTTATAATAATATACATAACATTTTTTGTTGCTTCCCTTGTGAAAAAATTGTCTGTAAAGTGAAGAGTCAAGTTCATTGCCACGTTGTTTCGTTTTATTGTTTAGTATGCATTTTTTGTAGACAAATGTTATTAGCACAAAAAATAACTAGTAGCAAGTAACTCATCATTCAGGTTTTCTAATTTTATCACGATTATCGTTGCTACTATCCAGTTTTTGAGGATCCACAACTCACGATCTGCGGTGATCGAACCAAGAACCTATAGTCTTGTTTATATTGTTAACTAGGATTGTCTTCAGCGACACCCCGGCGGTTACATGACGTACCTAGTTTTCGTTTTAAAATATAACGACGAGGAGATGGACGAAAAGTGGAAAGACCATTTTGCCACAACTGGGGGTAATATGTAATAGAACACTCTCTCAAGGACTTTTTGTGGTTATGGTTGGATGGGCTGGGTTGATTATTTCTACGTGCATGTGCTTATCGAATCGAATCTTAATAGGATGTTTTACGACCATAGCAGACAGAAATTGCTAAACCCGATAATGAGTACAAACGTCGTCTTGTCTCAATTCAAGAGGACAAAAATAAGTCCGTGTATGTTTCTTCTGGTGGGCTTTTACGAAAGCGCCCATTCCTAGTAATACTTTGATGAAGCGACCACCTAGTAACATGGGCACTTGTCTATATTCAAATACGAGGGTAAATCATACCCTAATATAATAGACGTTGAGATATGTGTCTATTTTTGATGTCTTCAGAATTTATGAGAGGAAGACGTTTATGAAGATTGGCATAGAGCTACATATATTCAATAGATAGAGGAGACGCAGATATTAATAGGTTTGATGTTATATGGCAAATTCCGCGAAAGTGGACGCGGCATCCTGTACTTAATATGCACATCATTCCAATTTTTCATAGATATTATGCCACGCATGTCACGACGACAAAAGAATGATGACGCATTGCTGTTAAGTAAGTGTCTGACATGTTTGAGTTTGAATGACCAGACAAGAAAAAACTGCGAGTCCACAGTCCACTGCTGCAGGTCCAATTGTGCAAATGTAATGGTTGCATAAAAATCATAGCTTAAATTCTTTGGAAAACTGCATGCACCGGCGTTGGATGAACAAGCTTAAATTGATTCATACGAAAACTGGGGTTTCTTAAAGCGACACAAAAAAAACAAATACCTTAATGTCAGGTTGAAGTCACTGAACAGAGAAGATAGTAAGGAGTAAATTGTTATTGCAAATGTCATTCTCCATTTTGTTCAATAGGCGGCAATTGTTGAGAACTTCGAGTGCAACGCAATGAGCTACATATAACCATATATGTCAGTCAGTTATATATTCCTTCCAGACAGAGCTACAATCTTGTTAGTCATGATCCGTGATTATGTATACAACAAAAGCTTGTGCTTTGCACCTGTTAATTCTGCAAAGTCATATACGCTTGGTTTTGTGCACATTTTCTATGATCATATAATATGTAGCTATGTAGCTTTTACCTGACTAGCTAGAGCAGTAAAAAGTTATATGGACATCATAAGTAAATGGCAGTTTTATTTTAGTACATATGTCTGCCACGGTCAGTGTCTGCAATTTTATGTAAATAATAATAATTTTTATTGAGAGAAGAAGGCAATACATCACATCATCATTTCCTAGGATGGTAACGCCAAAAATATTGGCAAATTGCATTAGTGATTGTAATCAATGTGTCATACTCAGCATCTACGTACCTGTGCCGATTTTCTGGAAATCCTTGAAAGGGTCGTTCTCTTGATTCGATACAAGGATATTAATAGGCAGTCCAGTGGTCCAGTACTAATCAAGAAACAAAGTAATATTATGTGCAATCACAAAACATGTCAAATGCATAATTAACCACATCATGTGGTCCATATGTAATTTTAAATGGTTATGATAATAAAATAAGCGTCATACCAAAAACAAAATTTATTCATTTTTACGTACCAAAAATAAAAAACTACAGTTTCATTGCTTTTCATTGACACATTATCCGTAATGCGTACACTACAAAACAGTTGCAGAAGTACGAATGATGCATATTTAGATATATTATGTACTGTCACTGTTGAACCGTTTTAATATTATATAACATTATGATGTTGAAGGTTTGAAATACATAGATAGCTGCATAGTAGCGTGGTATGTAGGTACTTTCAAAACTCGTATTTTTCTTCACATATCATTAAAATGTGGTAGTTCCTTTCAAAGGTGTAGCAAACCAACCGAAATAAAAACACAGAATTTATTCATAATACTGACAGTAGTACCTATATAGACTTGCCGAAAGTGCACTGTACTCTCAAACAAGCATTCTTACATCCAAGAAGCCACCAAAGATGTGGTAAATCATTGTCAGAGTCATCATGACATTTATTTACACGTGTATGAATGGAATTTATTTAAAGATGCAATAAGAAACAAATGTGTATAATATGCATCCTCATGCTGGTGAAAATAAGCCCGAGAATAAAAGGTGCCTAAATGGGGTGCTTACTGTTGCATTCACGTATGAATAAATACAATAGCGCTGGAAGTTGCACACCGCAGTTGTTTCGTGAGGAAACCTTTTGATGATATCATTATTATCCGAGTTTCTTCTGTTTCATCTTCTCGTTCTAAGTGACTCTTCTCAAACTTGTCCTTTGTTTGTCTTCAAGTTAATAGCCTATTCGGACTCAATGTATAAAGTTCTTCGTAGAAATTAGAATTAGGTAGCTCTATAGCTTTTTTTTCTTCTATGGAAAAAACCGTGTGACTGATACTCATTAAATACCTGCTTAACACGTCTAGCTTTGTTGCTGAATTTTATCACTGCGAGTGTACAATGAATCAATCATGAAAAGATGTATGATGGTATTCGGCATTAAGTTTTCTCAGAAGGATTGTCAAGCTTTATTTTATTACTTAAAACCGTCTGCAGACACTTTTAGTTTCTTTAATTATTAAGGATTGCAATGATAGAGATCCTGTTTTTATTTGACAATTTAAATCCAATTCAATATCCAAAGACATTGAATTAATGCATGAGTCACAAGGAAAAGAATAGTGAGAATTCAATAAAGAGCTTGATCATTTAGAAATACGTTATATGTAACAATCAAAATGCAGAAAATTGAATCAAGCGAGAGTTTGGCAGACGAGACTAAAATATAGAGTGTACTACTACTTCAAAAGGTGCAAAGTTCACTTGTTATGTGATTTTCCTATGTTAATTTTTACATGTGCCAGGATTGATTTAAAAATGCTAAATGGATATATATTGATAATTCTTACATAAGACTTACATATACCATAGTACCATGTGCCAAGACCAATTGAATTACTTTTCATTGATGCAAGCTTGAATGTCTCATTTAATTAAATAAATATATGCATGTGTACAATCTGCAAACAAAACAAACTTCGGTCAACTGCAACATAATAGAAATCGTCAAGTCAAATAAATGAATAAAAGGGAATAAAGAGATATGTGATAATAGCATGAAAATATTAATGACTTCATTTAGACCAGCAACTTATTACTGTTAGCTATTGTTATATTGATCTCAGACTTCATTCTGCTATACTTGATCTTAATAAGTTTGTCTTGTTATGGACAGATATTCGGTGTGCTGGTTAAAACCTCAGATTAAAATATTATGTGACGCTGACAGGATTACTTGACAATAATTAATATAAAGAAATAGAATGTCTTAAATCATAGCTTAAACGCTTTCCTTTCGTTACAATTATATATTTATTATTGCAACTTTACCTATGTATTCAAGTTTACGCCTGATGTTCATCAATACATACTTTTTGACTCCCCTAGATTTATAAAGACTTCAGTTTTGGGCATATGCCATCTGGTGGTGTCATCTTTTTTTCTGATTGCTTCTGTCTTCTGCATATCGTCTACATGTACAATCAATCTAAACTGGAATGGCATGGAGAAACTAAGCGAATTTTTTTGTCAATTTATTCACACACTAGCTCATGCAAACAATAGCTTGATAACGATGTGATGGAACAGAAGGCAGACCAGAAAACAGCTTTAATTCAAGGGTAATTAGTAGATCAAGAATCCATTACAATAAGACGCCCGTACAAAAACCTTTTTTGTAGTTGCTCCATTGACTAGTTGTCTACTTTTCATGGAACTGTTTGTTTAGCAAGTTCTATAATCAAAATTCATACATACGAAAATTCATGTCATGTGCCTAATACAATAATTAACGCGTATCAAAGATAATTTTGTTGGTGGTTTAAACCAGTCCATATGAACAAACCAAAACAAGTAGGCAGTGCGCAACACAAAGCGTCTGCCTGGCTCCAAAAATAATAGGATGCTTTGATTTTTGGCGACTGGATATCCAGACCTCTGCGAAAAAATTAACGATATTTATACGTATAAAATAATACGCAGCATTCAACCATTAGTGAAATATCTGGATTATATTTTGTATTTTACATCAGAAGGTCCACTTAAATATTTATCATAATTTTCAATCAAGATTATTAATGTGAGAAGGGTCGAACCAAATTTAGTTCATTTAAACGCTAGAAAAACTATGTTCCACTATGCTCCGGCCAGTTCAGACCCAATTTAATAATATATTTCATTTTCATTGGTTAACCTGATGCTGGACATGATTAAAAACGAGGTCTTCAAACAAAGCGCGGTTAGTAAATCCATAATCTTGCCAAAACACCTAATTAATGAAAGCACACCGATGATACAACACTTACATTAAATTATTCTTTCATCCCTTTGCCAAGTTATTTAATACACTACAATTTTGAACATTGCATTCATTCAACCTTAAACTTTCCAAAAAATAAGGCCATCATCGTTTAGATTCATACACTTCAAAGTAAAGATCATTGGCTTCTCACAAGCTTTGTAAAGTATGTTTTACAGTATCATAAATCGCGACATTATTCTCACCCAACGATTTTCTACGTCTTCCTCTCCTCCCGTCATTGTCATTATGCCATATTTGACGTTTCAACGGTCTTATTGTTTACGATGCGATGCTAAGTACGAAAGTAATAATGACATCATACACTACTACACAGGTCCAGTACTGACGTGATAGTTGGCAAACATTCGACATTCGCTTTCTGCAATATTCGGTTATATTTTTTAGTGTTTATTGCCGTTCAGTTGATAATGATGCTTCAAGAGTATGAGATCATGAACTGATACGCGTTTTTATTTCGAGCTTTTACGTTGCCCAGATTTATCGTTCAGCGACTCTGTCGTCTTCAAAAAGGGCCACCAACTATTGTGGGGAGACAATGGAGTATTGCCATCGTGTTAATAGTACAATATAGAATAAATTGCATGTTAAATTGATGGGCCCATTACACTTGTCGTACAGCATGTAAAAGTATGTAGTGGCTAGTCGAATAATGAAAGAAGCAATTTAACATGGAATCGTCCTTTATAATGAGACCATTCAAGATGTAAGAGTCGGTAGAACATTGGGCTTAACAAGAGCATTTTTGGTTTTCGCAACTGTTTCTTGTAGTTCACACAAACCACAAACGACTGTTAGTGTCCAGCAATTCCTGGCGATCTCTCTTTTTATTACTCTCATAGCTTTCTCTAATGACGGCAAGGTGTAAAATTAGGCACCAAGAAATACAATACTAACAGCTGCAAGAAAATAGGGAAGCAAAATAAAATAGTAAAAATATGCAGTAAGATCTTGCTCTGGCTAACGCTAAAGTGATTTTTGCTACTGTTGGAGAAAATAATGTTCATGTAAACAATAAAAGGTCTTTCTTGGCTTCACATTTTCGTTTTACTACATTTCTGGCACTTTGTATTCTCTAGGGAATTTTACGAGTAAATTCATGGCCACAAGAAAGCAAATTTTCCATGTTCACAAAAGCATCTATGAAATCTTCAATAGGGGTTTTGCAGCTCCATCGCTTCTATTTTTCAGGTGATAATGTGTTGCTATTGCTTATATGTTGTATGTACCTGAAATGTGTGTTTATGCCCAAATACACATTGTAAACTTGACATAATAAAAAGCAAACATTTATTAAGAAGTTTTTATGAATTTAAATGAATAAAAAACTGTCAACTTGCATGGTACCGTATTAGTCCGCGAAAGACGGCTTTAATTCTGTGTCATTTGCATCAGTGGGAAACCCATTTTGCAAATAAAGAAATGTTCATAGCATAAGCAAGTAGTAGAGTTTTGAAAAAGTTCGAAAGAGTTGTTTTGTCCAAGCTACTAGTAGCTTATTTAGGCTACTCAGTTGTGTATAATATTTTTCTTTTTAATGCTTTCAGTCAAAAAAGCTAGATGACGATGAAGAGGCTGGTCCTGCTTTAAAAGGAAAAGTTGTCAAATTTGGTTGGTTGGAAGGAGTTTTGGTAAGTAATATATTTATGCATTCACGAAAACTTTTTTATCTCTGAAAAGCAGCATTCGTTTTCTTATTAATAATTATTACTCTTGTCGAAATATATATGCACCGTATTAATTGCCTCGAAGGGTACATTTTGTGAACCATGCTGTATGATATATACTTGCTAGTTTTAAAGTAATCATTCTACACATTCCGGCAACAAATACTTTTCAAATTTCTTGTGATGATAATCCTCCTAAATATTTCGGAAGTATTAAAAAGTTTCTTTTTTCTCCGTGTTTAGATGAGATGTCTCCTGAATATTTGGGGTGTGATGCTTTTCCTCCGCCTGTCATGGTGCATTGGACAGGCAGGCATTTGTACGTAAAAAGTTTTACTTTCTCTTTATTATTGTTATTATTATGTTTTGCTTTCTTTTCTTCAGTCTTTTCTCTAACTTTCTCAAAGCTCAACTAGCTCAAATATTGTAACAATATAGCTTTCACTTATTTTCTTAGCCTCTTTTCTCCTAGACTTCATAAAACGTGTCAACAAACCTAGCTAGGAAAACTTTCTTCCCTTTTCCTGTAAATACAAAAAGTAGAAAAATATGCTAATTATGTCGCCTATTTATTATTCCAGTGGAGGGATTTTTACTGATAAGTTTGGCAAACTTGGTAACATTCATCACAGCTTTTTCCATGTCCGCCGTCAGTACAAACGGACAAATCAAAGGAGGTAAGAAAATGCAAACAACAAAAGTCTCTACGGAAGAAATTTTACTTTTACACCCGCATTTTATGCCAATGCTCCAATTTGGCTCAACTATAAAATCACGCTTTATATGCTTCGCCACGTGTAGCAATGCTAATTTATAAGAGAATTGGAAAATTACCCAACAATGTTTATATAACTCGATTTTATGGACTGCTTTTGTTCAGGTGGTATTTACTATATGATTTCCCGATCCCTTGGACCCGAATTCGGAGCTGCTATTGGTCTCATGTTCACTGTAGCAAATTCCATTGCAGTGTCCCTCTACATTGTTGGGTTTTGTGAGTCATTAAATGACTTGCTGAAAGCGAACGGAATCGAAAAAATTATCGACGGAACCCTCAACGACATTCGAGTTGTAGGCATTGGAGTACTTATCGCCATTCTCGTTTTAGCTTTTGTTGGTATGGATTGGGTTACAAGGGTACGTGCTTTTCTTGTCATGCACTTGTGTATATAGTAGCAAATTAGATCTTGGCTACACAATACACACCTCTTCTACTAAAACTTCAATTTCTTCTATGACATCAATTTAAAAGCAATTTCGTTTTTATTTCATGTTTCCCACTAAATTTTTGGCAATAGACTCAAATGTTTCTACTGGTAGTTCTGATTGCTGCGCAAGTTGACTTCATTGTCGGAAGTTTTATTGGACCTGTTGATGATGATGAAAAAGCAAAAGGATTCGTTGGATATGATGGTAGGAACATATATTCATATACTATAGAGTATTACATAAAAAGTGTTCATTTCCTAAAGCCAACCCACCGTCTCAAGAAACCAATAAAGTAGAATTAACTCTTCTCAATTTAATTACTTTGTAATGATGGTAATAAGTTTTAATTTGTTTTTGCAACTTCAGCTAAAACGTTTGCAACCAACTTCTGGTCTGATTATCGTACGGCCTATGGGGAAGATGATTCCCAGCAAGACTTTTTCTCAGTATTTGGTGTCTTCTTTCCTGCAGTCACGGGAATCGTTGCGGGAGCCAACTTATCTGGAGATCTAAAAGATCCAGCTAGCGCCATCCCCAAAGGTACTCCTATTTATTCCCTTCACTTCTTACTTTTCAGGGAATTATGCATACAGAAACAGTTCCTCGTAATTCCAAAGTTCCCATTTGGGAATGTCACTCTAGCGGATTCTTAAAACGGAAAACTTTACTTCTCGTTTTTTCGCATATAGGGACTCTACTGGCAATTGTGATCACCTACATTACATACATAGTTTACGCCGTCATGATGGGAGGCTGTGCACTTCGTGAAGCCACAGGAAATGTAACAATGTACCAACTAAATCAGAACGAGTCTTGGATGGAGGAGAACCCCGACTTTCCATTATATGATCAATGTGAAAACCAAACATGCGACTACGGTCTGTTGAATTCTGCACAGGTAAGTGTATTTTTTACATTTTACAAGCAAAGCAAACATTCTCAGCTCGTGCAGAGAAGATGAAATATAAATGGAGTAGATGATTCAGATAAAAAGGCATGCAAAAAGTTACGCCAACGTGGCAGTTTGTTTAAGTTTATGACTGAAACTATTAATAGGTCATGGAGTTGATTTCCTCCTGGGGACCGCTGATTTACATGGGTTGCTTTGCAGCCACACTTTCCTCGGCTATTGCTAGCTTGGTTGGAGCTCCCAGAGTTTTCCAGGTACGTTTACTATGCTATTTCTCCTACAATTTTCTACGACGACCTACCACCGTGTAGGAAAGCGGTGGTGTAGTAGTGAAGAAAGAGGCATTAAACCTTTTTGCAATTTGAGTCCATGAAGCGGAAAATAAATGGCTGTCTCTTGTACAAAAATACACACAGGCACTTTGCAAAGATAAACTTTATCCCGTAATCCATTTCTTCGCGAAAGGATATGGCGCTAATAACGATCCTGTTCGAGGCTACCTTTTAGTGTTTTGTGTTTCACTTGGATGCTTACTTATAGGTACAGTTGCAATAAACGAAAAAAAACTAAGACTGCATGATACAAGGATTTAATTTTACTCGGATGACAAATTCTCATTCTCTTTGCTATTTTTTTTTGTATCCGTGAGGGTATAATAATAAAAAAAAGTCCTTACATTGCATAAAACTCTGTATTTTTATCGTCCGCAGCTGAACTTAATGCCATCGCCCCACTTCTTTCCAACTTTTTCCTGATGGCATACTGCCTAATTAACTTCTCATGCTTCCACGCTACAATCACAAAATCCCCCGGTTGGAGACCAGCCTTTAAGTACTTCAACGCTTGGGTCAGCCTGATTGGTTGCGTACTTTGTGTTGTGGTCATGTTCCTCATGTCTTGGGTTACAGCACTAATCACAGTTGCATGCGTCGTCTTCCTGTACCTTTACGTGTCATACAGAAAACCGGAAGTCAACTGGGGCTCATCGACACAAGCTCAGTCTTACAACTCTGCGCTGAAATCCATACAAGATCTGAATGTTGTAGAGGAGCACGTGAAAAACTTCAGACCTCAAGTTCTTGTCCTCAGTGGAATGCCCAGTTCCCGACCTCCCCTCATTGATTTTGCCAATTTGATTGTAAAGAACTTGTCGTTGATGGTTTGCGCTCAAGTTGTAAAGGTATACATTACCAATTAAACCAGAAAATCACGCTATTGCTTATATGGACACACTTCAAATGAGAAAAAAGTATGACTTTTATGAGTGTTTGAGAACTTATGCATTCAAAACTACTTAAACTTAATGTTCTCTGGAATAGTAGATTCCATCTTCATCGTATTATCCATGCCTGCAAAAACATTTTAACAGATTTTCCACTCCCTGTAAATACTTAACCTATTATTATATTCAGATGCTGATGAGAAAGCATCAAAATGAAAGTATTTCCTTACTTTTAGGGAGGTTCGCTGGCTGGAAGTTTTTTAAACGTGTCAAATGAATTTTGTCCTTAGTGTCGACTTAATGATATAAATATTTTCTTTTCTACGAAATTATACTATTTGCCCATGAGAACGCACAATATTATATTATTTTACCGGGTTTGCGTGGTGCAAAACCCTCGCTTTCACTTGACTAACTTTTAAAAGCAGAAAACTAAACACTCTAAAAGCATAATCTCATTTTGTTATAATGTTCAGTCCATACCTATAATGCAATGTGTGCACAACACAACACTAATTCATGCCTGGTTGCTTTCTCTGTATGCATTTATTTAAGGGTCCCTACAACCAAAAAGTCCGAAATGTTCTCACACGTCAAGCATATAACTGGCTTGCCAAGCACAAGAAGAAAGGATTCTATACCCTGATTGAAGATGAAAGTTTTGAGAGGGGCTGCAAATCCCTTATGCAAATATGTGGACTAGGAAAGCTCCGTCCTAATATGGTGCTCATGGGCTACAAAAGAGACTGGCAGAAATGTAACCGACAGGATCTTAAGGAATACTTCAACGTGATTCAGTAATTCCTATAATTATTATCATTATACTTGTAGTTTCTTTACTTTATTCCTCCTTTGCTCGTACTGCTGAGCATGGGCCGTTGAAATAGTAGTAGCATGTTGACACAGGGAATGGAAAAGAATGGTAGTTTTACTGGGTAAACAGATAAATTAAATGTTTCTATTTAATTTTCCCTTCCTTCACCCACAGCGAGGCTCTTGACATGTACTTGGCCGTTGGAATTCTCCGAGTTCAGGAGGGACTAGACTACACTGGAGTGATTGAGGAGGAGGACCAGGTAACTCCTCAACAACTCCTTCTTGACATGAAAAAGGACAAGAAGGGCATCGTAAGAAATCAATCAGAGGGACAGTTATCGCAGGGTAAGAAACTTTCTCTTAAGAGTAGCAAGTTGAAATTTACATTTGTGACTTAAACTTTTGTTTTGTGCAATGTATACAAAAATGCGAATGTAAAAATGTGAAAAATTTAGCTTTGAAATGTACATACAAGTTGTATTAGTATGATACAACATATTCCGACTACTAGCTACCATCATGTGCATTACTATTGTAAACAATAAGTCGACTAAACTAGTATCGCATTTTGGCTGCTGCTGTTTCTTAAGCATTCCTTTGAAATTATACATAATAGTAGTGCTGCGGAAAGTATTTAAAACGGGCTTAATGAATGCAAATGGTTAAACAGGAATGATGATAAAAGTATTCTCAACGATTTTTACCAAAACGTTCAAACTACTAAATAATTTTACTGCGTTTCTATTGCAGACTTACCTCGTCTTAATTTACAGCGGTTTATGCCTTGCATCAGAGAAGAGCTAATCATTATGAAAAATGCTGATTTCACCATATTTCCAATATATTTTATAATTGATATTCCACGTTTTACCGAACATTATGCATGGAATGCATGAATATTCCATATTTATTAATAGTTTTACGCTGTTGGTAATTTGGTAAAAATCATCTGAAGAATCCGCTTTTGGTAATTTTGATGTTTTCTGTTCTTATTAAAATGTTGCTGACTTGCCTTTGGCTATACTTTAAAACTATCAACTATGCGACTGCGAATTGGTGGTGGAATTCAAAAATACTTATTTATTCTCTGCACGTGTTCTTCTGCAGATTCAAGAAGCTTGAAGTCTGCATTTCGTTTCATTTCAAATTATACGGTGTTGATCGGTGAGTCGTTTGGATAGTTTGTAAAAAATCTAGCACTTTGTCACAGTCGGAATGAATCAATGCTATGCTTACCTTTACAACTTGTAAATTCTATTGCATGATTTTGCATGATCATCTGCTACTGGTAATCTATGAAAAAATAGGTTTCGCACAAAGTGCTCTAGTCAGAGCATTATCCGTACTTACAGTACACACTGAATTAAAAAGTAAACCACTGACTTTACATTTTTCGGTAATGTTGAATAATAACATAACAATAATACGCTTTACAAATCGTAAGCGTAACATTTTATAGTTGGATGTTTATATTTCTGCAAATTTTGTCGTTGTATTATATGCCTGCTGTGTGTAACTTTGCCTTATGCAATTTATTGTTCATGCTTTATAACCGTTCCGCCTTTGCATGTAAAAGCCAGCAATACGAAACCTTAAGTAGGCGAATTTTATCCCTTTCAATTTCTTTGTATTCACCACAATGCACGAAAATGTCATGTTGGTTTATTCTCACGGTGACTCACCCACACACTAAAATTTCATGCATGTGTTTGTAAAATGAAGAAAAACACGTCGTATGAATTTGCTGTAATGGTTTCTTTTTTTCTTTTCAATTGCGTTAACAAAAGATGGAACCAGCAGCGAAGCCAGCAGCCCGCCATCTTCTCCCAAAATTGAGCGATCGAATCCAGCAGGTCCGGGTGGAAACAACGCTCTTTTGGGTCAGAAGAAGCGTCAACGGAAAAACTCAGCTTCTGCTTTGTACAGTGGACCAGGTGGTGCGGTTCTTCCTCGGGATGTTCTCTCCCATGTGACGCAGTTCCAGAAAAAGCAAAAGAAGGGCACCATTGATGTCTGGTGGCTGTATGATGATGGTGGTCTCACCTTGTTGCTTCCATACATTCTCACAACACGTTCCCAATTTAACGGATGTACGTTGAGAATTTTCTCACTTGCCAACAGAAAAGATGAGCTGGGACGCGAGCAACGAAAGTAAGAAAAATATTGTTTGACAAAGCAATAAAGTGGTTTGTGAAACATAATGTCACAGCAGAGTATCCATGTAAAACCGTGATATTGCTTTATACTAAAAATACTTGTATGTTTCGCTTTCACAGCATGGCAGCCCTTCTATCAAAGTTCCGTATTGACTATAGCGATGTGATTGTCATTCATGACATTACTAAGAAAGCCCAAGAGAACACAAAGCGAGAGTTTGATGCTCTCATAGCACCTTTCAAATCTGATAATTCCGATGATGGCACCAGTATCACCGACGCGGAGTTGATGGCTCTTAGAGAAAAGACGAATCGTCACTTGCGACTGAGGGAACTACTTCTAACACATTCCAAAGAATCTACATTCATTGTTATGTAAGATATCTTAGGCCACTACCAAAAGAAAATATAAGTGTATGTAATCGTAAGCAACTTTAATGTTTAATGCTACTTTTTCCACTTTTAGGACCCTTCCGATGCCTCGTAAAGGAACAGTTTCTGCTCCTTTGTATATGTCATGGTTAGAAATGATGACCAAAGGAATGCCTCCATTTTTAATCATTCGAGGAAATCAACAATCCGTCTTAACGTTTTATTCATAAGTAGTTTTAGGTTTTAGCACACGATTCCTGTTAACTTTTAGCTTTAATGTAAAATGTAAACATAGTGAATTGCACCTAGTACCTTAAATGAATACCGGTGACTAGAATATTTTATCTTCGTAACAAGTAACAAATCAATGCAATTTTACACAATAAACAATAAAAAGATGAAAAACATTCCATTCCAGCTAAGCTTTTAATACAACTACCAATTGAATAAGCATTGGGTGCATTATTCCATACAGCAAAACTATGTTTTTGCTGACAGCTTTACGAAAATTATAAGTTTTGTTATATTCAAAAAGGCAATATTTTATTCGTCAGGAAAAAATCGTTGGTTTCCCGGAAATTCTAGGCATACTCTCCGAAAAGTCAAAAATTATTCATCACTCTGCAGAAAAATGATTTTTTCCGGGAAACGTATTATTTTTGTCATTTTATTGAAAATTAAGATTCCTTTTTACAATACAAAGAATACGTGTACGAGTTTTTTTTTAATGCACGACTACACTTCTTTGTCGACCGTTCCTCTTTTAGTACCTAATCTACCAGTCATAAACTCTGAAGGCATTTCAATTTTTTCGTGGAACAGCGAAAATGACAGCATGCATGCAAAACTAAGACTTAAAAATCAGAAAAAATACAAGTGTACTCTAAGAGCTAAGTATTTTTTCAGATGAAATACGGAGTAAATGAAGGTCTTTAGAAGGTTCGTTAACTTGCTTTGATTTAAAAGTCACTAAATTTTGGCTGGCGTTGTCACTCCCGACGCGTAACATTCATACACCCTTTGTTCAGGAAGTAATTCGTAATCAAACTTTGTTAGCTGTGAGCTGCAGAGTTACTTGAAAAATTCGCAACTCCATTTTGCAGAGAATTTTGTTTTAACCTAGCACTACAACTGCTGCTATCTACGTAGTAGTAATCAATCGTTTCAGAAGTTTTCGAAACTTAAGTGTGTTCTTGGTTCTCCAATGCAATGAAATATCTTCATAAGAAATTAATACTTTCAACTTTAATCGTTTTGCAGCAAGTACTACTTGCAATACACGCTCAAAACTTAAATCAGAATTTAATACTACCATATGAATTCTTGTGCTACGTTTGATTATCATCCAGAGACTGGAGGACTACCATTTTTCTATCTATCCCTGTACAAACATTTCCCTGCAGACTCTGCAGTGCAGAGTTAGTATGAGTGACAATAAAATATACATTCCATGTTTACTATGCTAATGACGTCGTTATTTTTAAGTAAGATGACAAAAATTATACATTTGCCGGAAAAAATCATTTTTCTGCAGAGTGATGATTAATTTTTGACTTTTCGGAGAGTATGCCTAGAATTTCCGGGAAACCGAAGATTCTATCCGGCAGAGAAATTACATGCCATTCAAAAATTGGATGCTGTGCAATGCAATTTTTCCTGATGAACTTTTACTTTTCTTAAGTGTACAAATGCAGCTGGAATTGATCTCCCTGCAAAACAATCTGTTTTTATTTTCTAACCAGGAGTTTGTAAATAAATATTTAAAATAACAATCAAAAAATTATAGCAATGTAACTTCGAGCCACACAATACAACTGGACCATTAAAGCTACATAAGATATTCTGTAAATTGTTCATATTATTTATTACAGAATAGGGAATTAGAAAGTGTAGTTCTTCAAAATGATGATAAAATGATGATGATATCATAAATATAAAAGTTAGATGTAGTCAGAGTGAGTAAAGTCAATCACTGTAGCAAAAGGAGTTGTGCTCTTCCTTAAAGTGCCTCAATAAAATACAATACTAATGGACTAATAACATTTTAAAACTTTCTTTTTGAAACGAAATAACGAGAGAAATTGCCTCGAGAAACATGTCCTTTTAACAGAGCTGACTGGTCTGATGACATTTATATGTCGTTAGTATATAAAGTTTCAACGAAAATATTCCTGATTCAGAATTAAGTATAGATGTTATGAATAATCGACTGTAATAATTAATACTTTTGACCAACACCAATCGATTGCAAATATAAATTTTTCAATGCTCGAAATTATTCCGATTTTAATCACACCATAATCAAGAATGAAGTAAAATTTTAAGTGTAACCAAATGAGATTCGCAAAGGTGATTTACTGTGTATTAATCCTTGCGATTAGAAAATGATGCTAAGATTAGTTTAAGAGCAACATATATACATAGTATGCTATTTTTATTCTGTTAATTGTTATTGAGTTTGAATTACGTTTTAAACAAATGTGTACTTGTACATCTTAATATTATATGTGTAAATGCAATTAGAGAACTTCTGAGAAACAATTCCCCTAGTTTTGTTTCCATCTTCTTAAGTTTATTTATGTCTCCAGAGAATAAAGATATGACAAATTTTTTGTCTTAGTAAAATATTTTTGTTTGTTCTCACTGTTTGTTCTTACCTCAATATTTGTTGAAGTACAGAACTTTAAAAAAATCGAAATGCAGTTTTAATTGGTCATGCTATGCTATTGTGCTTATTGCATATTACCCTTTAGTACTAATTACCAGTAACATACAAAAAGAATGAAGTTTTTTTTGTATGAAAGTTTTCTCGAAATGTCGGTTTCACACAAGACGTTCAAAAGTTCAGCTTTATATAAAAAAGCACACGACCTACGTTCATGTTCTTCATCTTTCTTCTATTCCATCCTTAAAGGCAAATCAAGGAATTATTCCTGTGTGTTTTGCATGTTTCTTTCATAGCATGGCATGGCTGGCACACATTTATTTACACTGATCTTGGCTTTTGTTTATGTGAAAGAACACAGCAAATGTCGGCACCCGCATTATATTGAGCATTTTCTAGATTCCAAAACTGTTATTTCGTATTTTGATGCTCACAAACTCCCTAATTCGTGAAGTGTTTGGATGAAGAAGGTTCTAAAAACAAGAGAAAAGGTAAGGTGTCATTGACAATTACTCATCAGATGAAGATCATGGATGACAAGCCTGTCATTGCGGATTTTCAATGAAAGTTTGATGCTTTTCATGTTTTAGTAGTTCTAGTCCCTATACAAGTACGTATATTGATTCTGTTCTCATTCTGAACTGTGCTGAAGAAGACTTATATTTCTTGAATTGGCTTTTGAAAACCGAATTTATCATAAAAACATATACAACGAGTTTGTAATTTTGAGTTTCTCGTTGTTTTTCAAGTCGTTTGACTTAATGGAATTTTTCATCTTTGGTGTTCCACTTTAGGCAGAGATGAAACTTATTTTCAGTATGCAAAAACGTGCCAAAGTAAACTATACGGAATGACTATTGACACGTTTACAATAACTTTGACATGAGTTTTAGTTTAAAAATAGATTTATTTCATTTATATTCTGTGACTGCACAGCACAATCTGCCCTGTAGCTGCCTAAATGTTTATAAATTAAAATAAATAAAGGGAACTATTTTAATGTGTAGTGCATTTTGTATACATTAATAGCAAGCAAGGGGGCAAATATGCATAAGCTCTGGAATAATTATTATAGGATCTGAAACTTTTTATTAATTTATTACTCTTTTCTTTTATTACTAAAGTATTACTACACGAATATATGCATGAAGAAAATAATTTTCCTGACATAAGTTTCAAAGTGAAGTTTGTAATCATAATCCAGATAGACACACCAACTATTATTAGAACTGACGCGCATGAAAATTATAATGTATGAATTTATGGCACATAAAATGTAAGTAACCCATTAGTTTATGTCGACCATGGAGAAAATAGCTTTCATTTTTCATCTTCACCATGCTTCATCACGGTTCAATCCAATCGCAATTCAGCAAGTACATGTAAATTGCAATTTATTATTAGCTCGCTGCAAATTCTTAAGGGGACATGTTTTGAGCGCAGCTGGAGCTTGTTGCTGGACAAAATAGCCCTTTGTTTGTCGCAAGAGATTCCTTAGCAATTTCGAAAATGTAACATACAGTAACGTGTAAGAGTGAGGAAACTTGACATATATCCTTGCACTATCGATCTTTACGGTCATCCATAAACGAAATTGGTCACGAAAATGAACACTTTACTACTCATATTCATACTAAAAGAATACTAAAACAATTCATATTCCCTCATGCAAAATATCATTCATACTATTGCACGTGCAATCTCATTATCAAAATGCATTTGCAAAAATGAACTAAGATGCATTGCAATACGTTGTGTTGTAATCTTGGTAGCTTGATCGCATTTATTTATTTATACAATACCATATAGTCAAAATGATAAGTCGCGCATTCTCTTTTTACTAATATAGTAGATAAGGTTTACAATACTAATGTTCTAGTTTTCAATGCATACTATTATCAGAACAGGTTTGTATTTAATAGATTTCCACCGTTATTTCAGAAAATGTGTCACATTTTTTAAATTGTAAATATTTAAATATTGAAATAGTCTATAATAAATCTGAGGCTGGCTGATTGATGCCCGTTTTCTAGCGATTCTATTGATATATCAGTTGTGCCGACTTGATTTTCAGTACGAGTTCTGTTTTTAGTTTTATGTGATGGAAATAGTATGGGTAGTCATAGGGGGGAAAAGTTAAAATTTGCGACCCTATAATGGGGAATAGACTATTTATTTTGGAAGTCGGAAAGTTATACGGTCTTAAAGTACATAAACAGTAGTATAAGACGCCAGTCAAATTCCCACAAAATTTATATTAACAAGCGGTTGGTGAACAGTTTTTGTACTGTACTCCCACCCTTCTCACCACGATATAGGAGAGACTGGTATTGACACTGCACATTTATTTCTTACTAAGCACATAAACCGAGTACTAGGGTATCTAGTAGATGGCGCTGATTTTAGTGCAGAATGTAGAATAAGTTGTACACAGGATAGCATGCAATAAACTATTTTAATTAGCCTTCCTTACGGTTTTGCTTTGACTTTCGAACCCTATTAACAATTTCATGGTTGTAAAATTTTGCAACGAATACATTCTCACTATTATGTAATAAAATATTAGTATGATATGATTAAATTATATGAGTAAAAGAGGTATAATCAGGTAGCGCTGTCTGCCAACGAATTTAGCCCTACATAGTATATATTTGGAACACCTTTGGCATTCAATGGAACACCTTAGACATACGTTGGAACACCTTAGACACACATTGGAACACCTTAGACATACGTTGGAACACCTTAGACACACATTGGAACACCTTAGACATACGTTGGAACACCTTAGACACACATTGGAACACCTTAGACATACGTTGGAACACCTTAGACATACGTTGGAACACCTTAGACATACGTTGGAACACCTTCGACATACGTTGGAACACCTTAGACACACATTGGAACACCTTAGACATACGTTGGAACACCTCAGGCATTCCCTGGAACCCTTTAAAACGCCTTAGACATGCACTGGAACCCTTTGGAACGCCTTGGACATTCATTGGAACACCTTAGGTATTTATTGGAACACCTCAGGCATTCCCTGGAACCCTTTAAAACACCATAGGCATTCATTGGAATACCTCAGGCATTCACTGGAACCCTTTGGAACGCCTTGGGCATTCATTGGAACACCTCAGGCATTCATTGGAACACCTCAGGCATTCATTGGAACACCTCAGGCATTCATTGGAACACCTCAGGCATTCATTGGAACACCTCAGGCATTCATTGGAACACCTCAGGCATTCCCTGGAACCCTTTAAAACACCATAGGCATTCATTGGAACACCTCAGGCATTCATTGGAACACCTCAGGCATTTCCTGGAACCCTTTGGAACGCCTTGGGCATTCATTGGAACACCTCAGGCATTCATTGGAACACCTCAGGCATTCATTGGAACACCTCAGGCATTCATTGGAACACCTCAGGCATTCATTGGAACACCTTAGGTATTCATTGGAACACCTTAGGCATTCATTGGAACACCTAGGCATTCATTGGAACACCTTAGGCATTCATTGGAACACCTTAGGCATTCATTGGAACACCTTAGGCATTCATTGGAACACCTTAGGTATTCATTGGAACACCTTAGGTATTCATTGGAACACCTCAGGCATTCATTGGAACCCTTTGGAACGCCTTGGACATTCATTGGAACACCTTAGGTATCCCTTGGTACACCTTAGGTATCCCTTGGAACACTTCAGGTATTCCTTGGAACATTCTTGGAACACCTTAGGTATCCCTTGGAACACTTTAGAGACCATAGACATTCATTGGAACACCTTAGGTATCCATTGGAACACTTTAGGTATCCTTGGAACACTTTAGGTATCCCTTGGAACACTTCAGGTATTCACTTGGAACACTTTGGAATGCCTTGGACATTCATTGGAACACCTTAGGTATCCCTTGGAACACTTTAGGTATCCCTTGGAACCATTTGGAACACATGAGGCATCCGATGCTGTAGAATTATGCCTGAATCTGACCATTTATATTCCATTATTTCGGTCTTGTGACTAATCTGTTGATCATCCGGCTATTCTGGCTGGTCATGTGCTACTTTTACCTTGGTGTGACTTCTGCACTATCTGCACTAGAATCAGAGCCATCTACTTTGAGCACGTAGTATTACGTCATTTCTGTTTTCCAGCTGTGCTGTGCTCACAAGCTTGCAGTATCACTACCTGTCTCTCCTATATCGTGTAAAATGGTCTCTAAAACCAGCTAAAATGGTCTCTAAACCAGCAGTAGATTTGTTGTACAAATCCCTCTAAACAATGCAAATTTTTTATTTGATAAATTTCAAATTATATCAGCATTTTATATTTTGCACATTCTTTTGTCAGGCACATGCATTTTCAATACACAACGAAACATGATGACGTAAACAAGGTAATCTGCAAAATTTCAGTTTGAAGCACAGTGATACAATATATCTTATCAGAGTATCGAATATCATCATCCCTTTACCATCATCGTTGTCATCACCATGATTTGATTATGAAAAGTTACGACAAGCAGATTTCAGCACCACTCACAAAGGCGTAATTTGCAATGTACATCTTGTGTTTTTGCGTATCCCAGTATTCAGACCCAGGTCAGCGGATCAGCTTTTGTGACTGACACTGATGGTGTCAATTTTCCACATAGATAACATAAACATATCAAGTTATCATCGTGCAGCATGCAACTTTAAAGCTTCCCATAGATGCGCGTTACGCGCACAAGTTCAGTATTATACCCCAGAGAGCCCGCAAGCAAAAAATATAATACTGGGTTATGGATTGAATGTCAAAATTTATGTAAATGATTTTACATGTTTAAATGTTTATACGACTGAAGTATCATTGAGCCCAAAAGCCGACTCGAGTATAAAAAATATATGTGTAAGAGAAAATATAAAGAGAGTGGTAATAATAATACTTGCTTACAGAGGTAAATTATACAAAAAATGAATAGTGGTTCAAAGCGCGAGCGCTATAATAATTGCTATTTGCTGCCGTATATTCATCGTCACATCGTCAGTTATGCAAAGATGTCAAGAAAGTGTAAATTTATAATTCTGGCAATCCACCCAAAAAACCAAAGTTTGCAAAAAAGCGAACATCACATATTATTACATAGTAAGCAAACAAATAACTCCTTCCTTTCATGTATAATATTATGACTTTAAAATGTGGAGCTTATAAACAATACAAGAGACAAGTGAAGAGTACCAGAAAAAGGATTTAGAGTTAGAAAGCTTATGTCGTTGATAATATGTGAATACGTGAGTTTTGCAAAAACAACGAAAGATTTCCCCAAAATATAACAACACTCAAACAACGTTAAGCGCAGCATTGCTTCATTCTCTGTTCCCCGTTACGATTAGTTAAACTCAGACACTGGCAATTAGCGTGCGCTTACACCCATCTTTTTTCTCAGAACAACGACGTTGATCGTGTGGCGTGGTACATGTTTGTGTACTCCTGTCGGTGACACAACTATCCATCATCTAAAACTAGAATATATGATATTTTTGCGTTATTTTTGTCTTTGAGAACAGTGTTCTTATTTGTGAGGGTAAATGTTTAAAAAAAAGTATTTTGCGTTGAATTTCTGTTAGCATCTTTACCTTGTTTCATCCATGTCCACATCCCATAATTTTCTCTAGCAGCTACGTTGTTTCAAAAGTCCGAATATAAACTGTGGTTGAAGTTCGTAATCAATGCAACGCATAAGCCTATTTGCATTTTAAAAGAAACAACATTATCAACCAGGTATGTTTTTGACCTGTGACATGAGTTAACTACTTAAATGCACTTTCGTTCATTCATTTAAAACACATAAGCCGGACTCATCATCAATATCAATATCAATATATATTTGTGTGTGCCAGGAAGGTTTCAAAAAGATATTCACTTATCATTATTGTGAATTTGTGATAAATTGGTAGCAGTGGTATACAATAATTCATACTGATATGGAGGGTAACCACGCATTGACCACACTGAGGTCCTACATAATTGAAGATTTAAACTACAGGCATGTCGGAGATTATTTAGTGAAATCAGGCTTAATTTCTCAAAAGGAGGACTTTGAGATATTTCAGCTAATGGGGAAATCTAGAACTGTAAAACTTTTGAATATGATTTGCACAAGGTATTTGAAATACATTAATACATAATTAAGTGATTTTAGATGAAGTTAATTTATGAAAAAGGACAATTTAGTGAATTAGATAATGCTTTTACGTGATTGCAGGCCAGGAGCCACAAGAGAATTAGTGAATGCCATGAGCCAGCCCCACGTACAAAATATTTATAAAGATTTAGTTATTAAGATTGAATCAGTCTCAAATCCTACTACGCCAACGTCTCCACCACCTGCTTCAAACGGAAAAAGTAGCAAAACATTTTTGAATGGAAATGGAATTCGAAAGAATGTAGACCCTGACAAAATAGGTTAGTCCTTAGCCATGTTTAGTCCGTTTCATAAACAAAAACGTGTATATATGCTTGTTCGTAAACTTGCGGCATTAGTTTATTTAGTAAAATACCAGAGTAATTTTGTTAAGCTTTAGACAATAAACGTACGCAGAAATAAACTTGTAATATTTACATGCATTTTTGATTCTTCGTTTTTGCTTGGAGTCGAGAGACGCCACTTCAATGACCTTGTCAAGATTTTGAAAACCGATGTGCTCAAATGGAAATCATTTTATGAAGCATTAGACATTGATCCAGTGGAAATGTTTTCCACGACACAAAAATTGCTTAAAGGTGATATTCAGGCTGCTGAGGCTTACAGAGACGCGCTAGATACCTGGAAAGAAATCAACGGGAGAAGGGCAACCTTTGGAACGCTAGATTTAGTTTTAAGAAATCTTTTAAAATGGGAGGATGCGGCAGGTAAGAGTTACGAATGAACTATGCAAAGTATTTTTAACATAAGAATATTTTTGAAATTCAACATTTCGACAATATCGATACAACAAAGTCAGTAATGATAAATAATTTGATCATGCCGTGATTGCGCGATTTCAGATGAAATATGTGAGAAACACTGGGACTAACGAAAAAATGCAAATGTTTTATTCACTTTTCTCTGGAAATGTCGGTGGTTTTATTTACTAAAATGTTTCATTCAGCAAACCACAAAATTAAAGTTTTCGTGCAAAGTTTCTTTATTCTTGGAAGGACAAATTGGTCAATCTCAGTTGAAAGAATTTTTGGTGATTAAAAGGAACAGTTGCTAAAATAAATTAATATTTAAATAAAATTCAACAACCAATAATAATACTATATATAATGGCAATTATATCTTATACAATTTAACTGAAGATAAAGCTATGCATTTTCAAATTCAATTGAACATTTTGTAATACCTGTGCGTACAGACAAACTACGGAGAACGACAATTAAATGATAGTTTTTACACTTTACCTAAATATACACTTGGCAAAATTAGCGGTATAAACGATATTATAATGCAGCATGTTGCAATAAAACTTTAATACAAAGTTTGGGGTTGGTAATTGATAGTAAAATACGTTTAGTTGCAAACGCCATTAATACTGGACATTTGTATTTAAGTACTTTCGTTACTATATAGTTAATACTTCCCTTCTTGAATCAACATCTTTTGTTCGATGACTTCTTCAAGAAAATGGAATGTGCAGGTTTTACAAGTCTTTTTAAGTAGCGTTTTCCAGCAACACGGACAGCTTAACAGTTCGTTGCCTTGTTTTTTATAAAGGTTATACTTATTATATTCCAGTTTACCTTACCTTAAAATAAACTACTCAAATACTATATGCTTCTTCCCATATTACTAAAATATATGTACATGGGATTTGCCAAAGTACATCATACATATTACATATTTTATTTATTTAATATTTAGTGTTAAGTACTTTGCTCTTGTATATGGTCACCGTTTACAGAAAAATAAAATATGTGTTAATTCTAAAACTAAGTCAAATATTTCTGAATGAAGACAGTTTAATTGCTTTCTGTTTCATAGTGTGATACTATGATTTGTGTGTGTCTGTTTACTTTAAACCACTATGACGGTATTTGGTAAGCGAGCAAAACTACAAGAGATTTCTCTAAAAACGACAACACTGGATGCGGATACCAACAAATTAATGTAGGAACTATTTTTCATAACTACATCGGTATTATGCACTTGCTTAAACATATTACGAATAAAACGTTAATACAGATTGTTGATTTCCACGAACAAGGAGGAATGGGGGCATGTCATAGGTTAGCAACTCCATCCAGGCCATGTACAAAGGAGCGGATACGATTCCCTTCTTAGGCATTGGCAAAGTCCTATAATATTATGACAAGGATAGTTATATGAATTGTTTATAAACTAATCTTAAGAATAACCTAGCCATTCGCTTTTGTACTTTTTTATTGACTTACATTACAACCAAATCCGACCGACGTGAATATTCTAGGAGGAGTTCCCGAAGTCTCATGTGTCTGTTGTTCTTGTCTTTCAACGTAAGCAGCTCTGTTTCACTGATATACGTACCGGCTATAGATTCGTAAAACGGTAAACGTTATCAGTTATTTTTAATGTTGAGTAAATCAGAACCAATAAAATCAATTCGATTTTATTTATATCAACCTTTCATTCCAGTATCCTCACTTCGGAAGTTTGCAATTAAACTTTCAAAGTAGTTCACTGTGTTTTCTTGTGGCTTTTTGTTGTAATCAGGTATCATTATCAGGTCAGAGTAGTCTATTCTGAACTTGGCGAGCATCTCAGCCATCCTGTATTAACATTAATTAATTATTAATGAAGTGACACTATAATGACATTTCTATTATGCATTTTTGTGCATTTGAATTAAACTTCAAACCTTCTCTGTTCATCATCCAGCTCATCCTTACGATTAGCCAACGCAAAAACACGCAGTTTGCATGAAGCCCAATTCGCTCGGGTATTTATTATGTAAGGGAGCAGAAGAGTCAAACCTCCGTCATCATACAACCACCACACATCTATTGTGCCATGTTTGTACTTTCTCTGGAATTGTGTAACGCGATCCATTATGTCCTTTGGTACTGTCGTCCCATCAACACTTCTACAAAATTACATAAGAGACAAACATTGTTGGTAAGATCTTGCATCACAAGTTCACAAATTGATTGAAAGTCTCCTTGTGGGTAAAGCTTACTTGTATAACATTGACGGATCCTTTTTCGGTCCAGCCTTCTTTTCTCTATTCTCATTATTCCGCACTGCTGTCTTTGAATCCCCTGTGGTGGCAATGTCACCACTGCTAGCTGTAAAATGACATTAATTATTTTACGTACATAGTACATATAATCTTTCAATTATTCTGCAATAAATATGCATTTATACATACACCCGCAAAATATTTACAAACGTATAATACATTACAGATTCTTTCGAGACAACTACCTAAAATAATGGGAGCATGCAGTTAGTATACTATAACATTTCAAAACCCAAAATAATTACTTTGTATTCATGCAATAAAGTCCCGCGATTAATATTTGAAGCCCCCAAAAACTAAGGCAGCTATAAAGTACATTAAAATTAATTTTACTTCTTGCCTTGTGCTAATATACATTCTCAAAATAAATATAATCATGTTAAAACTGACAACAGCTTGGAAAGCTTAAAATGTTCCTGTCAAGGCCTACTAACAACACTGTCACTCACCACGGACATTCCAAACTCCTACACTAAGATAACGTCCCAGTTCTGTAGTCCGTGGGAAGCAGCCATTTATTGGAAATAGTGTGACGTGAGTTAGGTTATACGAGGTTATCATACATAGTAACACGTTAAAAAGTTGTAAAAACGTGGTGATAATATTTTATAGATAGAAATCCATTATAATGATATGCAACATATAAAGTAACATTGATTTGTTTGAAGAACATTTAATTAGAAGCACCGCTTACCTTGCGACATTTGGGATAATGAGTGATTTCGAGGGAGCGAGTCGTCTGAAGAGCTTTTGCTTTTAGCTGTTTCTGCAATGATATTCCATGTGTCGGCCTCTTCATCATCATCAAAAGCAACTTTCTTGCTAAAATCCAACCCTTGCTCCACACGTAGCACCGTAACGGATATGTGCAAATCCAGTGACTTGCTGCATGATGAAAACAGAGATGTGTTAAGTGCCAGATAATGGCTTTGTTTGCTCTTAGCGCTTACATTTTCTAAAAATGAACTTACTGGATTGTGTTAAAATATTGAAGGAGCTCCTCTCTGTTACAAGACTGCCAGTTGTTCTTGTAGCCCATCATCAAAATATTTGGAGAAAGCTTGCCAACTCCATAGGACTGTAGCAGTGCTCTTGCTCCCTCTTCAAAGTTCATTTCGTCAACGGCACAAAAGAAACCTTTTACTCGATTACTACGAAACCAACTTTGAGCAACATGAGCTAGGGCAGTCCGTTGTCGGTTGTTGAGATTTCCCTGTGAGTCACACGTCATTCACAATGAGCATCACACACACTTTCACCTCACTAGTGATAACGACAATTCGTTTAATCATGGCACTTACTTTGCTAATATGGCCGCATACAAGAAGAGATAAACTTTTAGTTATAAGATGCGCAAAATCCACAAGTGAAGGTCGACTACTAGGAAGCCCACTCAACACTAAAATCTGAGGCCGATAATTTTTCACGTGATCATCTATATGGTTGAGTTGTTGTACCGCAGTAAGTGCGTTGGTGTATCTTTGAGCTTGTGTCGAAGAACCCCAGTTGACCTCTGAATTTAGATACATAATGAAATTCATAAAAATATTATTATACATTGACTAATGGGAGTAGGTGTATATGTGAATACGATTTTGGTGTATGTGAACAGCATTTGTTGGCTTGACTTTCTCTTACCTGGCTTTCGATAAACCACTACCATGTACAAGAAAAGGATTGCAGCAAATGTCAAGAGCGCAGTTGTCCAACTTATCAAAAACATCACAGCAACACAGAGAACAAATCCCACAAGACTAAGCCACATGTTGTAGTACTACAAAATCATAGGAAAAGATCTCATAAAGTGTTGACATGAAATATTGATACCGGTGAAAGCATTGTCTATCATCTTCATCTCTGTGTCAATGTTATAACCAAATTACCTTAAATGTCGGTCTCCATCCAACTGGCTTTGCTAATGATGCATGAAATGTGCTAAAGTTAACCAATGCGTAGGCAGCCAAGAAAAAGTTGGAAATCAATGGGGCGATGTAATTCAGTTCAGCTACAGAAATGGAAACGATTGACGATAGACGCGGTTCATTCTCAAAGCTTAAATAAACTTTTGTAAACTTAGGAAAGCAGACGAGAATTTAATTTGACTATAATAATAGTCTGAGTTATGTTGACATCAAAATTCTGACCAGCGTACTCAATTACCCCTTAAAACTGAGTTTCACCGTGTTATGGTGCAGTTTAAGTATAGTGGGGAGCTGCCCCGGGGGGATCAGGGTGGTCTGGGGTGACTTTGACATCAAAATAGTAATTAGCGTAGTCAATTACCCCTGTGGACTGAGTTTCATTTGTCTAGCTTGAAGAATTGAGGAGATATTAGGAATGTTGATACTTTTCGCCCCCTAGCGGCAAACGGTGAACAGCTAACGAAAAATGGTTGCCATTTTTGAACTCAGGGGCATCAATTACCTATATACAGGTGGACTTGTGATTTAATATTGTTTGACCTTAATGGGGGTGTGGGGGGTATTTTGGGGAAGGGGGGTCTGGGGTAACTTTTTTTGTACCTCAGTACCTAGATTTAGTGACCAGGAATCCAATGGTGAAAACAGATTTTGAATATCTGGTCTGGTCTAGGAGGAAATCGCGCTACGGACGGGCGGAGGAACGGAAGAACGGAAGGCTTATACAGACTTGAAGAGCAATATCAGAAAGCATACTGAGGTCTATAGACCTCGTCTGCTTAATAAAGCATTTCGTATACAAATATTTTCTTATCATTAATCATTAATATCGTACCAACGAGGATGAAAGCCAGTGCAATAAAGAAAGTAAGAACATAACCCCTCACAGGTTCATTGTTCTTTCCATAACCTTTGCCAAAAAATTCTAGGTATGGATACAGCTTGTCATTACAGAGGGCTTGGAAAACCTTTGGGGCTGACACAAGACTGGCCAGAGCGGATGATAGAGTTGCAGCAAAACAGCCTGCATAAATGAGGGGTCCCCAAGCGGACACCAACTCCATCACTTGAAAACTGTTCATTAAGCCCCACTGACAAATTTCCGCATCCGTATCCGAAGTATTGTATAATGGACAGTCACGGAATGTTGCAGCTATGTATTCCCTACTATTATTCTCAGCCCACTCAGGAACTGTAAAGTTTCCAGTAGCATCTCGTACCACACATGATCCAGCAAGTGCAGCGAATACCAAATAAGACGCAGTGGTCACCTAATTCATAAATAGATCATCAATCAATCAATCGCTTTTTAAGTTCATTTAGAACATTAGAACTTTGTTAAATTACTAAAATAGCAAGGAGGGTTCCTTTAGGTATGGCATCTTGAGGGTCCTACAATGGAAAACATTGAGAGGGTAATATGAATACCAAATAGTACAACAATTGACAAATGAAACTCTTTTAAATAGCACAAAATAATATGTATTTTCAAGTACTTCCAAGTCTCCAGAAATGTTTGCTCCTGCAAGAATACCAGTTGCAGCAGGAAAAAATATAGAAAATACGGAGAAAAAGTTCTGTTCTCCCTCTTTTGTTGTTCTATAGTCTGCTTGAAAATTTTCCTTGAACAAGGATGCTGCAATAATTTATTCGAATTTACTCACTGAGTAATAGTTAAGGTTGTAAGAAATAGGTCAATGTTTCTACAATTTTCACTGAAATTACCATTCATTCCAACAAATCCTTTTGCAAATTCTTCATCGCTTAGTGGACCGATAAAACAACCTATAAAATAAGATTCCAGTAGTACATAGAGTAAATGTGTTTCATAGGGTAAATATAAATTATTTGGTCAAGCTTTTAGTCATTTTAAACATAAATATAGAATACGATTCTTGCTACCACTTACCAATGACAAAATCAATCATGGCTGCTACTAATATCGCTAATAGCCCCACTTGAGCCTACAGAAATGAACACTCGCTAAAATACATGCTTTACACCTTATGTATAAAGCTATAAAGGGTCGATTAAGGGCCTTTTCTTACCGTGGCTTCCCACTCCATACCAACAACTACAACGCATGTCAACACTACAATCGCCACTGATCCAATAATTCGTACACTGTTGGTCTGGTCGTCAACCACTTTAGTGTTTAGACTGTTCAAAAGATCTACCAAAGATTCCGCAAATCCGACAGTATACATTGCTACTGCCACAGCATTCGCCACAGCAAATATCAGTCCGATGGAAGCTCCAAACTCAGGTCCCAGGGATCGGGATATCATATAATACGTTCCACCTTATTGCAACAAAGCTCATTATTAAACCACTAATGTGCATCTTGACATTTATCACAGGCTGACATTTTATCCCTATTTCTCTAGCAAGCAAAGGCATTACAACTTTCTTTCTTTTGAGACTTTCTATTTGCTTCTAAATGAGAACCAAAAAGCATTTATCTTTAAGTCTACGTAAGTTTTAGGGGAAAGTGAGACAAGCATTAACGAGCATAAATATGGTAAAAAGAAATATTTAAGATAAAGTATTGACACTTTAACAAATAAAATTTTAGTAAGCAATTTGAAGGGAATGAATCAATCACTTTTCAATCAGCATGTAAGGTGAATGCTGTGGAAAATGTGTTGACTACTATAAACAATGATTTTAAAAAACAGTTATAAAATATAAAGAAGCGTTAATAGCATTGTATGAAATAGAAGAATGCAGGTTGAAAGTGCATTTTGTTATAAAAAACGGGCCAATTGATTATAACAAAGGAAGTCGGAACTAAAATACGCAAAGCTACAATTTTACATTTAAAAAACGTAGCCCCTTGCTTTACGTTAACCCTTGCTTAGTTTATTGAATAATGAGTAACTATTTGCGTTGGGGACCACCAAAAAATCAACTTTCTCAAATTTTTAAACTTTAACTACCTACGGATAGTAGATCTCAAGGAAAGGGTCCATGCCAAGTTTCAGCCCTCCAAACCAAGTATGACGTCAGTAATGACGAAAACATGTTTTGGTCGGTTTCACCGTAAACAATTTCAAATTTCACAAAACTGAAAAGCTTTTGGAATGTGATTTTTTCTGTGAAGTTGAGTGGATGTATGAGTCAAACATTCATGCATATATGGCTACTTTTTGCATCTGCAGTTTTTTACAAAAAAAATTTTACTCAAATTTTCATGATGGTTTTAGAGATTTTTCTTACTTCTAACCGCGTCCATTTTTGGTTGTATTTTAAAAGGTCACAAATTTATGATGTCCACCTACAACAGTGTCTTGCTGATACACTGCAGCAAACTGCTTGTAAAAATTCGCTTTCAATAACGAGATATCGGTAAAAGTTGAAATTACAGGTTTGAGTTTTGAGGATATGCTTGGATTGCACTACCCGTTGCTCGGCCCACAATCAACCAATCAATCCAACAAAATGTGGAAAATATGCGGCATAACTGGCACTTTCTCTGACATTAACTGCAGCTTGATTGTTTGAAAGCTGTAGCTTTGGCGGGCACTTATGCTGAGCACCACCAAATTTCAAAAAAGTGACAAATTTTACAAAATTTGCGATATCTTTTTTCGAGATCATAATTTTAAAAATCTGAGGATATAGAATTGAGCTTAATGCATTGTGATTATTTTGACACCTGAGTTGTTAATATCCGACCACGCAGACGTGCGGACGGTCTCTCTACTTTTGGCAATCTATGAAAATTTCTGGTGAAATGCTTGTTGTCATGAAAATTCTTACCTTCACCAAATGCAGCCAAAACATAATATATGTACACAACTGTTGATATCAACCAAAGTGTGTTACTTTTGTGCCATTTTAGTCGCAATTTGACCAAAAATTTTGAGTTTGCAAAAGTGGTCAGAATCAAATTTTCCATGAAGTGCCAAAAGTAGACAAACCGTCCACAAAAGTGACAAATTTTACAAAATTTGCGATCTTTTTTCGAGATGATAATTTTAGAAATCTGAGGATATAGAATTGAGCTTAATGCATTGTGATTATTTTGACACCTGAGTTGTTAATATCCGACCACGCAGACGTGAGGACGGTCTCTCTACTTTTGGCAATCTGTGAAAATTTCTGGGGAAATGCTTGTTGTCATGAAAATTCTGACCTTCACCAAATGCAGCCAAAACATAATATATGTACACAACTGTTGATATCAACCAAAGTGTGTTACTTTTGTGCCATTTTAGTCGCAATTTGACCAAAAATTTTGAGTTTGCAAAAGTGGTCAGAATCAAATTTTCCATGAAGTGCCAAAAGTAGACAAACCGTCCACGCGCCTGCGTGGTCGGATATTAACAACTCAGGTGTCAAAATAATCACAATGCATTAAGCTCAATTCTATATCCTCAGATTTCTAAAATTATCATCTCGAAAAAAGATCGCAAATTTTGTAAAATTTGTCACTTTTGTGGACGGTTTGTCTACTTTTGGCACTTCATGGAAAATTTGATTCTGACCACTTTTGCAAACTCAAATTTTTTGGTCAAATTGCGACTAAAATGGCACAAAAGTAACACACTTTGGTTGATATCAACAGTTGTGTACATATATTATGTTTTGGCTGCATTTGGTGAAGGTCAGAATTTTCATGACAACAAGCATTTCACCAGAAATTTTCACAGATTGCCAAAAGTAGAGAGACCGTCCTCACGTCTGCGTGGTCGGATATTAACAACTCAGGTGTCAAAATAATCACAATGCATTAAGCTCAATTCTATATCCTCAGATTTTTAAAATTATGATCTCGAAAAAAGATATCGCATATTTTGTAAAATTTGTCACTTTTTTGAAATTCGGTGGTGCTCAGCATAAGTGCCCGCCAAAGCTACAGCTTTCAAACAATCAAGCTGCAGTTAATGTCAGAGAAAGTGCCAGTTATGCCGCATATTTTCCACATTTTGTTGGATTGATTGGTTGATTGTGGGCCGAGGAACGGGTAGTGCAATCCAAGCATATCTTCAAAACTCAAACCTGTAATTTCAACTTTTACCGATATCTCGTTATTGAAAGCGAATTTTCACAAGCAGTTTGCTGCAGTGTATCAGCAAGACACTGTTGTAGGTGGACATCATAAATTTGTGACCTTTTAAAATACAACCAAAAATGGACGCGGTTAGAAGTAAGAAAAATCTCTAAAACCATCATGAAAATTTGAGTAAAATTTTTTTTGTAAAAAACTGCAGATGCAAAAAGTAGCCATATATGCATGAATGTTTGACTCATACATCCACTCAGCTTCACAGAAAAAATCACATTCCAAAAGCTTTTCAGTTTTGTGAAATTTGAAATTGTTTACGGTGAAACCGACCAAAACATGTTTTCGTCATTACTGACGTCATACTTGGTTTGGAGGGCTGAAACTTGGCATGGACCCTTTCCTTGAGACCTACTATCCGTAGGTAGTTAAAGTTTAAAAATTTGAGAAAGTTGATTTTTTGGTGGTCCCCAACGCAAATAGTTACTCAATTGCTTGTGGCGCAGTCAAGTTACTGATCCAAACGAATTTAGGAAAATATATGCAGACAACAAAACAGACACACTATATTTGTTAGAATGACTTGCATAGAGAAATAGAAATAGCTGACATTGATTAGTTGTGCAAAAAATTTACTTATTTACTTAGGTATGAACAATAATTGTTAAAATTAAACTGAAGTTAAGGGCATATTTGGTTTAATTTACCTCCTTTGACCACGCCATTTGTACTTATTGCGGCCATAGATAGGGAAGTGATGAAGGTTACAATACTCGTAGATATAACTATAAGCAGGGCTTGGCCTAAAATAAATTTTAGCACAACACATAACATAAACGATTTTTTTAAATCATAGGAAAATGGGATAAACATTACGGCATGATTAGTTTAAAAATTTGTAATCGTCTAAAATGTTACCAACATTTTACTATGAGTTTTGTTCCACAAATATTAATGCTAAATGTAATTTTCACGTTAGTTCACAGGATGTTGTCTACATCTACAACATATCAATCAGTTATCCAGCTAAACTAGAGTCGAAGTATGTATTATGCCATTCTTAACTATTATATTGTGTTAACGGCGAATGAAAGGGCATGAACAAGCTTAAATACTGTTCCATTACATAGAACTACTACTGTAACAACGTGGTCTATTCCATTAACATGGCTTGCTTTTGGCATTAGTTCAAGCTTCAAACAGTTCGAATTTGAAGGAACTGTAAAATGCCTACTTTTAGTTTCACACTGATTATTTGTAGATACTATGAAGTCAAAGAAAACTTTGTAAGGATAAGGAATCATAAAGTAAAATGTAATTTTTACAGGCACCTGCCATAATTGTCTATGATCATGTAAGGGGACTAGTGATAAAAGCAACTGGGTATAAGTTAACTCGAACTAAAAGATGTTACAATTTGTGACTTGCAACAAGTATGCAAAGTTTGGATTGCAAACATCAAGGTGATAACTTTCCTCATTGTCGTTTATGAGCTTATACTGGAAACATATGCATGTGGACACACAATATTAGAGGGCATTACATATATCTAATAAATAATAGACACAATAAATATTGAAATGCTTAATTTGAAGAACAGGATGAATAAGCACAGCAAACGGTATAAAGGTGTATAGGTATACTTCTATAGGTATGGTATATAATCTAAAATTCTAACTCAAACATAAACTTTTAAAAGGGATGTGTAAAACGGACGGTGTAAAAAACCTTGGAGCAACAAAATGGGGTACATTGCGTTGATTATTCGGGATATAAAATATACATGGAGCATCAAATTGAGCATGATTAAACGATTTGTAATGCACAGCAGCATAAATTATTATCAAATCTTGCTGTAATAACCGAGACTATGTTAATTACACAATAATGTTTTATTAGCTTTACTGATGGAATGAAGCTAGTAGCATATAATCGATTAAAAATGCAACGATCAGATTGTCTATATCTAGCTCATCTAGCTACACCAGCATCATACAAGTCGTGGCATGAGCATGGCATCTTCAATAAATGTTTTGAACAAGAAATGAAATACGATTTCATTTCTGACGATCGTCTTACCCCCCTTTATTTGACCGTTTGTGCTGATTGCTGACATGGATAAACCGGTGATGAGTGTTACAGCAGTTGCAAGTAGAATTACAACCCAGGCCTGACCTGAATTTCATAAATAGTTTTAAAGTATACATTGTTCATTTAGGGTTTTGCATACGTCAGAAAAATTCCTGAGACATCCCACGACGCCAGACAAAGTGCCACTATCTACGTATACGTCGCGTTGCGATTTAAAAGTTTCTCTCAATCAAGTCGCATTAACCCTTTCATTTTGATTACTACTACGTGACATTGAATTCTCATTTCTAATTACTGTCAATTATGTCATAAAATGCCTGCTAATCATTTAAGTGTCTGAAAATTGATGATTAACAAGAACGTGGCCTACTAAAAATAATGTTTGGTAATGAGAGGCTAATTAGTGTCTTGTAATCTGTAATTACATCAATATGGTACATTATGCAAATCCTGTGATCTTGAAACCGAAATATTTTTGCACACACGATCTAGAGTTTCTGGTGCGTTTCTGATTAACAGTGATATTTTAAGAACATTCCATGAATAATAATTGGATAGAAAAATCATCCTTTATAATGCTTTTAAATTTGCATGCTTATAAACGCCAACTCCTTACCAATCCCTGCTTGTCCAGTGACCCACGAGAGTCGCAGAAACAGCATAACTCCCCAGATGTTCAAAAGACATCTTACGAAAACTCCTTTGATCCAACCGAATTTAAGTGTTCCACCTTCCGCAGGTGTGTCACCAGCAGAATTATGCGTTGATGGCTGAAATTCAAAATGCAAACTTTATTCAAACAAGACTTTGAGCAAATGCACTAGATACGCCACAATTCCTAAAGTGTAAGACAAGCAGCAAAGTTAATATGATTGGGACTTGGGGTGATGTGAGAACTTATTGGAAAGTCATTCATCCCTGTGTCGACTTATGATTTGTACAAAACTGTTTTCGCAATAATGCATTTTAGGTACAAAGGTTTAATCTTTGAATCATTTTAGCATTTACGTTTATCAATCCTATCATAATAATGCATGAGTAAGGATGTATATGCATAATGTATACCTAATTATCCGTCGAGGACCCTACACCACCATTTCTTATTTTTGTCACATGTTATCAACTAATCTGAATAGTCTGAATGGAACTATGGAACTAACGGGTTTTGGTTTTAGGGTTCGATGATACCCTCAATGGATACTCTTTCCTTTAGAACTTTGTATGATTGCAATTTCAGTAGTGCTACATATTCATTTTCGGGATAATTAGCAATAATTACAAGCTATCTGGCAGTTGTGAAAGAAATTCAGACAAATTCATTTTGTTTTTATTCAACAAACTAGGAATGTTAGTAATCACAGTCAATGTTATTGAAAATTGCTGTTAATTCAATATTCAAGTCGTATTTTTCACAATTCAGATACTACTATATTCTTATTAAGGCTAGGTTTGATTCATGTAATGAATATAATCTAGAGAAAGTAATCACCATACGCTGCCTAAAAATGTATTTGTTAAACTGCGTCATACTTTTTGCATGTATCAACTTCAAGAGTAAGAGTACTGACTCAGACTTCCTTGCTTTTCCTACCATTTGGGAATACCGGTTTCTGTATGTCAATTATGTGAACATTCTTTATGTGGCAGTTTTTTCCGAAATAATCAACTACCCTAAACAAGACAGTTGCCAAAATTAGTTCCTTAGAGTTGAAGCTGATTCATTAGAACCAGACACAGCTCCAACATACAACAACATGAAAGACCAGAAAACAGGAAACGGGTATACCAAACATTCAATGGCGATCAAATAAACATTCGAAGCAGCACATTGTAACTAACTGAGCTAATTCAGTTTGCATTCATACTACTGTTAGATATTCATTCATACAATGCTTAAAACTATTTTTTTGCATTAAAATAGTGTATAAGAGCAAGCAAGTACCCAGTTAGGTTTGGTTCTAGTAACTAACTTATTGCCTTCCTTTCATCTTTTTCATGATTTTTAGTTGAGGATTGATGTTAAGGAAATTACACGTCTTTTCTTTAGATTGTTGGGTTTGGGTACATAAATGAATTCGCCAGTAAAAATTCCCCCGAGTTATAATTATAACGAGCTCTCAATTCTCTTTCTGGCATTGATCCGTATTCAAGTTTTGTATGACTATCTATTGGTGTATGAAGCTTTCACCAGTTAATTAACCGCATTCATCGTAACTTTGACCAATCTCACCAGGACTTTGTAAAAAACGTCAGAGAGAAAACAGTCAGAGTAATGCACCTATTCAGTGGAGTTAGACTTTGATATGTGGTGGTGATGATGATGATAATGATAAGTGTATATGTAATATTGTAAATCAGCCAGTCAAAAATGGATGCGCAGATTTTCACATGATATGTCATTGTAATGTTCACTAAAAAGTCAAGGTCTTCTATTTGCCAGAGTAGAAATCGAAATGACAGATTGAGTCGGAAAATGACACACGAAAATGTCACAAACACAATGAAAAAGCTACTCTGCCATTTGAGTTAACATGCAATTAAATTCGATTAATGTGCGGAATGTGGAATTATTTTTGCCTTTTAGGAGTGATTGCTGCTGCATTCCGTTTCCAAAATATAGAGTGATAGCATCTCAAATCAATACTAATTGTATGCTTCAGGATTTAATGCTAAATTTTTAGCTGTCACTAAACACAAAATACATTCATTTACTTCCTATTTGTTAAAAATTATAATCGATAAAATACCTTTAAAAACTCATTGCATGCGACATTGAAATCCTAACATAGTCATAACGTGCAAAACAATTGACTGCTTTCACAAATTCAAATAGTTCTAAAAGCATTGATTATGACTATGGCACAAAAAATTTCATGCTGCTAGGGTTCGTGCGGCCCACTTTACAAAAATGGTCAATCATAACTATCATCGGTGTTCGAAATGCGATAAAGTGCCTGAAAATGATAGTGTGAGAACAAACAAAAAGTTGTGCCAAGTGAGATTATATGGCCACGCTACTTACAATAATATTCCAGAAAATGCATGATGACATGATTTTCAAAACTCATACTAAATGCATGCTCATTCTAGTCACTCTATTAAATTGTAGTTTATAAGGGATACAAAATTACCTTTCTATGCACGGTAATGTTGTGCAATTCATCTAGCGTGGGTCGATATGCTGCTTGAATGGACATCATATTCCTGTAATTATCCAAACGGGGCAACGCTTCCCTGGTGAAATGGCGGAAGCTTTTAGCATAAGATCCTGACACGGTATGCGTGTTGTTGTGGGTATTATGAGATTCAACTTTGGACACTTCGTCCTGATTCCCGTCCGATGGGGAGATATGTCCATTACTATACGGGAAAATATTTTCTCCTCCACCGCCTCCACCTTGAAAGGAAAATCGATATGTTCCACAAAATTACATAAACCATATTCACTAGATTTTCACACAAACGAGTCTCATGCAGGATGTTTGTATGGATCCTGAATGGATCGTTGTGCATGCAAAATACTGACCCTTATCATTTTCTGCGTCAGAGATGGACTCATCATCATCAATAACGACAAGTCCTGTCCCTTGATTATCATGACGTTGTGGATATCCACAAGATGGATTCATTGCAAGGTGCGCCATGGGGTTGACATAAAGAGATTGGGTTTGTGAAGTGTGTGCCAAATTGTGCATTTTTTGTAAATTACCATCTCCACGTGTCCCGTTTCCATTTGGGGGTGACACCGCTCCATTTCCGTAGTCTTTGTATGCCAACAGGGTTGCGCCGCTGTTCACAGTTCCAGAAGAGGCCCCGCTGGGAGATCCCGGCGAATGATGTCCAGTGGCCACGGAATCAACTCGATTTACTTGAAACCGGTTTCTTTTGTCTCGCAAATTGGTCAAGCTCTCCAAATCCATATTTGCTGGTTGCTGGTCTTCAGCCTTCTTTTATTGCTTCACGGAAAATCTTCAGCAGGAAATGAACAAATATGTTCTCGGAATGGCAAAAGACTATTCGCCTCCTCACTTCATTCACAGAGACGTTGACTATCTTCTAGAGAGAATGCTCAACTACGAATCACCAGAACGATGCCAACTTGAACCTATGCGTTTTCACAATGAACAAAATCAAACAGAAAAAATTAAAACTTTGCTCAGTGCGCACCATGACCCGAGCTTGTCACAATAAATGAAATGCTCGCACACTTTTCTAATATTACCAGTCTTGCCATGACTTAATTAGAAATAGGTAATTAGATTCCAATCAACGAGTCAATTAGAATCAAGCACGCAGATTAAGAGTTAAAATATTAGTAAACATCACGTACAACAAGTAAGCCTGGGTTAGTGCTGCTGCTCTTCTTGTGATTAAATATTCAAACTTTTTAAAAGATATTCCTCAGGGCGGTCAAACAGTCGCTGGAAAAACGGCGTTCCAACGTATTAGCACGGCCACCATGATGATTAAATGTATCACTTGATGAGGTAGTCATTTGCGCACATTAAGCCTCAAGCCTGCTGCGTCCAAAGAACAAAGAAGCATACACACTGCTTTAGCAAAAGTTCTCATGTTGCCATATTATAGCCAAAACCAACTGATTAAATGTTAAATGCTTGCTTGAATTTTCGTTTAATTGAATTTCAGGTGAATAATTATATAAGCAATTCGATTTGTTCAAGTTATTACACATCTAAATTCACAGGCCACAAAATGTTCACTGGATTTAGCTAGTCTTTTCTCAGAAAAACGCGTCTTTGTCTTTTCCAGTTCAAAGAGCTTGCATATCACGCTGTACAAGATTATATTTATCTTCTCAGACGCAAGTCGTCAATCAACAATCAACATTGACGCTTTGCATTGATAAGATATCAGCGTGTTGCGCAGGTCGTGTAAAAAGGTGACAAAAAGGTTATTGCTACTTGTAGTTAAAAAGTTTAAACTAGACCACGCCAACTGCAAAATTTATGGAATTTTATGATTAAGTGTAAGGTACAAAGATAAATGCAAGTGAACTTTTGATATTTGGCAACAAATGTCGTCTAATCTAGCCACTAAATCTGATGTCACTTTAGTTCCGTGATTTTGAAGCATTATCTGTCGCAAACGACAAATGCACGTTGTTACGTAATGAAATGGATGTCTAGTTAGTCTAGTAGCAAGCGTAATCAAAAAGACCGTTTTATTATGACTGTACAGAAGAGATGAAAAAATATACCGGAAGAGAATTTTGCCTTTCGCCTTTGTATACGTAATTGTATGATTCATCTTACGGCCCTAATTACCAGGAGTATTCTTCTTTGTCTTTGTTGCATTTAATCATAGCTTTAGTACAAGTACATATATGGAGTTGGCTCTAAGCTTTGTTGCTTTATTATGGCAAACAGCTTGTTACATAAACCCGACATGGATAAAGCATTCATTTTCAGAGCAGAATATTATGATGGGTTTAGATACGTGTAGTATTCATTCAGCAAATTTTTGGATTCATTCTCATGATATGGGTAAATGCATGTAGTAAATTTAACAATGAAGATGAGTAATTGTATGCCACGCTTCTTGCAACTATTGCCAAAGTACAAAGGACAAGCCCTGTAATATCCAGTTGCTGGAAGCACAATGTCAGTCTTGCTCGAAGTTTTCAGTTTCAAGTAATTCCAGTTCTCAGGCAGAAAGATGTTTTCGTGGGAGTGTGGGCAAAAAGAGATGAGATGAAATGCCAACACTTTATGCAAGCATTTCTTATTCCTGAATAAAGTTGCACTTAACTGATAAAGAATGAACAACTTTATATCGATAAGTAGGCACATAAAAATAGAATACCTACTTTTTTACTACTTTCGAAGGTGGGTACATGTCTTTTTGTTCTATTTTCTGTATTTTTCCAAGTAAAAAACTTGAAGATAACGAGATAAAATTGGAAATAAAATGAACTCTGGATCTCATCAAAACCAGATATCGCGGGTTAAACTACAAACATAGCTGTTTAAATATTACATAGTTGCTGCAAAACTGACGCCAGCCGGTTGAACAGAAAACCGCACATATGAGCCTAATGAGCAGGCGGTCGGATTAAAGTGATGATTGATATGATTTAATGATTTAAAGTAAAACTAGCCATGACATTGAATAGAACCCGAATCACTGCGTTTTAAGTTTTTTTTCTTCAAAATTTAGCTTTGATTTAAATGAAAGCTTTATAGTAGACTGCGAATTTTAGATAGACAAAATATAAAATGAATCCATGAAAAATGAATATAATGCATTCATTTAGATCGTCAATCGTCATTAATATTTGCAGACGTAATTTTCAGATTATTGGCTAATGACGACAGACGCATAAATAGCAAAACCAGTATGCAAGGTGTGTACTGCGTACAGGATGTTATGTCTACATTTACGTTTTTCACATACGTCATCGTTTCCTTTTGATTCACCTTTGCTGTACAGGAAAGCAAAATTGACCAGCACTAACCATAGGAGTTTGTTAGATTCCATTACTTCTGGAATTAAAATGGCAATAAAAATGGTTGGACTGATTCAATACCTATTTGATATAATATAATAATATGTTGAATTTGTGTCTATAGTCTATATTTCTACTTAGAACTCTTTTCTCCTGTAAGCAAATGACGTTTACTCCTTGTGACTGTGAGGTGAGTGACGGAAAATCGGTAAGTGTGAGCTTGAAGGTGAGATGCATGCCCTTGTGCCTGAACACATAAAAAATACATATTGCTCACGATTATTGTCACGATCTCACAAACTTGTTGTACAAGCAAAAATAAGCACATCTTTACTCCAATCGAATCCACACTTTCAGAATAATCAATGGAGGAATCAATACGGCACAAGTCCAGGAATAGAATCCAGTAACTTCACGTCACACAACAAACATGTAAACATCTTCTATATATATCTTTTTAACGGAAATATTTGTACTTCTATAGTCTTTCTCTTTGCAGGGATGCTTTATAACTAACTTTCAAACTCGACTTGGAGTAGCTAAATGAAGTTGTGCGGCTAATACTATTTGGTCAAAGTGGTATATACCATGTCATGCCTTGTACGCGGAACGTGAATTAGTTTGTTAGGAGCACTAGACTGATTATTTTATTTTGACACATCTTCTAACTGAAAAAGTAAGCCTTCAAAACAATGTATGTCTGCACTGTGCATCATATAAAGGCCAAAGTGGAAACGAAAGAGAGAACTTGTAAAAGAGTTGAGAATGTTTACCTACCATAAACGATCATCATAAAAGTTGGGTTATGGGTACACTACTTGCATTGCATAGTTATTTCCGGCCTTGCTCACGTTTAGTAAAGTAAATGAATGCATCCTGCAAAGGAAAACTTTCTTCAATGACCAAGCGACATGATAAAAGTTATTAGGGTAGTATACTTGTTTGTATTCGGGGAGTTATGCCAGGAAAACAAATAAAATACATAATGGACATGAGTTTGAGTGTACGACAAAACTATTCTCGTGAAGAAAACGGAAGAGAGAAAATAATGAAGTATTGGATAGCCTATCTTTAAAGCAGTTGTAATATTACTATTATTTACCTTTCTCATGTTATGACTTATTACTAGTTAAACCAGAGCGCTAGAGATATGATACATGTGCATATTCTTCAAAATTGCTATTATTTATTCTATTTGCAAGAATATTAGTTGAAGGAAACTGGAAAGTCAGTACAACAAACTATAGCCCATTAGCATATAGTATGTGTAAAACTATTAAATGTCAGTAGACGTGTAGGGCATCAACTATTACATAGTGATACGAAGAACGCTAGATGTAATGGTTTCTGAGCGTTGCTGACGTCGTGGGAGTAAGATCTGTAAGAGTGTTTGTGATATTCTGGTCTTGTAGTGAGCTGGTGATAGATAGCAAAAGAGATTTAGTAGTTGTTGTGCTTCAGGATAAGAGCTGATTAGTGCGCATCGCCAAGTGAGCTACAGAGTTGTCCAGTTGTTTGGATCAGTGAATGAAACAATATATGCACCATGTTCTCCTTGAGAGTTGTTGAATTGAAAGATAAATGAAATTCTTTAGTGAATAAAAAATATGTTTACATATATGCATCATCTCTACAAATGCCCTTTTTGGCATTTAAAAGCAAATGCTATTGGCATTGACCGTATTATCTACTTTTGTACATAACAAATGTCAATGTGCACACAATAAAATTACATTATTTTGTAAAAAATGTTATAATATGCTCTTGTGTGCCACTTCCTTCCGGTAAAAAGAGTTTTGCCACAAAGTTTCAGGCAAATTAATAATTTCTAAGAAATGAGTTTTATTGGTGATAAACCTAGCTCACGTCATACCACATTATGCATTGTTTTAATCAATCAATAAAAAATGGTTCGAAGAAAACACAACCACAACAACCCACAACCACATCACACGCTTATCCTCTCCTCAGAAAAACCATTAAACCAAACCAATCTATCCACTGGAAGTTATGAACTTTGTACGAATTCATGCTGTATATTACAAACAAAATAGCACTTAAGCAAAGTTAGGTTCGGTTACTTACCATGTACTATCGAACAAATAAATACATACAAAGCTCTGACACGGAAAATTTCTGATAAGATAATACTTTGCTGTCAACAAAATGGACTGGTGAAAAGCAAAAATGTTTTCACCTGCAGAGAAAAAGGAAGCACAAAGAAACAAGACATGCACAATGTACTCCACAATGAACGAGTTAGTACGGTTCAGTGGCTATGAAGATTCTATACTACTGCCTATTGGTAATCACAAAGTTTGCCATTTAAAAATACTATTTGTGATTATGATTTGAATCTACTTATGATAACTGGCCCACTTCACAGATCAGAGAGATCTGCCTTACTGCCTTTGAATGCACTTTTATGTGAGCAACGTTTACTTACACTTTTCCTTGTCACACAAAGTGTTGACTTCAATTCAATTTTTACTGCGCGTCAGTTTCCTTAATGAATGACGTCCTTCATGCCAAACTTAATTGTTTCACCGTATGCACTTATGAGCCATTAAACAAACTTTCAATTTTCTTCCAGCATTTTAGTAGTTCTAATGGATGTTTCATATTCCATTTAATTTTCAATAATTGGAATCGATAAGTGCAAACAGGTAGCGGTAAATAAAGTCCCATACACTTAATAAGGTATATTTACGTGCTAAAATTTCGTTTTACCTTTATAAAATGACAGTATGAGAATAAATGTCTATTGTTTCTCTGCTTAAGTAGCCATTGTGCATTGGCCAAATTTTCAATTAAAATGCATAATGTTATTTAGCGAGCAAATGGACGAAAATTAAATTGTAGGTAATTACAATTCCATAATAAATCTCGAGCAACTTGAAATTACTTATGACTGTTTGATGACTATAATGTCCTTAAAATGTACATGTGGAGAGAACTTTAAATGTAATTATATTTATGTTAATTTATTTTGATATGAGTTTATGCAATACCGTTTGATATGAGTTTTTCAACAAATATCTACATGTAATCACACATTAATCCGCTTTAAAATGTTAAGACGCATAATAATATGTCAAACCAATAGAGCTCTTAAATTAGATTGATATATTTTTTGCATAAAATTATTGAAAATTCAAAATGCTTCTGTGAGTTTGCCGACAGTGGACAGTCTTTCTACTAATAAAACCGATTCCGTGTTACATGCAGTCATTCACAATCAAGCAGAGATCGATTTTATGACATTCACCTATGCAATGTCCAACAATCAATCACCTATATCAATAATAATTCTGCTTCTGACTTCCGCTCACATCTGCATCATTATTACACGAAACTTTTATTCGTTTATCATTCCGAAGTCAATTCCACCACAACTCCAGTAGCAAATGAACTACTAATTACTCTTATTATTCCATTAATCAAAGAATCCTGGACAGTTTTATTTCAAACCAAATACCTGTGTGTTATCCTGCTCGTACGCAAAGTTAATTCTAAGCATCAGTTTTAATTGAAGGTAAAATAAGTTCTAGTTCATGGCTTCTCCGGCTCAGAGATAAATTGAAAAATAGCATAAGCACATCACAACCATTTTTTTCATTCAAAATGCAAATGAACGATAAAAATTGTATCAGTGACAAGAGTTGCGAATGAGAAGAAATAGCCCTTGCATAAAACTAATACCTATATTACCGTATTACAATTATGATTTGAATGACCTTCACAAAGTAGCATCCTCACAGAGCAAAGTATTTAAACCTCTCATAATACCGCACTGTAATTCCAATAAAGATACAAAAGCTTCTCACACTCCTATAATACGCAGGGCATGTGTGTAAATAAAGGCGACCATGAAATACGGAAAAGAACAGGTAAGTAATAATATTAAGTGCTATACTAATGTGAAACAGTCAGGTTATCTTGCTTTGTATTCACCTCTCCCCCCCGCCGTAACGGAGATCCTTTACCCCCCCTCCCCCTCATGCATAACGTAACGGCAGACAGTGAACACAAGATTTGATAGTATTCCTTTAAACCATATAAAATTTTATCCGAACAATTTAAAAATGCATCAAATACAAGTTCAATTTTAATAACTTGAATGTTCCCATGGATTTTGTAAGTAGTAAGTATCAAAATAAGCGGATTAATGAAACATTTCAAAAACCTAGCTGAGCCATATGCATATTTGTCTGTCTGATTATCTGACTCCTTTCACCATATTACCCCAGGGAGTTAACAAATCAAGCTCAAAGTCAATGAATCACTGTAGCAAATTTGATCTGATTACGACAAAAGTGAAAGGTCGGGGTGGTTACCTCCCCCTTTTCCCCAGGGGGATGACAAATGGAGTTCAAAATCAATAAGACTCTTTCTTATGACCTAATAAATCACTGTACTAAATTTGGTGTGATTGTGACAAAAGCGTAAGGTAAGGTGAGTTACCTACCCTGGTACCCAGGGGATAACCGATCTAGCTCAAAATCAAAAGGGTTCCTCCTTAATAAAGAGTCGTTATGACCTCATGAACTACTGTACCAAATTTGGTTTGATTCTTATAATGCGTATGACCTTATCGTGTTCATACACACACACACACGCAATACATTCAATAGATCACTGTGAAATTTACTTTTGTCAGCCATTTTTTATCAGTTTAAATGTTAACTGAAGTTAAAACTTTCTAGCAAAGTCAAACGAGAAAGGTGACACTCAAGGAATGACTAGCAGTAACAGTTGAGTTGAGTTGAGTAAAAGTTAAGTATATAGATCTGTAAAATGCAGGATCTTTGCCAGTATTTTACTTTGTTTGCCCGTTACGTAACGCTACCGTAGGACCCCCCTCCCCCCTCCGTACGAAACCGTAACGAATCCCACTACCTCCCCCCCTCCCCCGAACACCGTTACGTATTTTATGGACGCTACCTTAGTATCATTTTTCCAAATAATACGTTGAGCAAAAAGGCACTTCATATGTTTTACAGGAGGTCACTGGCTCAAATATACCTACGTCATAGTGTCTACTCCTATAGTGCCACTATTAGTTCACGAGGCAAAATCTTTTTAAAAATCGTTTTGGCCATTTGCGTTTTTTTTCTGGTTTGGAGAAATGACAGCTAAGTATGTGCGTTTTGTAGTCAGTTACATTGTTGTGCTGTCTAAATGAGTGACAAGGGTCTGGGACGTGTCAACAAATCGATGACAATAACACTAATTGTTCCATTCTGACTTCCGTTTTCCACGTGTGTGGGATAAAAAAACTGTTTAAGCTACGTCATCACTTTTGTCATTCATAACCCGTCTCATTCTAAAACTATTACGGATGACTCGTTTTGAGACACATGCCTATTAAACTTTACCTACGTACGTAAGATTAAAAATAGATTTCTATAATGCAAACAGGCAGATAAGCTTGATATAAATTCTTCTGAGATAATTAGCTATACACGTGTCTTTGAGTGTTGCATTATGCTAATACTGCATTAAAATCAGACAAGAGTTCCAGTGATATTGAGTAATGCACAGCACAGCGGGCATCAACCTTATAAATATGCATTTTTCTACCAAAGTCATGAAATGATGATATGATTAAGAGTGCCATTTAGTGCTCGTTATATCACAGTAATTAAAGTATGTTTTAAGTTTTAAAAAAATGCTTACCTGCAATTTGCAAATTGATGAACCTGGCGAGTAGGAAGTTGTAAAGAAGGTTAGTAAAAAGGCACAGAATTAAACGACCAAACCGGTACAGTAAGTTTATAAAAGGTATGTGTCTCCAGACGGCGTATTTGATTATGACGATGTGAATAAAAACCGGCTTCCCTTTTTGGCTCAGGTAGGTAATTATATTTTCTAAAGCCAGGATAATAACAGCACTGCACTTCCTTTATCTCATTTTTTCAGTTTTTGGTTAACAAGAAGCAGGAATTCTTCGAAATTCTATTGCTGTACACAAAAAGCTCGAAACTTTTCGTCAATGAATCTGCTCCGTTTTTGCTTGAAAAGGTGAAGAAAGCCGTGTTATTGTATTGTCTTTGTGATTAAGCTTGTAATATGCGAACGGGTTTAGTGGTTTAAGCTGACAAGACATACGGACACGAATTCTACGAAAACTCTATATGAAAGGACACCCGGATTCGTCTCATGAAAAAGTAATGTGTAAGTGTAAGAAAGGAAGAAACGCAAACTTTTTCAGAGCTCGATATTATTGCGTGTCTAAAATAAAAGACACTGATCCATAAAAATGGAATTCTCAAAGACGAGCCGGGGAAAAGGGAAATAACTATGATTACTCACCCACTGAACAGCAGACTCTGGCTACTACTTTATTAAAAGAAAAACAAGACCTTCTTATGAGTGTCGCTTTGTAACAGTACACTGCTGAGTGTACATGTTGCTTTTTTATCCATCCAGGTTCAATTTAAGAACAAGAATGGCGGATGTGTGAAGAATCAACCCTGTAAGGACCGACTTGCCGGGTTTTCTGTTTAGTTGTGCCGTATGAAAAAATATGGACAGCTAGTTTACTTGTGAGAAATGCCAGCCAGATTTCGGCTTAGTAATAGTAGTAGTATACCTAGTAGACAGGAGAGGAAATGTCTCAAACCCCTACGAGAAAACAGGGAGATAAGCGAAATGCACACTGCAACACGAATAAAGTACAGACTTTGTGGAGTTTATAAGAGAAGCTTCCCCTCTCCAGCTCGAGTACTGACTGAAAGGGAATCATGTTAACCGATTGCCTTATATAAACTTAAAACACACAAAAGTTGTGGTAAAAACAGCGTCTAGTAGTATTACACAAAAATGAACGTATTATGATTATAGGTTTGTCTGCTTGTTCAGTCATAGAGAGGGAACGATAACTTCCATTTACTCTTATAAGAGTTCACTATCCACTATATGCCTAATATAAATCTTTTACGAAAGTTTTTACATGTGTGCAGTAGAATACAATTTGTTTGATTGTTATAGGGAAGTTCGTTTTATAATGTTGTATACTGCAGGTTGGAGTTGCATGCATGCATCTAAATTCTAAAAGTCAGAGAGATTGTTTGGTGGTGTACGAGTACACGAAAAAGGGGAACCTTTTCCGATGGTGATGATATAATATCTTAAAATGTACGAAAACTAAAGCAAGCGCTACATACCACTTTTTGACTTAAGCTTGCCACTCTGTCACTTCATTAGATTTTAACGTTCATTTTTTCTGCAACTATTAAGAACAAGCAAGGTACATGCCTAATGTTAAATGAAATGCAAAATGTGATCGTAAAAATGCGGTTGAAGTTGACCGTATATTGCCTGTATTCGTAATATTTGTATTCGTATCATATATTTATGAAGACGAAAACCGAACTCTGCAGAAAAATTCACTACGAGACCTTTTCCTCAACTTCCTATATTATGTTAATACGTAATCTGCAATGTTATGTATGTGATGCAATGCAACTGCGCTGCTGCACTCACTCAAAATGTTATTAAGTAAAACCACTCTTCTTTGGCATTTTATCGGCAATCAATGCATAAAAACATGATGTGCTATTTTGTTGATGTCCATGCGCGTTAATGTCCTTTAAGGAAGCTAATAAACACTTACATATCAAACTAACCAAACTAAAAACCGTGTTTTATAGAATACGTCAATGAGTAATATATATCATCCATAAAAGTATGTGAAAAGTAAAAGGCTGCACAACTTTGATGATTAGATTACTTACAGGAATCCTAATTGTTAACTTGTATAGAGAATGAAAGTATGCATTTACATATGATGTTGCTGTACTGTAATGCATATAAAATAAGCTAGCTTGGACCAACAATAAGAAACAGTCCGAACCGAAATCACACAATAAGTACCCATATACTTTTTTATATGACCAAGGGGATTATAATGCATAAATGTATGACAAAATTCCAGGAATGAAGTGAGAAACTCATGATTTATCACAGGAGCATTCCTCTTTGCACCTTAAGTCACTTTACACTGGTATGCATATTATATTCGAGTTTTGTAAACAGGTAGATATTACTTACGAGATTCTTTCCTCCTTTATGTTTTATTGAGTTTTAATTCCACTGAATAGTTGACCATCCAGCACGTGGTATGACAAAAAAATTCACTTTACACAAATGCTAAAAGCAATTTAGTCTCAGAGTGCCCCAAGCCATCCAACCGTCTAACGTTTTGTAACAAAGAGGTAATCACTTTCTCTGTCTTACGAAACATCTAATCGGACTGGACTGGACAATGATGTTATCGTTTATATGAATGTCATTTTAGTTAGTACTACGGTGATATTATTCATTCAGTTTTGTTATACCAAGCAAACCGTGGAATAAAAATATTGACAGAAAACGAATCGATCGATACTCCCAACAAGTTCAATAAACCAATTCATGAAGGCTGCTATGTAGCTTTACCCTTTGTAATTATGCACATTATGTAATTCATTCCAACAATAGACCTCTTTTCGTGCTTCATCGAAAAATGCTTTTAATACCTCAAACATCCGGTATCCATTAATATACAATTTACTTGAAAACTTGGAACTTTTTTACAGACACGCAAATAAGGAAAATTAATAGCAAAAACTTATTGGTTGTAAGGGAAGGTTTAAAAAAATGAATTTCATCGAACTGGTTGACTCATGGTAAAAGGGAACCAGACAAAACAATACTTTTGCTTGTCGGACAAAACCCTCGGGGCTACTAAAACCATGTTCATAGCTTTCATAGAGCTTCAGTCAATCCTTGCTTTGGCTTATCATATAGGCAACATATTTATCAGAATATCCTACTTCATTTTTATGAAGTGTCGTTGCCTTTATCAGTTACATGATCTGCATACTAATTATGTTGTGTCTGCGAAGCTTACGCAGCAGAAGAGTTGCGTAGTTCATCAGAGACGTATCGCATAATTATCCAGCAGAGCGAAAGCACAGTGCACAGAGAGGAAACTCGGGTACTTGATTTGTTTGAAAATCTTGTTTTGCTGCAAGACAATTAATTGTCTGCGACCAGAAGAGAAAAATGCGTACAAAAAACATAAACAAACACACGGTGCAGGTAGACATGACCAGAAAAGTCAAGGTCAGAGTCTGACCGTCAGACTCAAGCGAGAGTGAAATGCGTTGTTAAGTTTTTGTGCTCATGTCTGAGAAGAGGCAAATGCAATAAGGAAGAGCTTTTGACTTTCAAATGATTTTGTGCATAATATCTGTCTTGTCCGAAGTTTTCCTAGACTTTGACTTTGAATTTCTAAGGTGTAATAGAATGTAGAAAAGAAAGGAAAAATGTAGATGCATGTGCATATAGAAAGTTTTCACGTGCGCAATCCCATCTCAGCTAAACGAACACTGTAAATCTTTCATGTGCTCTCTCGCTTTCCCTATTCAAACCTGCCTCATTCCTTAACACTAACACAAGTAAACAAACAACCAAACACGTCATGACTCATGATGCATGCATGGGTCATAAATCCTTTAAGTTCATATTCATAATCAAACAAAAAGAAACTCAATTTTTTTCAAAAACTTTTGATCCTCTGGAAATTTTCTAGTTGCTGCGCATATAAAAAACTAGCTAACGAATAATGACATCTTTAGAAGAATGCAAAGTACCCATACGAAGGTAACTGCAAGAAGTGCGACCAAATGTCAACGCTAAATAAAACGAATGATGCAGGTGCTCTTAGAATTGCAATATGGACAAGATGACAAGGCAAGTGATTTAAATAGTAAACTATTTTGGTCGATCTAGAGATGATTCTATGATCTGTCCATTTTTCAGCTCTATATTCGCTGATAGACAGAAGAAGGTGATCTATAAATAATGGGAAGTATATTTATTTGGTATAAATGAGAGCATATAATGTCTCAAAATGAGTCATCCATATCAAGAATGAAAGTCCAAATCCAAGCTTTTGGCTCAAAGCGTAATCTTTTGGCAAAACAAGTCCCAAAAATTGATTGTGAATGTCTAGTCGCATCCGCTGCAATCTAGCCAGCATGCAAGTTTGTTTGGTTTGGAAAGCAACCTCGTAGAAAAAGTAGACAAAGGAATCATTGAGTGCAGAAAGTTGTGCCAGTTTTGGATAAAAATAGTAGGTAAACAAAGTCAAATAGACTGACACTGCACTGACGACCAGAAGCAGAGATTTTTTCTGATAGTTTGATTGATAAGACAAGCACAAGATAGGTTATCCGTGTGTAACTATTTAAACAATTAGCTTTTGAAAACTTGAGGAAATTTTAAGCGATAAGCTCTCAGGAAAGTTCTGTAGTTGTCGAGTTAAAGTTCTTTGAATTCCAAAAATGGCAGATCAGGAACATGAACAGGTACATTCCCTTTTAATGTCAATTCTCATTTTCATTGTGTCAATGTCAGATTGTGAATGATGTACATTTTCTTATTGTGATGGATTTATTACAGGAGACTGAGAACCACTTGAAGGATCCTCTTGACCTGTTAATGCTGAGTATTGATGAGCGTGTCGTGGTCAAAATGAGAAATGACAGGGAGCTTCGGGGGAAATTGCATGTAAGTTCCAAGAAGCATTCTTGTTGGTTAACATCAAAAGCCAAGTATCGGGATGTCACTCTTATTGACCTCTGGACCTGTTCTTTGTTTAATTTGTAGGCGTTCGACCAGCATTTAAACTTGGTTCTTGGAGATGTTGAGGAAACGATTACTGTGGTGGAAATCGATGACGAAACCTATGAGGAGATCTACAAAACTACGAGACGCAATGTTGGTATGCTGTACGTCAGGGGTGATGGGGTAACTTTAATTGCACCTCCTGCGAAACCGCATAGCCATGTTTGAATAATTCAAGAAGTATTCTGTACAATGATAAAATAGTTTTGGCGAAATTGTATATATTGTACTGTTTGTTTGCTAAAATGTACTTTAAGATTAATTTGAAGCAATAATTTTATGTTGTTTGAGAAATAAAGATACACGATACACATGCGCTATTTCCTGATACAAATTGGTTTATTTCAAGAACTTTTGAGTGATATTTTTTCAAAATTATATATTAAACCAGGTAGTAAAAATTGTGCAAATTAAATAACCACATTTAGCTTACACACAAGTTTGATGGCCTTGATTTTAGTAATTTTCAAACATTTTGCATTTCAGCAAGCAATTTCATACGAGATGACAATTTAATTCATGAATTTCTTTAAAGGTATATTAGACAGAATATTTCCTTGTTTAAAATCTCTCATTTACTCTTCTTGTCCTTTTTTCTGCATACCATCCTTTTGCTTTTTGCTCTTCTTCGTTTCTTGTTCAATTGGAGCTGGTTTAACGAATGGAATAAACGTTCTGTATTTTTCAGGCATGTACGGTGCCAATGCAGCTGGAACATTCACTCCGTCTTCAGTTTGGTGGTTCTAAAAGTGGCATAACAAGAAATTAAATTAGTGCCCGAAGTGTCAATTGTTTGGGATAGATAACATTTAAACATCCATTAATTAGCTCACCTCTAAAATGCAGCAAATTACTCGTGTTACAGCACACATTGTCGCGTTTAGCATGTGGACGTAAGGTGTAGTTGTAGTGGATTTGGTTTGTCCATAGCGAATCCTAAGACGGCGACTCTGAATTTACATAAAAACAACGAATGATTTGTCTGTTGAATGAACTACACAGAATGCAAACCTGTAAAATTATTGTTTTGCTCATACTTGATAGTCTAAACAATTGGAAGCAGAAACGAGTTCGCGAAACGCCCCCGATGATGGAAACAAAGCTTCCAAATCCAATTTCTTCGCTGCAGCATTATTTAAGGCGCCCGAAACTATACAAACCACTTGATACGGCAGTTCTAAAGCTTGACAAAACTTTTCCGCGTTTCCAATCATCTCATCTAGCATTTTCCACGATGCATCCTCATAAGGGCTTGTAATTACAAATTGCTCCACCTGTAATTTTTGAGAATTTGAGATAAGAAACCAGTAACTGAAGTTTTATTGATGGTGATTCAGTCTAATTAGCAGTCGAAAGCCCATACCTTTTCAAATTGATGGACTCGAAAGATCCCCCTTGTATCACGTCCATGGGACCCAACTTCTTGACGGAAGCACGAAGATATTCCAGCATATTTAATTGGAAGAGCACTTTCAGATATCCATTCATCCCTATGAAATGCCGCAATTGGTTGTTCAGAAGTGGCAATGAGATATTTCTCATCAGTGGAAGTATCTTCGGGTTTATCCGACCCTTTTCCAACCACCTTATACAATTCCTCATCGAACTGCGAAAGCTGTGCCACTTCCTGCATAACCTCCTTTCTCATAAAGAATGGAGTGTACAATGGAACATAGCCATTATCACCAAGCATTCGCAAAGCTAACTGCACCAAAGCTTGTTGCAGAAAAACTCCAGGTCCGGTAAGATAATAACCTCTACCTCCAGCTGTCACAGCACCCTTTTCCAACTCTGCTCCATCTATCATCTGAGAAGAAATCATCAAAATTAATGGAAATTCTTTATACGTCAAAATATCAGCTAATACTATTAGCTTAACAGAAAACAAACGTTCCCACTTACAACAATCAAGTCAACATGTGAGTATTTCGTCTTCTTTTCTAGATTTCCCCAAGTCCTTTCAACCCTATTGTGATCCTCGTCATCATCTACAGGCACAGACGGATGCAAAATGTTTCCAACCTCCTTCAACGCTTCATTCCTCAGTTTCTCGGTTTCCAGCAACTGCTTTCCATTCTCTTCCACAGCCTTATCCAATTGGGTCTTGAGTGTTTTCAGCTGTCCAAGGGACAAGGGCTGCAAGGTTTCAGCAGTAACTTCATGAAGTACTATTCCCTCAGGTGGGTTAGTTTCTCCCGGTTGCTCCTTCTTCTTCATTCTCTCTCCGACACCTTTCGAAATCAAATTTTTTATCCGATTATAGGCATCCGCCTGGAAGCGCAATTGCCTCCATTTGTTGTCCTGCTCAATAACGGTTTCCACAAGACCAGCATCCTTGTAACGATCCTTCTGATTCTTTCGCATTTTATCGGGGTCGCCCCCTTTATCCGCACGAAAGAGATCTAGATCCAGCGTCATTTTATGGCTTTAGGAAAAAGGCGATCCACTAACCAACCTGCAACAAAAGTCATTTAACAAACATCATTGCTTCAATTTATCCCACTTGATAGTAAACTGAACTGTTTAAAACTGAATCTTAAAATAATACCTGGTATTTAAAAGATTGCCGAGGATTAAGACACTGGTTGAACTGAGCAAAGCAATGTGCTGGTTTCAAATTTCCTTACACAAAGGCTGCAAATTTATAACCTGCAATAGAATAAGGTTGACAGCTGTTACGTCCACTTTCACAAAGACGTTTCTGACTTGCTAATTAATTATCTATTTAATTTCACACAGATCCCACAAATCTGCCAACCTGGTGCATGCACTGCGGGTTTTCAACTAGAAGCGAGTCTGGTTTTGACAACCGCAGTGGCTCAAGTTGCCCTCGAAAACACGTCATGAGTCATGATGATGTAGGACACATAGCCAACACATACTGCACCACGTAACAACATACCCAGATTTCATCAACAATGCACACCTGAGCATCTACAAAACACAAAATCCCTTTGGCTTTCACAACAGATCTGTCCTAGGAAATTTGCAAATAACTTGTAAATTTGGAATTGGAAGCGGAAGTACTGATCATAGATCAATGATTACGATTTGAAGAGTGTAGTTCCTTTCTTCTAGTTTGGAAAATGGAGCGTTCCCCAACAGTGGATCATGATAATCAGGTACATTTAGTATTAAATTGGGATATTTTGCTAAAGGTTTTTAAAGGTTAAAATGTAGAATTAAGGATTCTTATTCGGTTTTTGGTTTTTTGGCATGTGGTTCGGATGGTTTGTCGATTCCTACTTACCTAAATGAACAGTGTATGACCAGCTCATATCATGAAATCAATGATGATGATAAGCCAGGAGGGGATTCAGAGTTGGAATTGAGTTTGCCAGGAGCTAAGAAGTTGTTCAATAGGGCAAAGAACTGGGTGGGGGACCTGAGTCTGGATGGTGTCGTTGCTCAAGAGGGACAGCAGGTCACCTACGTGGCACAGGATTTTGCAGAGAAAGTCAAGTTATCTAGTCCTGTAAGAGATGCTCTAGATGATGATGAGCTACCTCGGGATACGTCCGATTTAAATACTGTGGTAAATGAGATCGAGGTAGAAGCTAAAAGACTAGCTACATCATTGGATCAAGTTACGGAGAACCTTACAGGAATTTTACATTCGGTAGGGCTATCTAAGACATAGTTTGCCTGCATAGGATAGACTAAGACTAACAATAGGTTTAAAATATGTTTCATTTCATATTATGCTTTCAGCTATCGTCAATGACGTTGGATTGCGTTTTTACTGCCAGTGATGGTGTCACTCAGCTTTGTGATACTGCAGACGCATCAATAAAAGTGATGTACCAAGTAATGGCCAAGTGTGAAGAATTAAATAAATCAGTTCATCCAATATATGGCCTTCATCAACAAATGTAAGCATTCTTGAAAAATTTGCATGTATAACATCATGGTAATAATGGCAATTTGCAAAATGATGATTGATTGTTTCGCCTTTCAGTAAGGATACCAAGAGATTACTGGACAAGGTGGAGGCTGAAATTTCCTAAGATTACCCACTAGGTCAGCTCAACTCAAATGCGGTCTTGGTTCACGTTCATACTCTACCCCCAACAACTACCACCCTTGGTCGGAGTGTGGGTTACTGGATTTTGCATGACGATATTGCTGTTAAAAGGCCAAGTCCTCAGCTGGAAGCATCAAACCAAGTTTACTCCAAATTGTGCTCGCCGCATGGACTCGGGGAAATCTTACATTCACCGGATTGACATTTGATGTATTTAGCCCCAACGATTTGGGTCTAATATTAATATATTAAAAATGCTATTTATGGAAGCTGAAAGCGGGATACAAATTACTAGTTAAAAGTCACATTTAGTTAACTATACATGCCAATTTTATTAATCATTCGCAATGTGACATTCAAATTTTAGTTATTACGAAAAAAATAAACTGTACAATCCTAAGATAACTGACGACGAAGATCTTGCTGTTGAACTCTAAAATTTGACTATTTCATTGCTGCAGCATAATATATTTCAAAGGCTGCTTTGAAACACGAGGATTTATCGAGACAAGCATAACTCCATTTTACTCCTTGTACTTTCCGGAATAGAATGGAATCCATTCAGTAATAACCCTCCAATCGGTAAAGTAAACGAGACCAGCAAATCCAGCAGAACCAAAAAGGACAGTACTGGCAGCCCTAAAATAACAAGAGCATAATTAATTATGTAGCCATCCTACGCTGCTTTAAATGTTTAGCAGAAAGAAACTATAAATTGTTTGTAGCCTCAATAATAATATTTTACCAATTTTTAAGTTGCTGCATTTGCTTCGGTCCGGGTGGAAACGGAAGTCCGGAGCCTGGAGGTAACGCAGGACCACCGGCGTTTCGTACAACCGTTAAGGTCTGACCTCCGAGCATCTTCTTGGAAGTTGCAAGAGCAACTGGACTTCTCAACAATGATTTCATTATGACTGGTAGTTCTACAAGTGAAAGAAGCCAAACTACAAGTTAATTAAATTGAAACATCTAAACATCTTCAAATAGACACCAGTCCGAGTGTTCAAAAGCCCACAACTTAACCAAATAATCTCCCTCCATTATCCCCTCAGTTTCTTATGCACCAACTCCTCCAGATTCAATTAAATTTTTTAAAACCTCACCTATTGTTAATGCCTGATTATTCCAATGTGATTAAATCACCAAACTTTCAAGTGATTGTACCTCAGCTCTCGCCTGCAGCAATTTCCACAAAAATCGGACAATTAGCTACATATGGACTCAGCTGATAGTATGGCTGGCTAGGCTGCTCTACTCCTTCCTGTGTGCTGCCAATGCTAGTAGCGCATTGCCCATGAGGAGCTCCTCTATGCGTACCGCGTATGACCGAAAAGGTGTAAACAACTTTATTCCCAAAATACCGAATTCATTTTACACCTGACACCTGACAGTTTGTTGGGGACGAGCACCTGCACAAAAGCTTAATTGGTCAGGTTTTTAACGAGATTTACAAGTAAACGTGTTCCGGATGACTTGAGAGTGCACTAAAAACAGTGAACAATTGCATTTATGTTCACTCCGGGTGTTTTTAAATGGATAGTAAACAGTGATTGTTAGAGCAGGCAGTGATTACTGAGGCGGCTCATTTTAATTAGATTTTTAGAGAGATTAGATTTAGAGATTAGTTTATTTAGATTACTGGTAAGTTAAAGCAAACCATTTTGCTGCTATAATTGCAATGTACATCATGCGGTACTAACGGTAGGACTTTTTAACTTTCAGGCTGCCTTTGTAAGTTCAACTACAGCTTAACTGCATAGTTGTTGATGGTGGATGGATCTGACTCCCCTGCGTGATTGGTGTCGTTGTCATCAAATTAAACAGTTAGTACATTTATCTTGAAGCTAATGTTTGTGACGTGTGTTCAAGCTTCTGTCTCTGTCGTTTCTCAAATTGATCTACATCTTCTGTCCTCCGCATCCACAGCCAAGGAGCAAAGATAGCGTAGTAGTAGGTTTTTTAGTGGGGGAAGTAAATCATGGAGTAGTATTAAGTGCCAAATCCATTTATCTTGTGCAATAAAGAGAAAAGTTAGATTAAAGCTGAAATATGAAATCTCGGGGAGGAAATAACAGCGACTTTAAGTCGCCAGGTAGTGCAGGTACACCAGACAGTCCAGGTAACCCGAAGAAAAAGCGGAGATTGTCCACAGCGGGTTCTGGATCCAACTCAAATACGCCCCCGGCTGGACAACAGAATCAAATGAATGAACACCTTCCACCGCAACCCATGTCAGGTAAATTATAGTCTGATTTGCAAATTGGTAAAGTTTTATGGATTATGACGTGATGCAATGTAACATTTTTATGGTTTGTGTTGTCTGTGTAGGTTATGGAGACACCATTATTGCTTCAAATCCTTTTGATGACAGTCCTGCACCTCCATCCGGTGGAGGAGGAGGAGGTCCAATGATGGGACCTGGACCAGGTCCTCCTGGTGGACCTATGATGAATATGAACCGAATGGGAGGACCAGGTCCTGGGCCGGGGATGATGGGTATGGAAGGGGGTCCTGGTGGTCCGCCGGGTCCCCCAATGATGAATATGAACAGAATGGGAGGTCCTGGGCCTGGCCATGGTCCAAATCCAATGATGCAAGGACCTATGATGAATCGTATGGGTGGGCCACCTCCACCAGGAATGTCACCAGGACCTGGTATGTCTCCCGGACCGATGGGTCCAGGTATGTCTCCTGGGCCAATGGGACCTGGAGGACCTATGGGCGGTCATGGAAGTCCACTTGGTGGACCACCAATGGGACCAGGAGGTCCTCCTCAAGGACCTATGGGACCTGGACACATGGGTGGGCCAATGTCAGGCCCCGGAGGACCTATGGGCGGACCTATGGGACATGGAGGCCCTGGGGGACCTATGGGTGGCTCGCCAATGGGTCATGGAGGACCTGGTGGACCGATGGGCAATTCTCCGATGGGGCATGGAGGACCTGGTGGGCCGATGGGAAATTCTCCAATGGGGCATGGAGGACCTGGTGGACCGATGGGAAATTCTCCAATGGGCCATGGAGGACCTGGTGGGCCGATGGGAAATTCTCCAATGGGGCATGGAGGACCTATGGGCGGACCTATGGGACCAGGAGGGCCTGGGGGACCCATGGGTGGATCGCCAATGGGTCAGGGTGGACCAGGAGGGCCTATGAGTGGTCCGCCGATGGGACCTGGTGGGCCGATGGGTCCTGGTGGGCCAATGGGTCCCGGTGGTCCAATGGGCGGTCCTCAAATGGGACCTGGAGGACCTATGGGTGGGCCTATGGGATCTCCAATGGGACCTGGAGGTCCAATGGGTGGACCACCGGGTGGGATGGGTCCTGGTGGACCCGGCGGTCCGGGATCCGGGGGACCACCTGGTATGATGAACAACGGCATGAACCCCATGAATATGCCTCAACAGCAGTGGAATGGTCCTCCAAAACCATTGCCAATGCAAAGTGGCAAGGTATAAGCGAGAATGAATTTGATAATAGTATCAAACAGCTATTTATGCATGTACTAAGTAAATTGTGCAAAGTTATAAGAAACTTAATTTTGTTTTTAAAGATTTATCCACACGATCAGCCAATGGTATTCAATCCACAAAACCCAAATGCTCCTCCTATATATCCATGTGGTGTATGTCACAAAGAAGTTCATGACAATGATCAAGCGATTCCTTGTGAATCTGGCTGCAATTTTTGGTTTCATAGGTAGTGTACATTAAATAAATGAACCAATAATTTTACCTACAAGAACATAATAACTAACGTATATGCGTTGTTTTTCAGGATATGCACGGGACTGACAGAGGCAGCTTATCACTTTGTAATTCAGGAAGTTTACGCGGAATGGGTGTGTGACAAGTGCATCGGTACCAAAAATATTCCATTAGTAAAGTTCAAGCCGTAATTTCAGCTTCCAGAATTAAAATGACTTTATATTACATGACAGGCTATAAACTAGATTTTTATAAATAATGTTAGATTATTATTGTTGGTTAGATTTTTGCAATTTTATGGCTCGCTGTTCGGCTACGTTATTATAATGACTTATTTTGAAAACAAAAGATACTCAACTTGAATGTATGCATAACTTTTATATACTGACGACCGTTTAGAGCAATAATAATATTGTGACTAGACTTTTATTATAAACGAGGTTTGCTGTGTTATGTGTTCACAAAATATAATCGATGACTCTTTTGTAAAAAAATATTTATTTATATGCAATTTGTTGGAATGGAACTTTCGTCGGATTGTTTGAGTATCCGTTTTTCGAATATCCTAAAGAAGGTGGCACTGAAAACTGTGGCACGGCTGTGTGAGGTGGGCGGTAACTGTGGATTGGTTTGAGAAACGAAGAAAGAGGCATTAATGATGTGTGTTGTGAGTCATAACTATGACTAGCGAGTTAGGGTAAAAGTATATGTTTTACTTGGCATTGTTGTTTGCATTTTGCGATGTCGCAGTGGCAATTCGCTGATACATGCCTGTTTGGCTTATAGCGAACCCATGTTTTCGTCTGAATTCCTCATGTTCACTGGGTTTCAGACTGCCCACTTGAGACAGCAAGTTATACACCTGTAAGTTGTTCCAAAAGGAAGAAGATGACTGTTCGAATGTTTTGTTGAGCACTACTAGCGCATAGATATTGAATATTAGCACAAAAGTATTACCTGAAGTTCAATTCCAAGGCTCCTTATTAGCATTCCACGTTGCATTAAACACTTTGCACGGTCATACTCCTCTTTGGTGATTATTGGTAAACCAGCCGGGGTTCTATTTCCCATACCAAAGTCCAAACTAAGGCTGGAGAAACTGTTGTGTGCCTAAAAAGAAAAATAAATTGGCTAAACTCCAAAAGGTTTCATGCAAAGCATCAAAGCAAAAAAAAACTACGCTTTTACTGGTCTGAGTGACGTGGCTCCCTCTTTATTCGGTGCACTAGTCAACCCTTTGCGGTTTGTAGTTTTAGTTGGAGATTCGGGACGAAGCTTGTTCTCATCTTTTGCCAAGTGTGGGGTTGGTCGTTTCTTCTCATCGTTTCGCTTCTTTTGCTGTAGTACGTGGAATAAAACCACATAAAGGATCCGCATATAGTGCGAATCTTAGCAAATACTACATTGTAGGGCAAGTTATTACTTATTTAACAATTTCCATTTCATACATTATACTCATCTAATTGATTTCTGGTCATGTTAGCTCTCGCTTGGGAAGCCGCCGTCTCTTGGTAAATGGAGCAAATGTTTTGATCTAAAAATTTATCGTATTTCTCCGAGTCGGGTAGGGGGAAGATGAGACGGTATCCTCCACAATTATCAATTTCCCATTTGAACTGTGCATCCTCTGGAGAAAGTTTGATTTTTCCACTACCTTCTTTACCTCCTTCCCCTTTTGGGGATGCACCGTTACTGCTACCTTTCTTGGAATGCTTCTCTCCCGGTCTTAAACCATCACCCGCTCCTTTGTTACTGTTGTTGGGATTAGTATTGTTGTTTGGCTTGTTTTTACTGCGTGTAAGTAATATAGAGTTGATGAGAAATGTTGTACAAATGCATAATTCATGACTTTCACGAAAAACCACTCATGAATTTGTATTCACAAAGGAAAGCAGATATGACCATTGATTCTTCTCTGCATTGCAATATGAATGTTTTAACAAGAGAAATATGTGCTCAGTATGAAGAAGAAACTATTTGGCATTTACTTCATTTCCGCAACTTTGCTAGCCAGTCTAATCTGGACTCGTCTTCTATCCTCGTTTTCAATTTTTCTCCTTTCTAGCTGCTTGATATTGAGCATGGAGAAAGTGTCGTGTAGGAGTTCTTCCTTGATCTCACGATCCAAGTTAGTGTCCATATGAAAGCTAGGCGAGTGGTTTACCTGAGAATATAATAGCATTATTTTAAAAACTGTTGTACGTACGTTTGCAACTCATGTAGCCGTACAGTTGACAGAAAAAATGATTTTTATGAAGGCGTTGGTCAAAAAATAACAGTAGCAATGATTTTGGATCTGGACCAGGGTGGACTTGATTAAATTTAAAGAGTACTGTAAAATCCGATTTTCTATTCTGTTGTACCTCGATAACGTATGGTTTCAGCTTATGGTCGAGCAGGATGTCAAAGCCGAGGAGCTCAAAGCAAGCACTACAAATGTCATGATGAGGAAAGCATGTCCGGTAATGATGTTTAAGAATTGGCTGTGCAGATAATATGGTCTTGATGATAATATCATCAATCTCAGATTTCAATTTGTCCACGTTATAGTCGCGGTCGCTGAGCCACTGGTATACGGTAGAGAGCTTTCTGGGAAAAGGAGAAAATAGAGATTACTTAGAAGAGAAAATGAAGAGCTCTAAAGGGAAATTGAATAAGGAAAAAAGGAGAAAATTAAAAAGCTTTTTTCTTCTTTTCGTAGAATCCCTTCTATTCCCACGCCCACAGAAGCAAATCCGCTTGCGAAATTAGTTTTTAAAAAAGTTTTGGTACAAAAAATTACCCAATCTAACCATATATGATAGGGTGACTTTGAGTCATTATTGTTGTTGCGTGTAATTTGTTCGGTTTTAAAAGCTGCTTCATGAAAGGGTGTAAAGTACCCCGTTGTACATACCTTTTACTCCCAGATTCTTCACTATCCATGATGTAGTCCCTACTGAATTTATTTACCGCGTAGTTGGTTAGGTGCATGTACGAATTTTCCGTGTTGTTGGACGAAGGTTGTCGATACTTTGCTGTGGCAAATCTAGAAATATTTTTATAACGTAAGCTTGCAAGTAATATATTTATATTGGAACCACGCAGCACACCCATTTTATTTTGAGATTGAAACCGAGAAAATTAATGAGTCCACCAGCAAACATGGACTAATTGCATAATTAGAAAAGAAAAAGATTGTAAAACTTTTTCAAGATAATTTCTAAGAATTTTTTCCAATTACTCTTTTCATTATAATCTGGCCGGATCTCATCTTTCTTTTCAACACAATCTCAACAAGTTTTCATGTTTTAATTTGCAGAATTGCGCTCTTTAAATAGCACAACCATAACAGTACGTGTACATACCTCGCCATTCCCTCCTTGAAAACCCATATTCTCAGTGGATCGCAAGAAGTAATTAAAACGTAAATCCGTAGGTCGAATTTCAAAAGATCAATAAGAAAGGGCTGAAAAATACATAAAGCGTAAAAGCAGCAAGTTAAAATTGAAATAACTTTTACACCACGCAAATGTAAGACTACATGCTCTTGAACCAATGCTCTAGCTGTTTGTAATCATAGAAAAATCAAGCATGTCCCACTACTTCTCTGATTGTCTCATCTCTGCTACTACTACTACTATTCAGTTTGATTCTAGTTTTCTTGAAAAAATAGTAAAGTATTATGCAAGCTGCTTCCATTTTGTGAGTATCACAAAAACGCTATCTAGTTAAATCTAGATATTGTCTTTCCAAGAAAATAAATAGCTAATGGAAAGGGCTGGAGCAAATTAAGAAGAGATGACTGCTGGTTGATAGCATTTTCTCTCCATGTTCTCTGTTGGGAAGAAACTTATCAGTGGAGAAAGTGGAAGTGTACGTAGAATTTTTACATTGTCTATTTTGAGCACAGCATATTTTTTGTAAATGAAATTAGTACTCAGGACTTCTAATGCTCTTGAGAGAAAGTAAATGGGAAGGAGACCAGAAGTACAGAACTTCAAGCTAGGGAAATGATAACTTTTTTGTACTTTTTTCATTCCTTGTAATTAAGGAAGTATGGAGTAGTCGCTTGGTGCAGAAAGAAGCAAATAAAGTGCCAAGACTATAAAGTTACTTGTATTCGGAGAAAATGACAACATTGGGAAAAGCAATGGGTAGAGTGGGTTGAAGTGAGAATAGTTCTTTCTAATATGCAATATGTACTTTGGTGTTTTCTCGTGCGTTTTTTCTTGCCTACCTGACTTACTATATGAGCATGTGCTTATTGTGCTTTGAAATATTCGTTTTTTCATGCTTTCAAGATTGGAATTGGTTGTGCTATTTTACCTACCTTTTGAATGTAAACTTGACATATAATCCTGCCGAAAGGATTCAAATCTTTTACATTTTTCACCAAAAAGATTCCTCTTCCCTGGCATCCCATTTCAGGTTTACATATATACGTTTTTCCTCTCCGTGTTGCAGAATATGTAGCAAGCTCATTCGCACTGTTTGCGTGGTGTTGTTGGTTGGTTTTATTCAAACATGAAAGTAGAAAGTGAAAAAAGGAGAATACATTTTTTACTTGAAAAACGAGAATACACACGCTTTCATCTTCTTCGTAATCATCATTACTGCCTTTGTTGCAAAGGCTATTCTATCTTGTGCTTTTTAGTACATTATCATGCATGCAAAATGTTTTGTTGAGATTTCAGCAAAGTTTTTTTTAAACATACTCGGCAGGTAGACACCAAGACATGGGATAAATGTCATATTCCTGGGGAAAGTTCCGCCTCATTCTGTTGAGATTACGTGCAAGCAAATCTTTCCTGCAGATTTCATTCATTCCTGGAAAGTGATTCACTATCTGAAAAAGAGAAAGTGAGAAAGAGAGAATGAACCAAAAATGGAAAAGAAGCACAGGAGAATAATATTATTAGAGAGATTAGTCTTTTGTTGTCAGCCTGCAAGCGCTACATCATATTATTACATAGAAATCATCATCAGAAGAAGAAAAAGTTGAGTTTTAGGAAGCGAGAAAGGGAGAATAGATCACAAAGAGGAAAAATAGATTAAATGTGTGCATGTACATTTCCAGGTGCTTTAATATCGCATCTCTTGATATTGTGTATGTCGACAAAATATCATTTCTTTTTTCCCTGAATGATGAACTAATACTATTATAGACTCTTACTCTCTTTCTCTCAACGTAATCAACTTTTCCTATATTCATCTTTTCTACCAACCTGATATCTTCTCATCTCCACAGCCCTTTCCAAAGAAACACTGTAATCTGTCCAGTATATATTCCATGGCTGATCCTCAGACACTTCGACAAGACCAAATTTTTCGCTAGTTTTCCTCACAATGTCATAACGGCAATGTGCCATGCAGATGGTAAGAGCGCGTCTCCTTCTCCGTCGACCAGTCCGTGGTGTGGCACCCGTTGACGATACTGCTGTAGATGATGCTGGCAGTAATTGCTGTTGTTCAGCATTGTTATTGTTCCCATCACTCGACCCAGCTTTCCGACTAGTCTTTTCCAACTTTTGCGGATCTCCTCCTGGAACAAGAGGTTTGTTAACACTTGCCAAGTGTAAAGACTGGATGGGAGATGAGGAGGTGGCTCCTGCTGGTGATGTTGATAATGAGGAAAATTGGTTAACATTGTTTGGCTTGAACAGGCTGGCTCCTTGTATTGAGCGTAGCAGTTGCTGGGCAGAGTTTGGTGTGGGGGCCGTAGTCGAAGTTGATGAGGATGTTAATAGGTCCGTACTTCTAATCACAGTCTTCTTAATTACCTGCGTCACTACAAATCAGTAGCACACACGAGAGAAAATTTAGTACACTGGCTTGTTAATGTGTGTCTAAAATGACGTGATTTTGAGAACGGCGAAAGTACAGGAAAAGCGTGGATGTGACCTAAATTATCTTGAATACCCTTCATTATTCGTTTAGGTTAGTGTGATAGGTTTTTACCTCCACCTTTCTGAACAGCATCATCATCTTCCGTTTCCGATGAGTAAGACGAAGAAGTTGTCGTTGTGGAGGTAGAATCAGAGTCTGAATCTTCCTCAGAGGAATCCGAACTGTCATTGTCACTTTCCTCTTCGCTAGTCTGATTTCTCTTCCTGATTGGCTTTGACTTGGCCTGTAGACGTATTGTTCTCTGGGGCTCTGCCTTTAGCAAACTACTGGCTAGTACACTAGATCCGACAGATAATACCATTATAGTCTTCAAAATTTCTGGAAAATGATGAGAATTAAACGTCCCATGACATTATAGTCTTAGATTTTCAGGAAAGTTGTGCACGTAAAAAAATCACGTTAATATAATAAATGACATACGTCTTAGAAAAGGCTGGAAAAAAATTTGCTACTTTTTGGCTCTGAATGGTTTGATTTGTGGCGAGATATGTTTCCTGTTGAATTTACCTAGTAGAAATGCAGTCACTTTCAAGTACCAAATAATTTTGTCAGAGGCACGTTCTTAAAAATAGAGATAGGAAAGTTTCAATAGGAGTTCTCATCATGGCACCAGCACCCACTTCTGTACTATCTCAAGAAAATTTGGTCTGACCAGGGGTACCATTCAATTTCAACAGATTTAATTTCCTGTCTTGAATGTTTGATGAAAAAATGACTACAAAGGACTTTAACTTGGGACAAAGTAACCTAGATACCCTATGGGGTAGCGTGAGAATGACGACAATGACGCCAATGATGGCAAATGTTTTGTGCCTACCCAGAGCTATATCCTGTCACTTATCACTACAACGTGTTTGACATTTGACACAACTACATACTCTGTAATAGGAAAAGGTTGGTTGTCATTTCCAACTTTACGAACGAAAGCAGAAAATATCAAATACATGTGTGTCTCTTTTATCCACTCCTGATGAGTGTTGTTTTTTAAAATCCTGTCTTACTTTCTCACACTATTCGTAAATACATTCTAATATGCTTTCTTTTTCTATTTTTTCTGCAGATATTTTCTGGTGTGCCCGTAGCTGCCAAATAAATACAATGAAACGCATGTGCTGCCATTTTTCATCTTGTGACTCGGCGTGACATAAGTAGCACAACATTGCCAATCATTCAGTAATAGAAAAGCCATGTTTCTCCGACAGTTTCGAACGTGCATCTTGGTACAGCCCATTATTATTAGTAAAATCAAATGCGCCATTCATTCTTCGCTGCTTTCTTTCTCTGCATCACACATGCAAGTGTTTTCTCCAAGTGACACGGCTCGGAGCACAATATATGCTGTCGCAACAGGTAACACTATTGAGGATAATGATAAAAAACTTGTTCAGCTAGCATAATAATATTTCTTCTTTTTGAGCTTTCATATTAATCTAGTAATAAAGTATGTGCATGTATAGTCTCTGTGATATTGCATTCAATTGCACTTGTAAATGGCTTAGTTTTAGTTGCGTGTTATCACAACAAAGCAGAAGAAAGCCGTGGGCTTAATACATCCATTTTATTTGATTATGTACTATTGTGTACTATGTGCCGAGTTGTAATGTGTGCAGGTAATCATTATGGGTATATTCTCGTTGCCTTAAATGGCTGCTTTATTACTTTGATATTTTGGCAGGTGGTATTCGTTGTGCCCTCGCAGTTATCCGCGTGTCAGGGCCACGCTCTGCTGAAGTTTTACACAAAATTGGCAGGTTTCCATCATCATTCTTGTCTGCTGAGAAACTACCGGAACCAAGAAAAGCAACTCTAAGAAAGCTGTATGACCCGGAGTCTAATAAAATTATTGATCATGGGATACTGCTTTGGTTTCCTGGTACAGTCCTTTTACTACATTATATAATTTATACAACAAACGTGTTCCAGCTTTAGTTTGTAGCAAACGAGGAGCAAGAAATTGGCTTTAATGCATTCCGGGAATGATTTTCTTTCCCTTTCTCTCTTTGAGTTTGCTTTTGAAAGGAAAATGTCATGTTTAGAAGTAAAATGTTTGACGAACATGTCGATGCGTATGCTGCCATATAGTTTATACCCTTACCAAGTCCAATATCGTAATTGTGTGGTAATGGTTTTGGTTTTACAGAGAAAACTACGTCGGTAACTGTATACTGTAGTGTGCTATACTGTTAGAAGTGGTTGTTATATTATCGAGTTGTGAAATTCTCTTAGAAAGTTGTCAGTAACGTAAAAGTAATTGCGGCAAAGTTATATACACACACAAAATGAGTTTGGTTTCTCTTTTCCCGTTTCTCTCATTGATATTATCCCTGTTGCATGACATTTTATTCATTTGCTGAACAATTTTGCTACATAGGTCCTAAAAGCTTCACTGGAGAGGATTCTTGTGAATTCCATGTTCACGGTGGTCCAGCCGTAATTACGAGTATACTTCAGGCCATAGGCAGTGTTCCGGGTTGTCGAATGGCAGAACCAGGTCAGAATTCCAAACTCAAAAGAGATACTTGGAAATATATGTTACTATGCATGATATAGAAAGCAAAGTGGAGAGGGAACGCCTAAGTTGCTTGCTCTGAGCCCGACACTGTTGCGTTTATATATTTTATAGCTTTTCAACTCCCAACTCTTAAAACTCTGAAATGTTGTGTACTTTTTTCCGCATTTTTCCCATTTCTCGCTTTTCTAACCACTTCACTGTTATTATTTCATTCCTTCAGGGGAATTCAGCAAACGAGCATTTTTAAATGGAAAAATGGATTTAACGGCAGTGGAAGGCTTGGGTGACTTGATAAGTGCTGAGACAGAAATGCAAAGGGCGCAAGCACTTAATCAAATGTCCGGCTCCCTGGGTTCCTTGTATGAATCGTGGAGAAATAGGCTTGCTAAGGTACAAGGAAAATTCGAACGTAATTTTTACCTATATAACATTGTCAAAATACAAATCGTATTAGAGCTACACTACAAGAGAAAAAGCGACATTCATGTCTTTTAAACGCCCAGTAATGTATATATTATATGGACAAGATATAATGTGGCATAGGAAAGAAAAATGGGAAGAGTTGCTGTTTGGGGGCAATTGTAAAAACACTCTATACCACCATCTCCAATCCTGGTTGTTGCTCTTTCACACTTTCTCCTTGGCCAATTGGGGTTGGTTCTGAACTGAGCACTGTAATTTTACTTGTACACTCCACATACACAAGATAATTTGAGGATGCGGAGGTGGCGGGCGATGTAGTAGTACCAAATTATCTGTCATTGTCCTTTCCCAGCATCGTGAAAGTCGTAGAATATTTATATTCCTGTATGTTATATATTTATCTGAATTATATAGTGCCTGGCAAACGCTGAAGCTTTTATTGACTTCGGGGAAGATGAAAATATTGAGTCAGACATTCTGAAAAAAGTCGAGATGGAGATTGAATGTCTACTGGCAGAGATGACAAATCATCTCAAGGACCAAAAGAAGGGGGAGAGGTTGCGAAATGGTGTTCGTATTGCGATTCTTGGAAAACCAAATGTGGGAAAATCAAGCCTCTTGAACATTTTGAGTAAGAGATGAACAAGCTTTTCTATCCTTTCACTTCACTTACATTTGTCCTATACAAACGCAGCGGATGGGAAATAATATATAATATTTACTTACACTACATCAATTTATAATTCATGCTTTGCGCAAATAGTACATCAAAATGTTTATACAATTTCATTCAGTGCCCCATGTCTTTTCTGCAGACAAAAAATCATTAGCAAAAATGGTTTACAACAACCAATGTGGGGTTTTTACATTCTAGAATATTCACTTATGTAAAGATTCCATAGGTATATCTTACTAAGCGCAATGTATATTGTCGTACTTTTTGCGTATAATACTATAACGGTAGAATAGAATTTTATACTATATACACATACATTTCTTGTTGCAAAATTCATATTTGAAAATGCCACGTGACACTTAATGATAAGAAAGTTTTACAACTTATGTCGGATCATATCACACACAACGTTGATTCATTATGCATACATGCCGCTGAATAATGAAAAGTTTGGAAGAAGTGTATAGATAGGTATATACGATGTAGTAATTGTGTTACAGTATACGCTTTTCTCCTTTTACCATCATATTGCAGGTAATCGGGATGCCGCAATAGTTTCCAATATTCCAGGCACTACGAGGGATGTGGTTGAATCTTGTATCGATTTTAAGGGATACCCTGTCGTTTTCGCGGATACTGCAGGAATACGAGCATCTCCTGACGCGATAGAGAAAGAAGGGGTAATGTGACACAGTTTATTTCCTCGAGCGTTTCATGCTGCTTTGCAGTTCAGTGATTACAAATGAGATTAGAGAAAGAGGAATCACTTTTTACACAAATTTTCATACAATTTATGAGGCTTGGGCTTGTGTATCACCACACACCATGTTATAGTTTGCATGGCTTGGTTTGCATCATCAAAATGAATTTGGAATTCAGGAGCCAACTATATATTATATTTCATACATTTTCATATTCTTGGAGCTTTCTGTGTGTTCCTCGTGCATTTGACATGACCTTATTTGTGTTTCATTGCTGCAGCAGGCTTTTTAGATAATACCATTACTTTAAATGAACCATATAGATTCGTAGAGCCATTCTGGAAGCGGAAAAGGCGGATGTCGTTTTGTTGGTAATGTCGTGCGAAGAAATTTCCAAGAAACTTGCCACCCAACACGTTCATCACCATCATCATCGGCCTACTTCTACTGTAGCTGCTGTTTCTGATTTTGACAAACATAAGCTTGTTCAAGAGGAATTGGCTGAACTGCTGGTTAAAAAGGTACTTGTTTTAATTTTAAATTTTTTTTCTAAAGAACTTCAAGTACCAATAAATAAAGCTTATAATAAGAAATCACGACCATCATCTGTTCCATGAACAAAGTAAATCGCTAGCGTCATGTTGTGACATTCTACAGGCAAGCTGTGCTGCGTTTTAAAATGATGGGGGAATAGCCTTCGATGATTATATTTATTCTACCATAAAATTCCAACATGAATTCAATTTGCCTCTTATTGATTTTTTATTTGTATATAGTCTGAAACTAACGAGCTCGAGGAATTCCTAGATAAAGTAGTTTTGGTCGCAAATAAGGTTGATTTAGAGTTCGACACGACAACTTCCCCCACCAGTACACAGGAGGATATTTTCGGAGTATGGAGGAATGTGTTTGACGCTTGCATTTCATGCAAGACATTCCACGGCCTAGAAACTTTCACTCAGTTGGTTGCCACAAAAGTTGCAAAACTGTGAGTTGAATGAAAGCAAAATGGTAGCTGAGATGTTTACATCAAGGACTTTGCTTCTTGAAACTGTAAATCAATTCTCCTCTATGATTTTAATTATTCTAAGTAATAGTGTATGATTTGTTTGAACCCTCATAGGTGCACGGATCCTAAAGTGGAGTCACCTTGTCTAACTAGGGAACGACATCGATCCCATTTGCAAAATTGTATGCAAAGTCTGAAATCGTATATGGAGTACGAACATTCACACGATCTGGCGTTACGAACTTATCACCTAAAGGCTGCTGTCAGCAACATTGGTTATATAACGGGTCACATCAGAACAGACGACATTTTAGATATAATTTTCAAAGACTTTTGTATTGGAAAATAAAAGCCTGCATACTGAGTAAAGAGAAAATATCCAAAGTATAAGGTTTAACCACCTAAATATTTCCGTGTATTTTGATTTGCATAATTACCAGCATTTTGCCACTTTCATGCAGTAACTTCTTCTTTGAAGAAGGTACTTGTTTTCTGTTAAAAGCTTGCCAGTTTGTATTTCGCTTGGAGGCTACTCCATTATTCACGAAAAAATTCTTGGAATTCTTTTGTAGACGAGAAGGCATGTCGGTCTGGCTTCATAAAGCCTTTTGTGTTCCTTATGTTGTGTTTTGCGTGCCGCTATCACAAGGAAAATTACCATCCTGTTTGTGAACTGACAGGACTGCAGAGTAGAACACTTGTAGAACTGAGGATTTTCAACAAAGTCAACCCCCAAGGTGGAATATGGCATGAAATGAAATCATGTGCTTTTCTTTCATTTCACTGGCTTTTCATCGTTCACCGCGCATCTACTGTAGTTTTACGACCGCGTTGCTTTCACTTTCCAATTTCTGTGTATCATATATTTGCTGTGGGTATACGCTTTCCCCGAGTGCCTTTTGAAAGGCATGGCAAGGGACACTTTCCAACTTTACAAGAGAAAAAAGTGTGAAAATAGAATTATAACAAGAATAAAAATTAATGGACTGTTGTTGTTACACTGAAATGGTTCTCCTTTCCATTTATCAATGCTTTCTAACGTGTAACGATTCTAATTAAACCATTGAAATCATTCCACATAAAAATCTTTATCCTGTTTCTTGTGACATTGATATAATGTGTCAAATATTTCTCATGATATTTCGTAAGATAAAAGTAAATTTGGAATTTTCCTTATATGACAAGGGCATAAAATAAAAGGGTTTTTGTGCTCGTGTTGTTTGTCATGATAAAACCCTGAGCAAAATGGTACAATTTCATTCTGTGATGCTGATGTTCGACGGATGTGTGAAAATTAGATAGAGCAAATTCCACAGAATAGGATATAATCTATTATTAGCTTTTCTTGTGAACTTCAGGATTTGCAAACACTTCCATTTCCAGATCAATTTCCAGAATTCCGTAAGCGTAACAAGTTTAGTTTCCTGCTCTGAATGATATTTTTCGACAATTCCGATTCTTACAGTAACTCAACAAACAAGCAAGAAAACTTTGCTATATGTATCTACAAAGAGTGATGGTGTGTGAGTTTCTGACTATAACAAAAAGCTATATTTTGTGGAAAATATCATTGACGCATGCAAGTTTCCTGATCACATTATTACACACACTAAATGCCAAACAATTTTCCATACTAAATTATTGTAACTTTGTTAATAGCATTAACATGAATTGTATAGGTACATTACTCTCTAGAGTTCGCCCGTCAAAAATGGTTACTTGCTATGAGACTTCCTGTGATCTTCTGAAAAGATATAATACACATTCTCTACAATTATTCCGATACTCTGACACTGTGTATTGCCTACATTTTCTGTAATTCGTTATACATGCTTCATATTTCTTTTTACTTTTACCAATTCGTGGTAAGACATTTGATTGACATATTTTTCCAGACTTACTTAGCATTTATATGAAAATGTGTGTGCGCACAGTACGTTACAATACAATGATGTTTTACTGTGGGGGCCAGATATATTTCCCAGAAAATTTACCGTGATTGTTTTTTCGTCGTATCGGTACCATTCTATTGTGTTAATGGCCCAATAGTACATGCTTAGTTCTGTTATTATTCTGATGAATAAAAATTATGTATAAAACATGTATGGGAAACATAAATATAATGGTTGTTATACTTGTTTCAGTCATCAGGGACAACGGGAATTTTTGATTAGTTCTCTATTTATCCATTTCCTGCTATTCAATTTATACTTTCAAGAACGTTTAACCATACGCATAGGATTCAACTGTATATTTGCAAGTAAAACTTGTTGGTTAATCGAGTTTCACTTTTATGAAAGTTATTTTAATTAATAATTATCTTCGAAACCCTTCTCCAGTAAGATGTTTACAATGGCTCTTCGGATAAAACTTTAAACTGCATGTGCATCCATGCAAGAGTGAAAAACTAAAAATACTCAAAGAAACTTTTCTGTTAGACTAGTAAAAGATGACATACAATGTTCGCTATTGCTTGGTTGGTAGACAATGAATATTATCACAAATTATCAGCTAGATTCTTTTTTAGTCAAGTCTTAAGTATAACTACATTGCATTTAGCAAAATATGTTGTGCCAAAATAATAAATAATAAAAAACAAACCAACATATTAAAAGTATATGCATTGTTTTACAATTTTTTACATTGCATCACAGGAGTTGTTGCTCTTGTAAATATTGGAAATTATTGCTTTCTCCGCAACTTTTATGTATAGTAGTATACTCTATTATTGAAATTTCTCTCGTACTAGAACATGTTATCTAATTTGAGATGACAGTGGTAGTGACGGGGTTACGTGAATAATTTTAGATATTAAGATTTCCTACATAGTACATTTACCTTAATGAATTTATATGCCGTATGCCTACGCAGTTCATTTCACCCACTCCACTTCCAGCAAAAATGAAAACAACAAGACTGATGGGCACACATTTTCCATGAGAAAGTAAACGTAGGGTGTGCGTGAAATGAATACTCAACACAATAGTACACAAGTCAACACCAACTTGGGTGAAGTAAATCTTCATCCCTGCTGTTCTCTCCGTTTCCTTCATAATCACATACATCATCATCATCACACTCATCCCCAAGCACGAGTGCAGTACCTCGTATTACCCAAGGATCACGTCGTTCGTACGGAGAAGCAGAATAAGATAAGATGATAAGAAAGGCCGACTGGAGTTTTCCTAGATGTTGTGTCATGAATTCTGATGATGACGGTGAGTCACTGTCAATGAAACGTAAGTGAAGTGTGTATTCTGTAGTAGTAGTAATGTGCTAGTGTGTACGGATATAGGTAATATACTAAGAATCATAGTTCTCGCAAAAGAAAAGGTATGCGTATGGTTGGAAAAGTCTACGAAAAAAAGACAATTGCATACCATTGTAAATCCGAGCATATGCTCGTGGCTTATTAACATGTTTTTTCTTTGAATTATTTATATTTGTCAAGTTCTGCAAACATTACGCAATTCATTCTTTGTAGCGACAAAAAATCCTTTTCGTATGTTTCCAATTGCCACACAGTTCTCAGGTAAGTGTTACGTGTTTCATACGTGAAGAGATATCTCGTTTATCAACAATCCATACAAACACGTACAAATTTGACACGGTTATTTTACCCCAGAAGTTTTGTCTGTCTGTGCGGTGTGCGGGGTTACCCCCGCAATGTAAAGCAAATTGAAAATATATTCTCCTACGAAAAAACAGTGGGATTGGTTTACCATGTACCTTTTCGGTAATACCGGATACGTGATAAAGTGAATCATCAACATGGTTCATTTTTATCAAATGAACTCTACTTGTGGTAGCAGTAGTATTTTATAACAAAAAATGTACTCATTGTTGGACAAGATCATGGCAACACATTGCTTCTTGCTGCTGTAGTCTTTAATGAGGCAACGAAGCAGTGGCAAATATAATGATTTCGAGTAAATAACAAGCAAAGCAACAAGCAAAATCAGCAATAAAATGTAACAATGTGGTTCCTGCAATAAGCTTACCATTCTCTTATTATTATCACGGACATAGCCGCAGAAACATCGTAAATCATGATGATCATCACACTTATGGTATTTGTAGTCACCAGCAATTTTCGGTTCAGCAAAAATTTTGAGGCAGAATCATGGACTAGAATAGAGTTTGTTGTGATGAAAAATGAAGTGAGAATATATTACCCCTAATCCCCAGTAGCAGATGGAAACCATATGGCTTATATCATATCAGATCAGTTAAAAATCTCTTGTTTCTCTTTCTTGTCATTCCTCTTCTCGCTACTATTGTTTTATGTACAAACTTCATTCTTCGTTGCCCTCTTTCCTAGTGTTTTGTATTTCTGTGCAACTCAAAGATAAAATGCAGTCTACTGCCACACAGCAGCAGCAAAAGAGCTTTTTGTCGTAGGATAACGGGAAAGGAAGCAAGTCACTGAAGTAGAAGACGAATAAATATGTATGAAGTGCTCATAGCACAAAGTGCACCACCGAAACGTATTACATCTTCTCGTAGTAATATTTTTCTTTCCTCTCTAAAATAAAGCATATTTAGCTTTTCATTGTAACACAACAGGCGGAAGAAAAGACCTCCTTCTCTCCGTTTGTTGCGTTTTTGTTGTTTTCTCTACCACTTGTGCTCCTTTAGTCATTATTGTGGCCATTCTACAAGTTACATTATTTTGGTGGTGGGACCATCACCATCACTCCACTGCGCTGCTAAACTAACTGCCTGCTAGTACCACTACAACCGCCCAACCTCTTCGTCTTTTCTACTTTCATCGTTGTGCTTTGTATAGCCATTTATTCTACATCCTCCTTGTCTTGCTCTACTTTACTCTCTCGTTTTCAGGGAGATCATTTCTTCGGAGTAGCACTGACTGAGTAATAGTGCTAGAGTAGGCGATGCTATACTACGTAGAGTTTTGAGGTATGACACACACGTAAGGGAAACTTGATTTTGTAGACGCACTAGGGAGATCAGATCGCACAACGCAACATCGCAGTTGTATTTTGAATTACCTACTACTACTTGGTTGTATAGAATGGCAAGAGCACTATGGACCACGTACGTTAGTACCAAAGGAAAAAGTGCTGGATAGAAAGATACGACGCAGAGAAACTCGAAGTAAAGTCACTAGCATTCTAACAGTTAGGTTCCGCTTCCCAGGCGGTCAAATGCCATTTTCCTTTGATCTAATTAGTGCTGTCAATCAAACCGAAGCAGAACAATGGGTTTCCATGAAAAAATATAGCTCCGAAGGAAGTTTCAAGAAAAGTGGAAGTTTGCATATACCTTCCTATGCTAAACTTTGTTGTTGTTAGATAGTTGATTTCCGGCTACGTATAAATGCATTGTTGAGGTGCGAAACAGGTTGATGGTGAAGGTTGGCTTCCAGTATCCGGTGCTGGGTGTGCATATATTTTTTGATGCCGATTTTTTTTCTGAAAGTTTTAATTGATGTGTGCTATTGTGTCTCTTTTATTTCATAATGTGTAAATGGGAAATGAAAACTACTTTTTAATTTAATGGAAAAAAATATTTTCAAAATACAAAAATTACCAACTGCTTAACTTAATAGATGGAATGTATAGCAAATAACAAAATACACTATGCAATAAATTGCCTAAGCCTTTATTTTTTCATTAAATTGGCATCTCTATCAAAATATTTCCTCTTCATTAAAAATTGCATGTCAGAAAACATGTTTAGAAACAAAGCAATGCATTTCCCATTTACACATTATGAAATAAAAGAGACACAATAGCACACATCAATTAAAACTTTCAGAAAAAAAATCGGCATCAAAAAATATATGCACACCCAGCACCGGATACTGGAAGCCAACCTTCACCATCAACCTGTTTCGCACCTCAACAATGCATTTATACGTAGCCGGAAATCAACTATCTAACAACAACAAAGTTTAGCATAGGAAGGTATATGCAAACTTCCACTTTTCTTGAAACTTCCTTCGGAGCTATATTTTTTCATGGAAACCCATTGTTCTGCTTCGGTTTGATTGACAGCACTAATTAGATCAAAGGAAAATGGCATTTGACCGCCTGGGAAGCGGAACCTAACTGTTAGAATGCTAGTGACTTTAATCATAATACTACAAAAACAGGAGAGCGTAAGTGTGCTTTGCATTATATATGGCTCGTTTTTCTCCAACTCTGAAACAGAATGCCTAGGCATTTTGCTTTTACTCGGTTTTTAGTAAGTTTGGAGCTCTGCATGTAACTCTATTGTAGGGAAAGAGTGGTGCATGGAACAACACTGTGAAAGACGACAGGTAGAAGTGAAATTAGAGCCATCAGAGCAGCATCAAGTCATCATTGTACACACACTCCAGCCACTGCATATTTTTTAGCGCAGCACATAGGAATAAAGCAAGAGGAGAACAGACGTTTGGAAAAGTACAGATTCTGAACAAGAGGCAGCAACTTTCTTATACCATTTTTCGTAAACATTAAAACGCAAATCTCGGAGTTTATTGCGTTCAGTTTTGTGGAGAACTTTGGCAAGAGCGGAACTTTTCACAGCGTTTTCTCTGTATGTTTTCTGAATACGTAGGGCTTTTAATCAGTCGGAATAACTATTCAATTTCATAGCAGGAGAAGCAGCAATTGTAAACTAGAACATAAAGAAGTGCCATTAGCAGCAGAAGCGTTTTTTTGTTCTTTCATAGTAGGTTTGCTGTACAATATAACATCAAACCACCAAAGAATCTTGTATTTTCATGGTAATTTTCACAGAGACTGCAGCAGCGACAGCGACCCTCACTTCTTACAGATTCGCATGAGAGAAGTTGTCGCACGGGTGCAAAAACAGGATTTATATCGGAACACCCCTGACTGCACTCACACTACTAGAAGAAGCAACCACACGTTGACGGTCTTGTTTAGCTACTGGCTACCTAACCAACTTTACATGCAATCGTCATATCAATGTAAGGATAATCAAGTAATACTTTAAATTTTGTTCTTTCGTAGTATATGTTATAGTTGCATGTTTGTGCCTGAATGTAGTAGGCACTTCCTTTTCTGTGTTTAGTTTGCGTTATTCTATGCATCGCGTGAAAGCACCAATTTTAATTCAAAGCTATATCATTATGCAATTTGTCTAAATGAGAAAATACGCAAGTTTTTGTTAGAAAAAAGTAATAAAATCTATAAATACATTATGCTTTCAAGATCAAGATACATGTAATGACATGCATTATCAATGCAGAAATAAGCCATCACTAAATCGAGTCGTTCATACATTTAAACAGTAGAGGTTACCTTCTACGTGACATAGATTTTTAAGTTGAGGTGTATAGGTGTAGGGACACAAGTTACCGAAGCATTGAATCGACGCTGTCGTTAATCCATTAAAGATTTTGCTTAACGTGCAACATGAGTAGATAAACTGATTTGGACGAGGTAGTATTGATATCACATAAGTTCGCAAAATTTCAAATTATCCTGGATCGCAATTTCATACATCCATCTGCAGATACAATATTATGGGAAAGTGCGTTGATTATGTACTTACTTTCATTATCAAGTAAAAAATCGCAATGGCACTAATAAGAATCACAGTGCATATATACATTTCCAGACATTGCTCCCAATGCATTCCTGATTTTCTTCCAGGAACATAAAATACTCCCACATATTTATGTTTTGACAAGCGAATCATGCGAGCCAGATGTCCAACGATTCACCAGATGCGATGGGCTGTCACAATCACAATGACAGCTAGGGAAAGGGCGGAAGCAACAATTACCCAAAGGCAAAATGCATGAGAAAATCTGGTTCTTAAATTTACATGGGTGGGAAAGATATGGGAAACTCAACTGACAGGTCTGGACCAGGAAAGTGTGAGTGAGAGAGTTTAATAGCCTTCTTCAAAGTCACTCGCCACTTTTACCACACAAACAATTCTTTGCAGAGAGAAAGGGGTTGAAGTCTATTTACCAAATGTGGTATTATCATCAACCATGTAATTATTCTGTCACATCCTTACCATAATAATCATAATATGTGACCGTGTGTGGAAATTATTTTTGAGATAAAAATAAAATACAAATCGTAACGAAGGATTATGCTCGATGATTGGCAGCTCAATGTATCTCTTTGCATTAAAGTTTGCGCATATCCCAACAAATAATTAAAACTTTTCTGCTTGCCCAGCTACTGCACGCTTTGTCGTTACCACTTTTGTCTTTCCTCCATTTTTATCCCAGTAAAATCTAGCAAGTAGAAAGTAGAAATATCTGCGCTACCATAATATCATTCTTAGGAAAATGCACTAGTCCATTGGTACTATGAAGTTTGCTAGGATTCGCTAAAACATTTGCAATTCGCAAAGGGAAATAGGTGTGCGCAGTTGGGTTAATTAACACGAAGAATGTGTATTATGAGAAGTTTTCTGTGTAACTTTTTTGTCCACATCAACATGAACACCTTAAGATGCCTTTTGTTGACTAAAAACCTTATTTTCTTTCACTCTTTCTCCCTCCTTGAGTTGATGGTGGCAAATAAGCTGTAACTGACTAATCTTTCCAAGAAACAGACTAGGCTGATGATGCTGATAATAGTAACATATAGAGTTATATACCTCTTCCTTCACATTAATAGGATTAAAAGTTTGCCTTCTTATTACGTGGATATGCCTGGTTGCGGTGGTGTGTTCTTTGTCGATATGGACTGGGAATCCGCCTCACACCGACTTTATTTTCTTTTCTCATATAAACCATAATCCCTTGTCGCTGAGTGGGTTTATATATCTATATAACTAACCAGTTTTGAGTTAGTATTTGGTATTGTTCTTTATTTCTCCTTGTACCCAAATGACTGCCGCAAACTATCGACATGTAATCTGGTTAAGAAACATGCTATTTATGTCTTTCCTGCAATCTTATTAAAGTAATTACTGTTACAATTTGAAGAAACCTGAAAATCAACCAAAAGTGGTGCACAAAATGACCATACATTTTAAGACAGTAAAGTTGTATGGTGAATTGTAATTATTGCGATTACTTCTGATTTCATGTTAATAATGCATAAATAAAGTAAACTAAGAAAGATATAAAAGCTTTTTCATACGCAATCAACTATGATGGTATGGCTTAGATAGTGTGTCTTTCGTATGAAATATTTTTTTATGTGTACAATTGCTGAAACTATAATTTAAGCGTAAGTTTATGTGCCCCAAAAATTCTACGTTAAAGTAGAGTTGAATGCCCATCTTCTTGGTGCAAAATCAAACAATAATCTTTCTAAATTTCTCCGTGTTCTGCATTCTATGTAGCATTTTTTAAATTCACGTTATAAAAAGGAACTACATATTATATCATACTATAATACTTCCATGCTCAACTCAATGAATGGAAATAGTGCAGACCAGGCTTATAAAATATGGAAAGTTGGCTTCTGCTAGGTAAGCGTTCTGTTTCTAAACCTTCTCAACTTTCCCCATACTTTCTTGGTAAGGGTACTTGGTCTAGTACTTCTTCTGTTGCTTCACAAATTTCCTAGAAAGAGACAAAAATATAATTTGTTCTAAAACCCAAAGCTGGCATGTACTATGTACGCCAATGGTAAATCTCTGAAAGTGTACGGAATTTCCTTAATATTGCATGTGAGTTTCTTGTTCCAGAAAACGTTACCTATATGACATAGGCAACAGTGACGAGTTGGCTGGCAGTTTCCTTAGATTGTTTTAACGTTACATGAGTAAGGTTGACAGTTATTACGTTAAGTGCAGTAATATAACAAAGAGAAGCAGTACAGCACGTAAAACCATTTTGCTGTGTATTTTTATTGACACTTACGTCCACTTGTTTCAGCTAAGCACATAGAGCTTGCACTGAACACCAAGTAGATATTATATGACACATACACCATACATACTCTCGTCTATATTTGTCAGTTTCTTTCTCTTTTCAAGTGTTAGTAAAGGACGAGAGGGCCAAAATGTTTTTGAACAAACTCTGAGAAACTGAACTGTTAAAGCCTGTCTTGCTGCGTTCAAAATATCATTAGCAGCATAAACTTTTTCACAACAAGTGCTACATGTCTTTTACACCAGCACTAAGCAAAAGTATAAATTGCAAGCAAAAAGTAAAGCAAATTCCAAGAAACTATTATGATTATTACTAGCACCAGCATGGATTAAAAGTAAGTTCAAAAGCTGTGTGTGTGTGTGTGAGAAAGATGGTAGTACCAATACTAATACCGTAGGGGGCCAAGTTTAAGAAACAACTTTTGGCTTACTACTTGTAAAGACATTTGAGGATATTCATAATATTCACATAATCATTATTAGTAATATTATGTGCTACTTTATCATGACTTATGAGGACGAATTGTAAAAGAAAGTAACCTGTATATAGAGAGGACCGACAACTCGCGCATAAATTATAAAGTCAAATGCGGTGAGCATTTTAAGAATACATATAAGATCAAATCATTTATTACATTTTTTATGTTCAACAGCATGCTTTTATGTACATGGTTGTTTCACCCGTTTTCCTTCTATAAAATAAATATTATTGCTTGTTAAAAGGCAATATCCTTATAGCCTTGTTCTTTTTTACCACCGAATTTAATGCTAACTGAGCTGAACTTGTTCGTCCTTTACCACACACCACTACTACTACCACTACATCGCCATCATGATCAATGTCCGTCAGCTCAGTCTGTCCTGTTGTTTTCTTTCTCCTGTTGATGTGGCCGTAGTTTGATGACTGCTTGGTATAATATGGTGAATGGTGAATGGCGAAGTTCTTTCAGGATTTGGATTATGTCTTGCATTACGTTCTCTCTCTTTAAAAACAGTTTTCGGTTCGTCTTCCCATTCATGCCTAGTTGCTGCCACCGCTACAATAACTATAACCAAAGCCATCTCCCTCCCCGCAGCACCAGTTTAGGCAAGGGTGCTGTTCTTCTGTCATCATCATCAATGTTGAATGGGTAATACTCTTTTGCACCACCACCACCGCACGCACATACAAACTGAAATGGTTTTGTTCGTGCTTAACTCAGCTTTCAAACGAGTTTACCCACTATATCTACTACTTTTGAAGGGAGAAATCCCACATTAAAATGTATGTTCTCTTGAGAATATACCACAATCCGTATGTGCCATTTACTTTAAAGAGGCACATAGACGTAGCATGCTCAAAAACAAAGTTGAATGTCTTTTTCCTGAAACTAAATGCTGAAAAAAGTTGCATGTATATATGACTTGTACTTATAAAAAGCTTGGGTTATATTACTTGCTGAATTCCTTCTACTATATATGAACGCATAGTTGTATTATTTCGGTGATACTGGTTGGCAGATATAGGCAGACTGGTGACTGGTGTTTACATTTGGTTACTACTTGCAATGCAAGAGAACACATTCACAAAAAGAAAAGCAAAACATTGACTGAGTGCAATAGAAAAAGAAAGAGAGCAAGAGGGCTCCATACAAAACTACAGAAGTGTGGAGTGTGCTCCCCAAAAAATATATATTAAACCGTGTTATATCTCACATAATATAATGGCATGACTATATTACCAGAAGAACAAAATCATAAGTGCATACATATAATAGTATACCTATAGGACGAATTTCAAGTAAGTCGGAGTGAACAACTTCAATCAGTTTTTTAGAGTCTCTGCGTATTCTCTTGATTAAGGCAGCAGCAGTAGTAGTATGTCGTACACAGCAGAGAAGTGCGGATTTTGTACGTAAATATTCTGCTCTAATACGAGCACTAAAATTTTCATTCTGAAAAATTATATCTGTTCATAGTTTCCCCAAATTTTAAAAGTCATATCATCATCATCCATGCCCCCCTCCCTCTGTTTCCCTTGTCTAGTTTTTATGTGTTTGGTGTTGGATGTTGGATTCTGTGTCTGTTTTTGGCAATTCAACAAAAACGATACAAAACATGCATTAATTTAGTGCACAAATAATACGCATCACGTTCACATCATCATAAACTGCAAAAGTGTAAGCAAAGCAGCTTCAAAGATTGAAAGATACGATTGCACACAGAGTAGTAAATGTTAGTTACAATAACTTAAATATTTATTATTGCATCATAAAAGATTAATTCAAGGAAAGTTTAAATGCAATCGAATACATATATGAATACATGTTGCTTTTGAAGTAGTAATGGCTATTTACAATTGTTATTGTTTAAATGCTTATTTTATGCACAATATAATTTTTTACTATCAGCACATTAACCGAATAATAATTGTGTACAGGATATAAGGATGAAACGACAAATTTTTGGTCCACCAACGATGAACGGAATTTTTTGGTCTTGTACTACTACTACAACTACTGCTGAACTGAAGTGAACTATTTCACGGAACGGAGGAGGAAACAAAATTGTATTCAATTTTCTGACAACAGATTTGGCAACAACGTATTATGCCATCTTTCAACTTTTATCTTTCTCGTCATCTCAACAACATGGTCGTCATTTTTTCAGTGGAAAACTAGACAGATGCAACAACCCGGTGCTATATTTGATATTATTACATACACTGAATCTCTGCTTTACAGCAATACTTTTAAACGTATCAACTGCTCATCATCGTTTGTGTGTACTACTACCTACTCCATTTCAGTCAAGTGCACAAGTATAAAGGTAGACAGCTTTATATAATTTTGTTCAACTTATATATGCAACTTGACGTACAGAGTACAACGATGATGATAAAAGAGTGGAAAAAGTGAGACTGAAACAAAAAATTCCAAAGTTTTAAAAATGTACGTTTGCATGTAAATCAGACTGTACAGAGAGAATACCTTTTGGCATCGGAAATCATTTACAACACTTCATGCACTTTTGTACGATTGCATGTGAAAACGTGTAACACATTATTGTGCTTTTGTGTGTGTCAGCAGCAAATATAAAAGAAGCTTCCCGTGTGGTGATAGTGGCACGTAATTTAAATATATTTATATCTCTGCTGGATAACTTATCACATAATATGTGCCGTGACTTTTTTTGGTGATTTGTACTGAACTGTGCACACGTTTTTTTGCTAACCGAGACAAACAGTCGAGCCAAGGAACTAGAAAAGCCAGTGTACTCCTTTTGGCAAGGATATCATTTTTAACATTAACATCATCAACTTTACCGTGCAGTGACAAAAGAAATTCAGGAAACCCAAACGATCTGTGCATGCACACTTGGAAAATTTTCCTCCTTTCTGGCAACACCATCAAAAGGAGGATTTTAAGACTGAAAGAACAACACTTAAAAGATAACGCTTGTCTTTGACATTTTAAAAACCGATACCGACATTAGTCATTGATACAGAAAATTGTTTGCACCTGGGGTGGATGAAGGTGAAGAGTTTCTTGTTGATTACTCCTCCGGTTTATTATGCAGCATAGTAATACATATCAGTAGAATAATTAGTATACAAACAGATAATATCTCTGACCTGACACCAGAGAACTCATGCAAGTATCTATTTTGTATTTCTCTCTATGCAAAAACGCTGCACTTTCCCATTCACTCAAGATAAACACAGTATCATATCATTGAAAAAACGCTCGACAAAAAAGTAGATGGTTTCAATTAAAGTTCTGTCTCCATTGCCATTATCATATCCTCACTAACAAGCAAGTACATTCTCGTTCGGACTTGTTCATCATTATCGCGTAATCACCTTACTATATAGTTATCGATCAATGTGGTTGCAGAAATTACATCATTTTCCTTGAATGACAGATATTTTTACCAGTAAAGTACATGTGCCCGCAAAGAGTAGTGCCCACGTATAAAACCCACTTGATAATATCAACTCAACAGCATCGTTCATTCATAGAAAAAATCAACTGCAAATGACCGTGATGATCAAAAGGAAAATCTGTACATGTCAAGGATATGAAATGTGAAGCAACATTAACAATAATACAAGTTTATAACATTTGCATTATGACTTAATACCACGAATGGAATGAAGTTGTAAAAAATGATTCCAAGAAATTCTCGGTGAATGAGAATTACTGTTGTACATCAACCAATCAGCACAAAGAAGAGCCATCATCTCCATCAAGTGTAAAAAATGTGACTGTTCATCTGCATTAGCCGTTTTCACGTGAGCTGTTCTGTCTACCCTGAAATTTGTAAATGGGTATATCTTGGAAAAGATGAGAATGCAACTATTCTTTATGGACAAAACTTGAAATTAACAAGTAATCTGCTAATTTAACCAAACAGAAAAAGTATTTGAGCGAATATCGTACAACATCTTCATAGTACCAGTAATATTATTATAACCACATGTCAATTACCTCATGTACATTCAATGAGAAAGTCTGTCAAAGCTATAACCTATTGAGAGGGCAATTTATCTAATTAGATTTGCCTTAGTCTGTTTAGGTTCGCGTTAGCAATAGACTAATAGAGCTGTAGAGCCAGAGGGCACTGACTAGCGTGTCAGGATTTTTTTGAATTTGTAGACACGGTAAAGTCAACTGTACAGTGAACAATGGTTTAAATGCGAATTCTAAAGTGAAAAACGGGAAAACGTCATTTTTTGCCACGCCAATCTAATGATAATTTCTACCACTGTCATCAGTCATCATACACACACATGTAGACACATATCTAATTCATCTTTTTACTTGTCTGCTCGTTACTATCAACCACTTAACTTGGTTCAAAAGAGGAAACAAGAGAAATTGTTGTGATTTTCCTATTATGAAATTTTTCTGAATGATACAAGCCCTCGGAAACGCGATGAGAACACCATCATCATAAAACCAAAGTCATCGTCATCATCACCAACACTGAACAATACTGAACTTTAACAGCATTGCGCAGCATGCTGGTTTGAATTAAAAACTTTGTTCAACAATTTACAAGAATACATCGTGTCACCAGTGAACATAAACGCAATATTTAATGTGTAGCTTGTGGAGTGAATAGAGAGACAGCAAACTAGAAAATAGAGTACAGCTATATAGCTGCTTCTCTGCTTTTATAATTCGCTTTATTTTTATATTACTGTTTATTCGAAATCATCATCAACAGCAATAGCAGCAGCAACTTCAAACCTTTTATGTACAATTAACGACAACAACAAGCAGTACCCAGCAAACATTTTTCAGCAAAACTATTCAGAATTTCTTGGGAGTTGAATTGAGTCTTGATCTTGAATAAAAAGAAACGAAGCTCTCTTATGAACGGAGCGTGACGCTACTTCCTTTTCCCATAACTAGAGAAGGAGGAAAAAGGAGTTGAGTTTATAAGTAAAGGAGAAGGAATGCATGTCTGCATATTTTCTTGCATGCATCTTTAGTACAACACACCATCCCTTTTTATTATTGAAAAAATTTCTAAATGACACGGATTAACTCTCGAGTCTGTAACAAATAAGTACAAAAAGAAGAGAGCTCTGTCTGTATTCAATCAACGATTTATGCATGCCTACTTACGTGCTATAATAATACACTTACAACAACGAAGACGACTCTCATCGTCGCCACACTGAAGAAACCGAGATAAGGGGCAAAACAATATTAATATTATACTTATCTTCATCTTCGGTAAATAATATACACATATATTATACTATATACACGTTTAAAAGATAGCTGTCTAAGCAGTAGAAATTATGGTAGAGGAAACTATCATAGACATAAGGACAACCACAAGCACGTCAGCAGTGTCTGAAAATAGCAGTGGGGTTGTGGACGACTTAAGCAGTCATTTACTTACTGGCCAGCAGCAACAACCAGAATATGTAAATAATGGTAATCATGGAACATTTAACTCAGCGGATGAGGAAAATTTAGTTTTAGTAGCGTCCTCCTCCGGAGGAGTACATTTAGGACAGCTTAATACCGGTGTGCATGATGGTGGTGGAGGTGGCACTACTGCCACTGGTGCCAGCATAGCTGATATCACAAGCGGAAGTGATAGTCAAATCGCAGAAGAATTGACAAATAGACTACTTATATTGAAGGGAAGTGGTGGTCAGCCCACTTCTTCTTCTGCTGATTCTCGTGCCAATATTGTATCTTCTTCTTCTTCAACAGCAGCAACAACGGCGACCCCTCAGCATTACGCGAGTAGTAATAGTGTAAAAACCTCAGGGTCAAACTCTGCGAGTAATTCACCAAGCAGACGACATCCCGGGGCTATTGGAATAGCAGAGCGGAGCAGTAAAACGGGATTGTCCCTTTGCTTAAACCCAGCCATTGTGTCAGGAAGTAATTCTGCGAGTGCAAGTGTTGTCGAAGGACTGAACTCGGTTGGAGCAGCTAATAGCATTATTAGTGGGGCAACATTTGTTGCCGGAAATGGACAAGATAGTTATCAGCAGAAAGTTACAAGTGCTAGTGTATCAAAATCTGCATCTGCAAATCTGAACAAGACTTCTACGAGCAATTCAAATATTGCAAGTGCATCTACCTCTACTGCTGCGGCTCCGTCTTCCAAAGGTTTGGGCAGGAGCATGAATGCCACGTTAAATGAGCAGGAAGAGCAGGTATGCGTTTCAAAATTATAAAGTATGAAAATGGAATTTGAAAGGCAATGCTGCTAATTTTATGCACAGATGCACTTTACTTTATGTAAAGTGCAACAGTAACCTCCTCCACCCCAAACCCAAAGTCATACTCCTTGTTCAGTAATACCGTAGCATTTAATGCCCAATTATCCACCTGCGTGAGTATCATGTTCGTTTCCCTATTTTAATGGGGCAATGTGATCCTTTTATTTTTCTGTAACTGTTCCTCGTAACGGCATATTATGCTTTATCAAAATCTTTTAAAATGACTGAAAAATACATTTTTCTAACCTCAATGTAGGCAACAAGGGAGTTCCTTGAGATTGTGAACGGTGCTCGCGTGAGTAGAGGTTACAGCCCCTTGTCCTGGAATGCTGGTGTCAAATTCCTCATGGCAAGAAAATTCAATGTTCGGCGAGCTTTAGAGCTTTATGAACAGCACCAGGAAGTTCGCAGTCAGGAAGGACTAACAACCTTTGATCCAGATTCCGAACCTTTAAAGTCTGAACTACTTTCAGGGAAATTCACTGTCTTGGTGAGTGCTCAAATATAATATTCGATGGACAAAGAAGATTTTTGCCAGTCAATGTGCATCATGAGTCACGTGCTTTGGCACACTAATTAAATTAACCCTTTTAATTTTTCCTGTTTATAGCCAACTCGGGACTTGGGTGGAGCAGCGATTGCAGTGTTCACTGCAAAGCTTCATCAGCCCTCCACCGTTCCACACGAATACACACTCAAGGTGAGGAAAATATTACGGGTATAATATTACTAAAAACTTTTAAAATTCCCCGTGATCTTTGCACTCTTTGAATAATTAGCTGTAAGCTGAACCATAATAAAATGTTTTTTGCAAAACTATAGGGAGTTGTCTACCAACTGGATGCAGCACTGGAGGATCCACAAACCCAGAAGTGTGGCTTAGTGTTCATATACGACATGAGTGACTCAAAATATTCAAATTTTGACTACGACCTGAGTATAAAAATTCTGTCACTTTTAAAGGTAAGTTATATATACTAGTCTGTTTTACTAAACTTTTCATTTTTCCATTTACCTACTTGCTTAGTTCTTGGTGTTGTTGCAGAAGAAAACAAAACAAATATGCGTGCAATACGCAAAACAAAACATTGCAAAGTATACATTTCCAAGATAAAGTTTTATGGGTGACATATTATGTTTCCAACCAATTTGCCCTATGTTGTTCTGGAACTCCAGGACAGTGCGTGTAATCAAACACTGTGCGTGTGTTTGTACGTGTAAAACTTGACAAACATCAGCAAGTATAAAGATTAAAGAAGGCATTAAAAGAGACACGACAAATCTGACTTGCTAGATAATTAAACATCGATCCGGCCGAGTTGGCTTCTTGGAAATCACAAAACTGGAATATGTATTTGTTTCCTGTGTTTTAAAGAATTATGCATAATATAAAAACAGTCCACACGATAGGATCACGAATCCCATATCAAATAATGGAATCTTTTACAATTTACACCCATATACTTTCAAGGTCAATAAAATTGTCATTGTTTAAGAGAGTTTTGTTACACGAACACATGCAGATAAGATCCTTCAAAGCACTTTATACCAAACTATTTCGAAGATTGTATTTGATTGAGGAATAGATTTTACTTGTACATTTGTACAGGAAACGTCCAACTAACAGAAGCTCGATACACATTTCTGTATCTTCAATCATGTAAAACTGCACACATAGCACTGCATCCATGTTCAAACGATTCTTCTTTGTTAAATACATAAATTGACCATAATCCCAGTGTCCACAAGGTAGTTTGGTTTGATATATGGTTAATTTGAAATATATCCCATGAGCGATAAACTTAGAGTCGTCTTTTGCATGAATATCTTTCGAATAAGTGTCAACCGATAATAAAAACTCAAATAAAATTATTCAAATAGAAGCACATAATTTGATCTGCCTAGTTGATATATATTCTCTTGGTATCTCTGAGACTGCATTCTGCCATCTCCAAATTGAATTAATTTAGAAATTATACCGTGTTCTTTGAGAGTTTAGTCATATTATGAACGATAATGTAGCAAGCGTTTCCTTTATATCATTTTAAACCACCCAGCAATATAGGCATATAAAATGTATGGTACAAACTTAGTATATAGTTAGTTAGTGACTGGTATCACGTATTAATTGGATGAAACTAGTTTTCTGACATTCATGTTTGCTGACATGTTATAAAATTCAAATTACGCTTGATTTCTGACTAAAGTAAGGCGGGATGATGCGTATACGCTTTCTTTCGCAATATAGGATGTCATATATTATGACATATCATCCTCATGAAAATCAAGTAGGTTGTTGTGTAGACATTTCATTTTCATTCATTCATTCCTCGTATTCAATCATGACTTTTTTCTGAATTTCAGGGAGGATACCCAGCACGGCTCAAAAAGGTTTTAATTGTCACTGCGCCGCTGTGGTTCCGAGCCCCTTTCCGTATTCTCCGTTTGTTTGTACGAGAGAAATTGCGCGACAGAGTTTTTACAGTCAGTCTACCTCAGGTACATAACACGTTTCGTTTCTATTAAAACTACTGTTTTAAGAAGGAAATGAAACGTTTCTTTCAATTATTTTTCATTTCCCTGTGCAGCTTGCAGTTCACATACCTGCCCACGCGCTTCCACGCTCCCTAGGAGGTCAACTCCAGGTTAATCATATCGCTTGGTTAGATCGCTGTCGTGATATTTTAAGTTCCTCGGATATTTGGAATGTTATTACGGATGAGCCCGTACAAGTCCAAACAAGGAGTGTAAGAGTAAGTTTTCTATGTAATGGTTTGAAATGCATTAATTAATAAATTGGATTTTGGAATATTACATTTTATGTATTTTGTGTTTTCAGGATAGCAGTTCCAACGACCCAGAGTCAGCAGCGGATAAAGAAGTGGAGAGCCTGTCCAATGGAATGAGGAAAATGCGGAGAAACGGTACAGACTCAAGTAATAAAACGCACCACCCTTGTCACTTTTTCTAGAGCAGTTAGACCTTGCACGACCTTGATCACTACATTTCTAGTTATCCTTGAATGAATATTATATATAGTATATTATTATTTTGATATAAATAGTTTATGAACCGGATAATTTGAGATTATTACAATACCCCGGAATGAAGGTGAAAGTGGGGCATGTTGAATGAGCTTGTGGTAGTGATTGCTTGGTTACTTTCCTTTTGATCTGTACAATAAGAATGTGGTTGAAATTGGGCATGAAGTTGATTTGCATGGCATGAAGTATGTAGTTGTAGGCACTTTACGTTTATTATTTTGCATTTTGCGTTGTGCATGACTTGTTCACATCTTTTGATCTTTTGTTCAAATACTTAAACCCTAATATATATGACTTTTTACATGCTGAAACCAGGGCAGTCAACGCCGTCCCCCGCACCGCACTCCTCCGGAAGCAGTGGGTTTTCAGATGATGACAGTTTGCCATTTGAAGAAAGGAGCGGCTTGACTTTACTAGATTTTGTTGAACATTTAAAACAAAAGGGACGACGCGGTCTGCTGGACGAATATGCAGAAATAGTCTCAAAGAACCCAGAAGGATCATTTAATGTGTCCAGGTTTCTACTCATAACGATTATTGCTCTAAGCTGCAGCGTTCAGAAACTTGCATTTTTTACTTATGTAACTTCCTTTTTTGCAGGCAAAGAGGAAACGTTAATAAGAATAGATACAGTGATGTCCTTTGCTTTGACCACACCCGTGTTGTGCTATCATCCGAAGGAGAATCAGAGTCTGACTATATCAATGCCAATTTTGTAGACGGTTACAAACAGAAAAATGCTTTCATTTCAACGCAAGGGCCACTTCCAAGAACATTTGGAGACTTTTGGAAAATGGTTTGGGAGCAAATGAGTGTTGTGATTGTGATGACCACACGGGCTGTGGAAAGGGGACGAACCAAGTGCGGCCAATATTGGCCCCCAGACAAAGGTTCATCCGTGACACATGAAGGATTTAAGATTGAGAATACGGATGTTGAAGCGCAGCCTGACTTTGCACTTACAAGACTAAGATTAACTAATACAAAGGTAAGTTGGCATGTCGTTCATGTTATCATTCAATGTCCACTATAGATGTATTAGTAATAGGCATAGACTAAACTGTAGTTTTCCCTGAATAGCATTTGCAAGTATTTATAATGTGAGTAATTTGTATGACTTTCAGACAGGAGATGTTCGGAGTATCACTCACTTGCAGTTTTTATCGTGGCCAGACTACGGCGTTCCGTCCAGCGCAGACGCAATGCTAAAATTTCTGACTGCAATGAGGTATTCTTTCAATAAAGGTTTTATGGAAAGTAAAGTTCCTCGTTCTATTAATATTAACACACTTCTCATTTGTCAACTTTTCAGAGATGAGCAAACCAACCGTGTAGGAGATTTGGCAACAAAATGGGATGGTCATGCTTCAGGACCACCAATTGTTGTTCACTGCTCCGCCGGAATTGGGAGAACAGGTAGCCAAATAAATCTCTATTTTACGCACATAACATAATATCATTCACATCTTATCTATCAGCTCAAAATATCTATATAATATGATTTCTTTGTATTATAACAGGCACTCTATGCACGATAGACATTTGTATCAAACGATTGAATGATCAAGGGAATGTGGACGTAATGGGCACAGTCGAAAGAATACGTAGTCAACGAGCGTACAGTATTCAGGTGCCCGAGCAATATCTCTTTTGTCACGCAGCCGTAATTGAGTATGCCAAATCTAGGAATCTTTTGTCAGAGTCACAATTGGATGGGATTCCGGATCTTCTAGCAGAAGGTGATTCAGATAGTGAATGACTATGGTGGTTCTCTTAACCATCCCTGTTACGTTGATACCTTAGTAGTATTATTATTATTCACAACATTACTTTAATCTTAGTTATATATTTAATTACCAATGTTTACTTTACAATAACCCGGTTGGTCGGACGTTTCTCGGTTTGGTTCGGTACTCGGTTCTTTTTACTACCACTACACTATTACTTAATTTCTATTACCGCTAAATCATGTGCTACTGCGGCCTTTTCTTATACGCCCCTTGAACGATATGGTGGCGAATTTGGTGGTCCCTTTCCCTGGCAAACATCACTAGTCAAATGAGATGGGGAAAGTAGAATTCTTTAGCTCTGATGAAGATAAGGCGAGGAACAAACGTTGTTGTTGTTGATACATTGTTTAACAAGTAAAATCCGATCAAAAAAATAGTATATTTGAGAAGAATTTGGAGAAGATGCGGATGCTTTGCTTTTTAGTGGTGACAGTTAAAAACGATACTAGTCCTTACATCAGTTTTTGACATAATATTTTTCATAAAACTAATTTTATTGATATATAATTAATCGTCGTTCCGCGATCATTACTGAATAAAAATCTTTAATGCATTACTCAGATTTGCACAATGATTTTACGATATGAGCTCAGTATATAAGGTTAAATGCATACTTACGAAAACGAATCTTAGTTAATAATTATATGCTACCAAATTCTATATTAATGATGACTAACAAATTTACCCACAGTCTATTTTTCTCAAAACTATATGTTGTGGTGTCACAAAAGCTATAGCATATATTTAGTACAAGATTTAGAACAGCTTTTCTGCTAACACACTGTTGTTTTAGTTTGTGGTTATTTTCAAGAAAAGAATATACATGAAAAACATGTAGATTTACAAATCACGACGATTATGCGTTTAACGGTTATTTGTACTTGTTAAATTACCTACGTAGGGTTGCAATCAACATGACTGTATTTTTTGAAGTCCGAAAGCGAATCAGATTGTATTTATGAGAGCAATTTTTATGCCTTTTCGTTTTCACACAACAATATATAAATCACTGCTAATCGTCAACTGTCATTACTCATTATTGTCACTTTCGGACAATACTGGACGCTTAAACATTGGAATTTGGTCCAAAATCGTTCAGAATGACTTTCTAATAGCAAGCTTGTACGTATTTCAAACAGACAGTATACTTCAAATTTTTACGATAAAGTTTTAAGTGTCATGATGGTATACATGAAACGAGTTGTGACTTGTGACTGACCAAGAGCTTTTTCCATATAAACTGGTCACGTATATCGTAAATAGAATCATTTTCTACTGACAGAAATCAGAAAAGCAAAACGTAAGCCCTAACCCTTTCAAAATCTTTCCAAAATCAGCTTTTTTACTTTAGACCCTCTGCTAAACAAAATAACCCTTTAAATATGTCGCAGTCACACAAACTTTTTTCATATAATTCATCAGAAGAAAATCCGATGATTACGGTATAACAAGGCAAACTTTAAACATGTTTTCAAGACTTTTCTTATGCTTACACTTCTAACTACTGCGTTTAATTGAAGACTCTACACTTAGCAGTTTAATGGTTTTATTAGCTGGACACTTTCTATCTAAAAGTTTTTAAAAAAGTGTCTTTGTTGATGAAACAAATGATAATATTGAATATAATGTTCATACGAGAACTTTTATCAACTGAAATTATAGATACAAAAAACGTTACAACAGTTCAAAATTTAACTACCTATTCTTAGTATTTATTAAACATATACCTATCTATATAATTATATAGGCAAAGCGAATATCAAAGCTCGCCTTTTTGTTTCAGTCTTCTTCAAATTTTTAAATTATTATTACATTCAAGTATACCTGCGAAATACCTATAATGTGTCATAATATATATTACTAATTGTAAATTCTTGTGACTTTTTGACATACATTGATAACGATGACGCTCTCTTTTCACTACTCAAGAGTTTATTTCAAATATTCGAAAGTTAAAGATTATGTAGAGTAGAGAACAGGAAAACATCTATATTATTACTTGTGTATGTTTAATTTTATTTAGTATGTGTACGATGTATAACTCTTATCAGAGCAAGTTATTATGTCGAAAATAGTCGTAAACTAAGTGTCAGAGAAGGATAATATATTATTAATATACGTTACATAATATTATACATTTAGCTTATAAGTAATTGTTCAAAACAAAACTATAATTTATATACAGTAGACGAATTTAGGAAAGTAGAGTAGAGGACATTTTAAAACCCGTCATAATAATTAACTCAAACGTTCTGCTAATTCTCAGATCGTCGACCGTTTATGCAAATGTTTAAAATGATGATTCTGATTTATAAAAATAGACATTATACAATTTCAAATAGTAACCGTAAAAAATAAATAAAGAACTTTGTTCTTTCAAGCAAAATTCTCATATCCGTCGGTGTTACTTTAAACTATTCAAATTTTATTCTTCACCTTTGATCTTGTGTCTGTTGCATTCTGAACTGTGCGGCTTTAAGTAGCTGCGCGCTATATACCTAGAGCTTTCGTATACTACTTTTCATTCTAATCTCTTGGGGTATTGGTAGAATTTGTTATTAACAGCACATTTCTTTTGCTTTTTGTATTGCTTTCTTTACCCAGTTTATCAATCCTACAGCACTATAGTTGACAGAACCGAAAAAACATAATATTTAACATTTATAGCTTTAAAAAAAAGTCTTATCAGTTTTTTGTTGCGCCATTTTAGGTTCCTTTCTATGATGAGGATGAAAAGCTGCAAGATGATGCCGAGATTACTAACGATGATAACGAGATTTTTAAGCTAAACAGTATATAATTGCGGATTTCATGATGCAGTAAACAGTAGTATGTAGTTTAATGTATACGCAAGGATGTCGCTTGTCAGTGATGCTAGATGAGAAAACTTTAACCCTGTCGGATCTAAAAAAACCTACAAAACTAAACAATTTCAAAATGGAGTATAATGAAGTACTACAGTATTTTATTTCTCGACTATACAATGCATTCTTTTAATTATATTACAAACTTACTGGTGCATAAATATGATACTAATAAAAACTACGTAAATTTTCCATTTGCTAATTTTCTTTTCATTCGCAACTTCACAAGTTACAAGTGTAAGCATAGTATACTAGTAGCATTGTAGTTTTCAAAGGAATCTCATTATGCCCCATCTTCGGCTGCCTGTACTATTGCTTCATGAGTTCATACATCATAATATTCGTAAGGTTTATGAAGCATTAATTTCATTGAAGAATGATAACTTTCTCTTCTCCGGTATTGGGATATTCGTGACTTTTGGCAAATTCCTTCGGGTAGAAAACAAGCACTTCATTTTTGTATCATATCGGTGGATATGAAAAATTATTACGCACGATTTTGAATGCATTGCAGGATTTGCAACAATGATGATTGCGCGTACGGAGTACAGGTATGAGCAATATTATGGGATTTTTACATGGTTTAACTCGCCTAAAGGATTGCGTCAGTTTCAAACATCAATGCTCCACATATAGCCAGCTTAGCTCTTACAATTTACTCGCTATATAGTCCCTACCTTGGCTTTCGTTCTTCATTTCGCTCAAGCTACAACACCATAATACATGACATTACGCATTTTTCAGGTGTAAACTACACCAAAAATCGTAATCAATTCAGGGCCTAAACACATAAACATCAACAAATTACTATACACTAACTAATAATGTTACAACGTCTCTGACAGGCGTAATTTTCTTCAGAAATTGCATCAGCACCTTTAGGGGTTCTTATCAACAAACAGCTTTCACTGTGTAAACACTTTTCAAGGTGATTTATATATCAACGCAAACTGCAATTAAGACATTCATTCATTCAAGTGATTGCATCCAATTCACTGACAAATATTCCAGGATCGCATCCTGTACACGCATCTACATCTATCTTCCAAGTTCCAAATCAATCTTACTTGTGCTCTCTGCCTGCTGCTGCAGTACAAGTGTGGCAATTGCCGATTGCCGTGTGGCACAAAAACATCCGCAGAATTTGACATAGATGATTCACGATAGGATCATCCTAAACTATCGTGCGTTTTTAACAACATATTGCAGTTATATTACACTTCTTCTTAGAATTTAGTTAACTACTCAGCTATTAGATTAGTTTGTTGGGCGAGGTGACTCGTGACAGCTTGAAGAGCAGTTTTCCATAAGGTCAGTTTTGTGATTTTTGGCAGTTGTAGTTGTATTTCACGTGTTAATATATTATGTGTCAAATTTTGCTATGAATTTCATTAGATGTCCTTTTACTAACTTTTCTAAACGTTAAGCTTGATTTTTACTTATGTTAATGTTTGGTTTGAACTTAATTTGATTTGCAGCACTTAACAATTACCGGCTTTGTTTTTTGTATAAACCAGCAGTGATATTGAAAGTAGTAATATCAATAAGTAATTATTGTGTTTGTAAACTTTACTCAAAATGGGGGGCGATGATACATCCGGTTTGGCTGAACAGGTTGGAGGCTTAACTATGAGTAAGTGTTCTTAAAGAAGCATAAATGTCTAATTGCTATTGAATTCTGTTTATGTTTGGGTATTAATATTGTGGCTATTTGTGTATTTTATCGTAGGTGATGACAAGCAGATATACACGTCAGAGAAGAAGGGCAGCGATGAGACTGGGGATGGCACCGAAGATAAGCCGTTCAAAACGGTTTTGCAGGCGTTGAGAGCTGCAGGACAAGAACCTTGGCCTACCATTTTTGTGGATGCCAAGGAGGATGGAAAGGTGAAAGATGGACAAAGTGTTAGAAGAATGGTTCCTTGAGGGAACTTCCTTCTGTACTAACAATCTTTCATTGTTTTCAATTGGGTTGTTTTGATTGATACTGTAGGTTTTTGATGTGGTGGCCAAGTCGCAACTAAAAAAGGTCTTGAAAATCTTTACCCGTGAACAACACAAGGTGGCTTCGTCGTCTGCCAAAGAGAAGGAAGACGCTGAGCTAAGATCAAAAAATCTGGAAGAAGCTAAGAAGGTAAGGTTCACCGATTTATCATTAAAGCCTTCTTAATTATTTGGCATAGATGCAGATAGTAAATTTGTATTTCTTTGTGATAGATTGTCTTAGTAGAAGATAAGTCCTTACCTGCAGCTCAGAGAATTAAAATAAAGCAAGTTGGAGATCTTAAGGGGAAGCGAGTAAAAGTTTATGGATGGGTCCACAGGTTAAGGCGTCAAGGTACTTGATATAATACCATTTCAACTTTGGTTGTGATGATTAATAAACTATTCTTGACTCGTATTGTATTTTTGATGTATGACAGGAAAATCGCTGATGTTCATCACTCTACGTGACGGAACCGGATATTTGCAATCTGTGCTGACAGATAAACTTTGCAACACCTATGATGCTTTGGTTCTCTCTACAGAGTCTTCCGTCTGTCTGTATGGTGTTCTAGAACCAGTTCCAGAAGGCAAAACGGTACAATTCCTGCGAACATTTTACACTTCTAAATTCTAAAGTTATTGTTTCAGTAAATAAATGAGAATCTTGGGTTGTTCTGGTATTAGGCACCTGGTGGGGTAGAGCTAAAGGTCGATTATTGGGAAGTTATTGGACTTGCACCTCCTGGGGGAGCAGATGCGATATTGAACCAAGAGTCACATCCTGATGTCCAGCTGGATCAAAGACACATTATGATTCGAGGAGAAAACGTAGGATTAACAGAATAGCAAGATTATATTCTACTACTATTATATGTGTTTGAATTTTTGCTTTTTAATTATGGTAGACTTGCAAAGTGCTTCGTGTTCGATCGGCCCTAATGCAGGCATTCCGGGACCATTACTTTGCCCGAGGTTACTGTGAGGTTAACCCCCCAACTTTGGTGCAAACTCAAGTAGAGGGCGGCTCCACTTTATTCAAGTTGGATTTCTTCGGACAAGAAGCTTATTTGACGCAGAGTTCTCAGCTATATTTGGAAACCTGCTTGCCTTCTTTAGGAGATGTGTTTTGCGTTGCTCAGAGTTATCGAGCTGAGCAAAGTCGAACCCGGCGTCATTTAGCTGAATATACACACGTTGAAGCTGAATGTCCATTCATAACATTCGATGACCTTCTGGATCGTCTTGAAGATCTTGTCGTAGACGTTGTAGACAGAGTTATGGAAAAGTGCGGGGACTTGATAAGCGAGTTAAACCCTGTAAGTTCTTATAGTTCTTAACCTGTAATGCATGAATAGGTACTTCTCCAATCAAAGGTTTGAGGGTTTTCCAAATAACCCTTAGACAACAAATGGAGAAAAATGAATGAATTGAAATCTTGACGATTCATGAAATCAAATATTTCCTGAAAGTCACTAGAATTCCTACAATTTAATGAGTCAATTGAACCAAGTTGCAAAACTAAAAAACTATTTTTTTATCATTCTTACGTAGGATTTCAAGCCACCCAAGCGACCATTTAAGAGGATGAACTATTCGGAAGGCGTAAAATGGTTAAAGGATAACGGTGTAACAAAGGACGATGGAACTTTCTATGAATATGGAGAGGTAAGTTTGAAAGTTTAAGGGTTGTAATTGATTTTAAATCATTAAAATTAGAATAGAGTATTCAAGTTGGTTAATTCTGTTTAGGACATACCGGAGATGCCAGAAAGAAAAATGACAGACACCATCAATGAGCCAATTCTGTTTACACGGTTCCCGGCGCCAATAAAATCGTTTTACATGTCTCGCTGTCCAGAAGACAACTACTTAACTGAATCGGTGGACGTATTATTACCCAACGTGGGTGAGATTGTGGGAGGATCTATGCGTATTCACGATTACGATGAAATGGTGGCCGCATACAAAACTGCTGGTATCGATCCCACGCCATATTACTGGTACACTGATCAGGTAATTATCTTATACAATACCATTCATTACCTATTATATTTAGTTTAAATTTGGGACTAATCATACGTATTTCTATTGCAAACAGAGAAAGTTTGGAACTGTTCCTCATGGAGGTTACGGTCTTGGATTGGAAAGATTTTTATGTTGGCTATTAAACCGATACCACATCAGGGAAGCTTGCTTGTATCCGAGATTTTTAGACAGATGCACTCCATAAGCTTATTGATATCTCAAGAAATCTTCCATTGTAATATTTATTATTACCTATGCACACGTATGGCAATTTCAAGTTCTTCTAAATCATATTCCTACTCTACTCAGGTTGAGTTTTGAAGACTAAAGAAGATGCTTAAAACTATTGTCATAAATTATAATATCCACGTCAATTAAGTGTCTGTAACTAATACCATGTTTAAGTATACAAATTACAAATGTTATGATAAGAATCTTATCCAAGCATTCACATCTATCTTAGTTTATCCAAAACTTTAAAATTTGTCCATTTTATACATTATAAAATATTCTTTCTATGAGATAGATTTAATTGTTGCAGTACAGATTTATGAATTTATGTTGGTAGGTTGAATAGCATGTAAAGTTTTGGAATTCTTGGTGAATTGGGGCTTTAATAAACATAACTTCATGGTATACAACTTTCATTTAAGTATTCTTCATTATAAGGCATATCTGAACCTTTTCCGTTGTCTTGTTTCAAAATCTCAATACCTGAAACCTTTCTTAGCGAATTCGATCCTCGGTATCGTCAATCGGCATATATGTCATTGTCATTAAACGAATATTATGTCATTGTTTGATTAAACAATACAGTTTAGCCAAAATAACGACCCAGGAAGGGTTGCTGGTGTTGTAAAGCAAACTAAAAGTTTCCAAACTACATCTTCCCTTTGCCCTTTGCATTTCTACCATCAAAAATGCATATTATCCTAGTTTCACAATGTGAAATTCACATGTTTCACGTGTAGTTAGCGTAGCCAGAGAGCTAAAAGGGACAACCATACACCCTATACTTTTGAATGAATTGCCTATTAATAATTTATATATAGGTAATAAGCATTTTATAGAACCAGCAAAAAACTAACCATTGGCCTATTTAATGTTCGAAAAAGGCAGGAGATAGCAGCTCTCGTTCTTGTCATTTTCACATAAGCAACTAGTCAACGTGCGTGCAGTGTGCAGTCAAGCAAGCATTCTTACATTCATTTTTACCATGCATTAACTTTCTTTTACATCAAGAACGAGTATATAATCTGTATGCAAATACTGGTACAAAAAGTAAGACAAACGTTCTTGCAATGAGAACAATCGATTAATAGTCAATATTACAGAAAATCTTATGCTTCAGTAATCTTTTAAGAAAAAGTGAGTAGTATATCAAACTTTTTGTTTACGTACTTTATACAAATACTAAAATGTATGCAATAATGCATCTTCATATTGATACCTTGAGCAAATCAACTTTCCCTTCCATCCTCGGAAATAAGAAATAAGAAAAAATCGAGGTTTTCAAAACCAATTGAGTGTTTATAATATTATGTATAAACTCAGATGCTTTTATGAGTATATAAACTACAAAGTCTGCAATTTCATCTGCTTGAATAATGGCAATATCATGAAGATAAAGTGTTTGCTCCTCTGTTTGTCCTTACGATTTTCCTCTCTGCCATATTTACTGTTTACCCACAAACGTAGTTGGTTTCAAGTGGCATTTACAGAAAAGATAATAATATCGCAGAGTAGTTATCATCTAAATAGGTATAACTCTGAAAAGTCGAAGACGGAGGAACACGGGGATCCCAAAACCGCAACCTGGAATGCATAACGCGGAGTAATAGGGGCATTAAGAGATGTTCGTTTTATTCCTTGCTTCTACTTGCATTGCTCTAGATGACACGACTTGGAAGTACTTCGAGATGGCAAATGCACAGTTATACATTGCTAAGCTGAATTCGAGTTGCATCAAGTCTTATGGTATTTATTTATATGCTAATAACAGTAAAAATGTCAAATATTGAAATCAAGGTGAACTTAAGATTTTGTTTATCTTATTCCTATAAGTTTATAGCTCCATTTTCATATAGCAATTATTAATGTCCAGCATTTACTTTTTGTATAAAAGCATGGAAATAATGTCAATGTGCGTGTCAGTGCCATTCGCCGAACGCAAACCAAAAAATGATGTAATATGTAACTGCCAACTGCTCAAACGCGTTTTTATAATGACAGTGCTATACAGTGGAGGGTCTTTGTTCTCCCTTGGCTTTCTTTGCATCTTTTTTGCAAAAAGAGCAGCATTAGTCTGCTATTTGAGTATGTCTACAACCCAGCGTTTTTGGTTACTTTCACTTTGGGAAACTCATGTTCGTCCCCGTTGTCGTATCACAATAATTTACCACGCTCACTTTTTTTGAAGGTCTTTTTATTACCATGCATTTTTAAAAGTCTACGGACGAACCTACAAGGGGATAACATCTAAGTCCATAAAAGAACTCTAACCAGAGACTAGAGACAACGGGCATAAAAATCTTCTGAATAAGCAAAAATATATGTGTAGTCAAACAAACAATAGTACATCTGTGTTTCTTATAAAAAATCACCGCATGTGCAGCAGGATCAGGGTCCGGCAGTTTACAGAGAATGATTTTTTCTCTATTTTTTCCTTGCACTGTTATTGTGTTGCGGTGTGCGTGGTGGTTCGGCGAACTGGGTTTCCTTTTTGTACTTTCACCCACTCCTGTTGCCTACATCAGCTTTCTGGGTTTACTGTGTATCTCATTTCTTTTAGAAAATAGCGTATTTTCTAGCATGCATCTGCATACTAGTACTTCTGCTTGCTACAACAACGTCAAGTTTTGCAGAGTAAAATTATACGCTTTGTGAAATGTGAATACGATATTACACATGTAGCTACCATGTTGCTTTCTCTTTCTCTCCGCAACTTTACTTGCTGCTGATGTCGCTTTCTCTATAACCCTTTGCTTGCCTTGTATGTAAAAGGTTTCCTTAAAGTGAAACAAGAGATTTCAAAACACGCAACAAAACAAATACCTCACCTTCATTCCCATTATTTTCTAATAGTTATATAAAAACCGACATGATTTCAGTCAGATATAAACTAAAAACAGAAACAACAGAAAAGAACAGCCACATAAATACATTGTGCAAGTAGTATGTAGGTATGTTAATGCATCTTTCTTTTGTTTTTGGGTGAAAGTTTAGAGTAAACAAGATCGGCGGAAAAAGAGAAAAACTTTTCTTTCGGGTTTGTTTTACCAAAAGCTTTGAAATTTGAGAATTTGCTGTCGCATTTTTACTCTTGTCACAGGAACTACATTTTACCCGTCATGTTCATGTTAAGCTGTGTTACGGAAACATGTCATTAGAGCTACACAGTACAACCCTTTCCTCCAAACTGTACATCCCATGTTACTTACTTCGTCTTCGCCGACAAATGATGGGTTATAAAAGGGGAAATAAATGGAAATAAATATAAGTAGTAAGAAATTCTTCATCGCTTGTTCGAGGGTTTTCAAAGAATCCCCCTTCAAAATGATTTTATTTTTTTGGTGAATTTTTTTTTACTACAACTGAAGCTTCATGTCATCTCTGAAAAAGTGTTATGAATTACTTTCACTATGACTTTTCCTGCCTTTCTTGCAGAAAAACGGCATTCCTTGTCCAATTACAGACACGCATCCATTTTCTCAGCCTTCCCAAGAAAAAAAACCGAAAGCTGTTTGTGGGAGACAAGTGGACAGAAAACTGTATGAAGGAACTGTGGTGATGATATTTTGGCTTCTTGACCGCCGCTGCCACTCTCAGCAACACCAGAGGAAAAGTACAAAAGTACACGGGAAGACAGAAACGGCTTTAAAACAGAATAAAAGTCGGCTAAGAGCTTTTGGAAGTTCCCGGTGGTGAAATATACGGTTGAAATGGCACTTTCACATGAGGGAAGAAGAAAAAAGTGCGCTCTGTTAAGATTCTTTAGAGCGAGTCAAAGGCAATTCGCCACTTCTCTCAGTAGTCGAACACACCATGCAGCTTCCTAAGAAACCTCATTCAGTACAACATATGATGAAAGATGGTCAAAAAAGAGATTCATTCCATACTTTACGAAAAGCCGAAAAAAGTATGGTAACTCAAATACTTGAAAATCTGTATGTCGAAGCAGCAGGGTTTATTCCACAAAATTTCATAGTGCAAACCCATGTTCTTTTTAACTTCTTGCATAGGTAATAATATGTACACTTTACAAAAAAAACTGCCAACAAGTCATATGCCATATATGCCAGAGCACCCTTTTCCTTTCTTACATTTTACGAGACTATATCATCCTTTCCAAGCAGTACTTCTACCCAGCCAGTAAAAGCAAAATGTTTTGAGGTAAGTGAATTATGAGTACGTGCGTACATACTTCAGGTTCATGTTGGGTTGGAAGCGAGCAATAAGTGAACAGATTTAATTACACCGTACTTAAGTAGCACTTTTTATGTCATTTCTTTTCATTTTTTTCGATATTCATGCTCTCAAGGAAAATTACATGTTGAATACAAAATGTAATGAAACCTCAAGGAAATTGCGCTTGTTCTTAGCAAACAATAGCATACTATACATCAGTACTCTGTTTTTTATTCTTTTGGGAATACCTTGCCTCCATTCTTGTGACACTCAGCAAGTGGTAAAGAATATGTACAAAAAACTTTCACAGTTGTAATTTATGCATCGGTATGGGTTTCATACATTCTTCCAATCCTTTCACATATACATTCGCTCTCTTCTCGCCCTTCGTTATTCCTCACCAGACCAATATTCAAAACAGGCAGAAAATAAGGAGGTGGAATAAGAAAGCACGAGAGGGGAATTTACAAGTTTCATACGTCAATCGTCTGGGTTTTTTGTGTGTTGGCTTTCCCACTTTCTCCATCTCCTGTCATTTTGTTATTCTCCTTTTTCAATTCATGCAATTCATACATTCATGCATGCAATTATACTCTACTCACACACACTCTCTTCATCTCAAACTACTCCCATTGTGGAAAATTCTATTACAAAAAAGTAATAATAATACACAGTGGTGTGTGGTGTAGAGCGGTCGGCTACTGCTTTTTACTACTCCTCTTGTACGCAAAATAATGTCTTCTTGTTGAACAATGTAATACTACATGCAATAGATATGGCATGCAAAGTAGTAACATTACACAACATACATTTATTTTTCAAGATTTTTTTCTCAAAAAGCTGGTGAGAGCTCTTTAAAGTTTGCTAGTATGTAGTAGTGGTTGATGGTGGCATAATGGTACCTTTGCTCTGCTTTTTCACTACTTGTTCTCTTGCTGCTGTTGCTCCAACTACTACCACTGCTGCGATAATATTCCATTCTCTTTTACTCACTTCACGCACTACTGCTTTTTCACTGGCAATGTGGTGGTGGCGATGGTGGTAGTGGTATAGCCAGCACCAGAGTACCACTACCATTTTTGCTACTCTGCTATTTTTATGTGGTGAAGGTAGTCCAGTAGCAGTAGTAGCCCAGACAGCTTTCTTTGCATTCTTTTTTCGTTCTTATTTTATGAACGAAAGCACAAGACAAGGAAAAATGTATGATTGGAATGCATGCAAGAGACTATAGTCGGCCCACTACATGCACAAGACACGCTAAAAGGCTACTACAACTATATATTGAATGATTGGTGGACGCAAGGAATAAAGTTTTACTAAAGCTGCTCCTTTCTCCTGTGTATTTAAGTAGAACTTTTGCAAGCTTTCAACTCTTTTCTCTTTCTTTTTTTCTTTTTCGTTCTAAGCCGACAGTCTTTTCGCCGTCGTCGTTCTTTTTCCTCATTTTCATCCTTCTTTCTCTTCTGGTCTCTCCCTCCCTCGCTTGTTCCTGCATGCCACTAGCTGAGTGCTGTGCTACTTGCTGCTAACTAGTGCCATACTGCGAGTAGTAAGTGTATGCCTATAATATGTGTGCTGGTGACTGGCTTAGCTCCCGTTGCCGTCTCTTTTCTCCTTCCGTAAAACCTGTGCTTTCTATTCAGCTTTCTCTTTTTTTCCTACGCTTGTGTTTTTATACATCCACACACCATATTATTATTACAAAGAGGGCTTGTATTTCATGGAGGGAGAGTTTCCCTTGTCACAACTGTGCAGCGATCTAACAGCCAATATATAGCCGTATAAACTCTATCTATCTACCTACTATTTACATATAATTTGTATGGTCGTAGTATTTCTGTATGTGGTGGCAAGCAAGAGTAAAATGTCTGTTACAAATAAATGCATGTATCGCTTTGCTTGTTTCAATGGCTTGGCATGAAGGAAAAAGTGAGCGAGGGAGTATATATTGGGATCTAGCACTCAATACCATACCACCCCTCTGTTACTTTAACAAAATAACATATCTTCATCATCCTCATCATCAAGAGTCTGTGGTAGTAGGAAAAGTACAAGAAGCACATCATTTGGAACGGTTCTAGTAGTAGTAGAGCAGTGTTCCTGGAACATACATTCCATTCTCGCTGGGTCCTTCTTCTTTGGCCAGACTGTGTGTCCTTCTCGTTCTCATCATCCTCTTCACCAGTGGAGTGAGTGAGCCAGAAGATAGATTTGCAGAAAAACGAGAAGAAAAATATTTTCTCCAACTTGTGTGTTCTTCGCTCGTTTCAGCGTTTTCTGGTTGATGTGAGTGTCTGTGCTCGTGCCTTCTTGGTGTGTGTATGTGGTGCAATGCAATGTGCATTTCTCTACACCGTTCCTTCTCTCTGCGTTACCATCTTTCTTCCATTCTTGAACTGTTCCCAATGAATAGCAACGCTGCTGCTCCTGGTAAAGCTTTTCTACGCTACTGGAGGAATCATATGAGAACGGAGAAACGCAGAGATGAGGTAATTCAACAAATTCCACACGTTACATCAGTTCTGTTCACTCTTTCGGAGGGAAAACAAGCTCATCCTTTTTAGATGGGATAGAAAGCGGGTACTACTTCTCGTCCTATAGTTGTTTGGGTAGAGTGAAGTTCTACGGAGATATTTTGGCTGTGCGCCGAAAAACATGAAATTGCTTCATGGTAATCACCCACATCATCATCATTTTCTATGATTATTTCATTGTTATGACATAACATCATCAGCAGACTAGTACAGCCCACTACTAGGACGGCAACCTGTGTCCTTGTACATATTATTATTGTATCAGTTTATTTTTCGTTTTTCAACAAAGTGAGTCTTGCTAAAAGATCATCCCTCTTTCAAAACGGCTTTTCGGAGTGTGCTGAAACGGTATTGGGTTCTGCTAAAAGTGAACCGTAAGAGGAAACGAGTGATAATCATCGTATAAATTCATATATGGTAATAAAATTTGTAATTACTTGTTTTGTATTGCAATGTGGGCATTCTGCCCGAATGGTTAATTTTCTTGAATATAAGATGTGAGTGGGACGATGAGCGCAAGTAAAGACTATATTATTCATTCTGGGTGACATTCCGACAATGTTAATTTAAAGGCAACACGTGAATACGTTAACAAACAGGGTTTCTTCAAGAAATCCAGCACGCAAAAACAACGACCTGCATAATTCATCAAGATTTACCGACATGCTTGTGTTGGTGATCATATCAAGAATACGAACGAAAATGTGGGGCTTTTAAAGTGAACGTTCTTTACAGCTTGCTGTTGTGCGCCCTTTTTATGAGAAGGGTGAGTTTTGAGGAAAACTAGCGATTTGGTGCTATAAAACATTTAAAAATGCTATGGAGGGGTGTTCAAAAAATCTGCTGGCTGGCGATTATAGTGAGTCGTACTGTTGGCTCCTTTGCAAATAATAAATGATTGGTGAATAGTGTGTCGTAATAAATAAATTATTATTGGGCTTCACTGGTTGCTTCTATATGATAAAATATGAAACAAATGTGAGATTACAAGCAACAACAATGTGTGGAACTAGTAAAAAGAGAAAGCTGAGCTTTCACCGGGAAGTGAGCGACATTTCGAGGAGCAAATCTTGAAAAGGAAAAGTCCAATTGCTTTAGTAGTAGTAATTGCTAATAATCATGAATTCTCTTTTGAAGTGTTTATTGCGTACTTCAGCAAAAACAACAACAGAGAGTTACACAACGTGTTTGTGTCTAACTTGTTTTGTGAAAAAGCTGTTTCCCCTGATAAAGTGAAAGCTATGTAATAAAAAGTAAAGGTGCGCTCTGTTAATAAAAGTTATAAAGCTTCTCACAGATGATGAAATGAAATCAATACAAAGCAGTAGTTCTGTTTGCTGTGTTCATGGATCAATGTGAAAAACAAGACTGCTGTTACCGAAACCCACCAGCTAGCCAAAGCCAACCCAAGTATCAGGTAAGAAAGGAAACAAAGATGAATAGATATGAAATTGTTCAAAGTATGAAGTTTGTTGAAACACCGTGTGTGTAGAGCCGACCTATAATTTCTAATCCTGTGTTGCTGTGTTGCGTTGACAGACACCACATATGCACATGACATAACATATATATGCATGATGATAATATCGTATCATATCTAAATACAACTCTGTGCTGCTTGCTTTTGTTCGTTGTTGAACTTTATGTTTTTTCGTTTATCTTCCAATCAAGAGCTATTACAACTGCTGCTGCACAAAAGTTACGTGATAAATAGTAAAATTAAAGGACATATTCCTTTGGTAGTTCTCATCAAGAGTATAGTCGACATTCGGAATGTCAACATAGGAAAAAATATTACACGGCAGGACTATTTTATTCACTTTACCTGTCAACAAGTAAATAATGAGTTTCGGTAATTTGTCCAACTGTGACCGATATCTAGTTTTATGTTCCATTCAGAACTACATATAATATACAAACAAAAACAAGCAGCCGATTTATGCCACCAACATAACTAGCCAGTTAGTCAGCTAAGCCCAAACCAAGCGACTGAACAGCAAGAGTTGTTTTATTCTACAAGCTTGGTGGGATAAAGTAAACGAGATTTTATTGATTTTGTATTTTTTTACGTTCATGTTTTGTTACAGTGTTTATGTTGTCCTCGTTGTCCATAATATTATAGGGTAGTTGATACTTGCTTTGGTTTCGGAAGGGAAAGGGAAAACGATAAAGCTAAAAGGCTAGTTGGAGCAAACATCAAATAAAGTATTTAGACTTTCACCTACACACAATGCGAATACTGATAGTAAAAAGAGTGGAGGAACAACCACGCAATTCATCATGCTTACAAACATCAGGACACCCCAAACACGTGTTTCTCAAACTTTTTTTCTGCTTGCCCCGATTAAAATGCAAATTTTGCGATAGTGTACGTACACTAGAAAAGTTCAATAAAGTTATTTTCCCTTTTAACTTTCACTGGCAACTAATATTTCCTTTATGTCCTATCTGTAATAAAACAACTCTTTATGTGTTTTATGGTTTAGGTTAGGTAGCTTTCTCACATGAGCACCAGATAAATAAATTTTGTATTTTAATCTCTAATTACGGTAGTGCTTTACATTTGTATTTTGTATTGTATAGTTGTATATTGTATACTACAACTTGAACTGTCAGTAAGGTTGGTGGTAAATAAATGAATAATTATAATACCTATACATATTGCCTATTCTGTTCGTATTTTCTCTCCGTTCGTCTTGAGAAAAACAGTGTTTTGTAATGCAGCAAGCGATGCATTACTAAGCGTTTCTGTAACTTGTTTCGAACTATGTGCCCATAATTTTTGCATATTCACGTTTTACCCGTTTCACAGCACTCACGCACATAAGAAAAAATGGCATTCCCTGCTTTCTTGTCGATATGCCCTGTAAACAAAACCCAATGAGGGAAAACTGAGCGTGTGCATGTATTCACACGGTGGTATGCATTTCATACTGGATTAAAGATCGATATCATAATATCATGTTTTTGCTTGTGCTGGATCCATCCATCAAGTTGGCTTTGACAAAAGAAAGGCCTGGAAAAAAACTTTTTTTGTAAACTTTAATGCGTAACTTGGCATAGATGGTTTGATGGCTTTCAGTTTTTACACACCACTACAATCCACGGTGGTGTGAGGATGCACTCTTTCAAAAGACATACATACATAATATGCGGTGTTTGTGGTAGCTATATGCACTAGTTGGCTGAATAAAATAAAGTTCTTTTGGCTGCTAATGATGTTGAACCTTGAAACAAAAAAATGTACACAAAACCATGTCCTTATATCTATACACGTGTCATTCACTCAAACTCCAGGCATCAGTTCCGCCGCTCACGCCATTTTTTGACTGGCTAGTGAAATTAGTTTACACAGTCTATCCTATTTCTCGCTTATCCCTTAAAAATGTATCATGATTTTACAAGGAAGCTATTACAATCCAATCCACACACCATGCAGAAGAGATAACGTTGTTTTTGTGCTAATGCGCAAGTGAAAAAATATACAGTAGAAAAAAGTGGTAGAATGGGAAAGGGATAATGCAAAATGTCCTTATTTATTCTACTTTCATTCCATCATCTCTCAATCCCACCAGCCAGCCACTACAACCACAACTCCTTTGATCATTTTTTCAGGAAATTATTTCACTTTTTTGAATTTTAGACAGCTTCCACCACCTCCCATCTCATTATGCTATGGCTGTCTTTCATCTACAGAAGCAGTGATGGAAATGGAATAGAGAGTCTTTTGATGTTTTTTATTCTCTGTTGCTGCTACCTTTTCTCTTTGTCATGATAAAAAATATATACCTATGTTGCACGGTAGTAACAACGATCTATATAGTACTGTACTTAAACGGCTATATATTATGCACGGACTTTGTACACCGGATTCTCGTATGAACATTTCCGCTTTGGCATCAAAACATTATATTTTTGCTTTGAAGTCACCCGGGAATCGGAGAGCCAAAGTTACATTATAATAAAAAATAGTCAATTATAATATCCGCCTTTTGTCATTAGTTGGTGTGCAGTCGAGTGGTTTCTCTAATTTTTGAATCCCTTTCATAAGATACCTACTACCTACTTGCATAACAAGCTCGCAGCCAACTTTGCTTTGGTTTTGGGTTAAATAAATAAAATTTTTAGTAACATAAATTGGTACGTAAAAACAGACAGGAAAGCGAAACCGTTTTTTTGTGAGTAAATTGTTCAGGAATATAATTTATGTATTCCTAGAAATAAATGTATTTTTGTGTTAGTAGTAGTAAAGCTTCAAAGCTTGACACTATCATATTTTAAATACACATTACGTTACAACTTTTGTACAGCAACAGTGTGCAATGTTGGAGTTTGTTGGTGAACAAGAAAGTCTATATATTATATGAATATAATATGCATTTTAAAGAATTTATTTGGTTTGCTTTGCAGTGCATTTAGCCTTAGTAAAGTGAGCAACACACACCAACAGTGTATACCTAAGTTACGTTGGTTGTAGTAGAGTAGTGTGGGTACTCAAGGGAAACATTCATCTTCACTTCAGCGTACTCCCAAATGTCAGCCAGTAGACGCTATATAATTTTATTTTGCTATTTAAATATGCAAAGCACTCCAACTTCCAACCCTTTTATCATTCTCTTGTTTTGTCTCTTCCCTGTGGCAATTTTCCTTCTAATTTTGGTTCATACACAGACAGAGATATGAATATAGGAAAGGGTAATGGCACGTTGGGTCAAATATGGAAAATGAGAACTTCTGTCTTGCCCTTGCATGGTTGCTCCTTTTAGTTCAAGGTTTATAACTAAATAATTAAAAAAATTTGCAGCTTTCACATGAATAATAATGTATTGTAGCCTTTGTAAGAATTTCCTGTACTTTCTCAACCGCTAAACTATTATTGTCCACATTACCCAGTAAAACAAAGACTGTAGTTTTAGTTTTGTCTGTAGATTTATTTTCTAGGACGCCGACTGACAACCCGTTAGTTTTTAAGTGATGGAAACGGAAGCAATAATAGTACAATGGGACATGGTTTTCCTGCAAAACACATATTTATCTATCTGAATGGTTTGTCTCAAACTGTGAAACAGGTGGCTCAATAAATAATTCACGAGCACCCAAGAATTTGTCGGTGTTTGTTTCCTTGTGACGAACTGCTCAAGTCGAGTTGACGTTATCACTGACCCGTAATTTGTATACCGCCAAGAAAGATATTCCCAGATATCGTTTGTTAGTGGTTGATTGTACATCTGCATTTCTGGTTGCCCGGTCTTACACTAAACATCTGAGGATAGGACAGTTACATGAAATTTAGGATACTTCTTTTATCCAGTATTTGGTAAAACGAAAGATTGAAGAGTGCTTGCACTCACACCAGCTTACTCTATATGCTAGTATTGGTATGCTGTCTGCTGTGCGTGTGTGGTGATCTTAACCGGGAGAAAGCAAAGTGGCAGACATGAAGCGACTTGGGAGATAAGCTGACACTCAGTAACCATTAACGGTGACTAGAAAAGAACTTCTTACTTTGCTGTTTTTCTTTCAGTAACAAAGCATTTTACCATCAACAATACAGCAATATAGGGGATGTTAAAATGTTGAACTCGTTTGGTCGAGAACACATGAGCTCGTTTTTATACGTCTTGGAAAACGTAAAGGAAGAAACACTGAAAATTTACGATATTTTCCGTTGGTAAGAGTCAAAGAGAATCGAGAATATAAGATTCTCTTTGGGTGAAAGCAAGAACCATTGAAAATCAAATTAAACTCAATGTTCAATGTTAGAGGTTTCATTACTTTTCCACAAACTGTGAAAAATATTAGGAGTTTTTCATTCTCTTATATCAACATTTCTCCGAATTTATTCTTGACAGTAACAGTTATCGCTGTTACTGGTTGTCAGAAATAAGCATTTTGTAGCACAATATGTTTTCTAAAAGACTTCAACAACCCAGACTAGATGACCGATACTGTTATTTTTTGAATTTATGAAAAAAAATAGTGAAAATATACGTGAAACTTTCAAGTGAAAGTCCGGAGGCGTTAACAAAGGAATATGTGTAATTTTTCACAGGCTGACGAGGCATATCTGTCCATTTTGTCTTTTCTATTTTTCAAATTACAAATGCTTTTTCAAAAATGCATAATATATGACTCTCACACAACAATTTCTTCCTGAAACTCTTCATCAATTTGTTTCATCTCACAGTGGCGGTGCTCATCTTCTAAGCCCATTTTCCAATTTATCTGTGAATACGTTCTTACTCAAATTATCCTATGCTATTTGTTATGCCAAAATCAATGTACATGAAAGGTCTCATGACTGAAAGGAAAAATATTATGGAGTTGACCAGTGAGATAATAATAATCGAAACCAAACCTCACTCGTACAAAATGAAGTGCATAGATGTATTCAATTCTACACAACAAACATTACGTGGCGCCCTTCTAACCAAAGTGAAATAATAACTATCTATTGAGAACAACAATAAAAGATTTTGATAAGATCTGATTGAGTCTAGTTTTCCAATTCATAAAGAATACATTCTGCTGTACTATTCATAAAATATAGAATTTATACTGACTATAGTACATTTCCCATTACGCATATAAATATATTCTTTCCATTTTCCTATTTTGTGATGAATATAGCTCTCATTTTCATTGCAAAATATTTCAGCATGGCCATTGCTTATAAATTGATCAAAAATGCTCATTGAAACGTTAAAATGCTGATTTTGTGATTCAGTACAATACAAATAATCCACTCTGATTGCATTTTGCTTCCCAGATAAATTAGATTAGTACATTGTACTGCACGCCCAAACTGCCTGAAAGCTTCACGGTTGTATATCTAATGCCAAATTGTCTGATACTTTTGCTATAAAGTATTTTGCTCCCCGTAGAGAAGAGAAAGTAAAACCGTCAGTGTGAAAATTTGTAGTATCCTGTTATCATATTTTAGGTGGTTTTGATAGAATAACGTAAATTTCTAGATACATATATTTGGGTAAAAGAGTACAACTCGTGGAGCAAGCAAAGGTCATATTTTGTTATTGTCATGCCCTTACGACAATGACTATGTTGGAAACTTTTTCAGTACAGGAACATATAAAAGATTACATATTGCATATATATATATAATTCAATATTCATCAAATGTACGGTCATACAAGGTGATACGGTAAACTTCAAATGGTCACGGTAAGCGTCAATTTCAAGCATAAAGCATAAAGTATGATAGTACTGAGTTTTTTCGTATTTTCTCGATTTGTTCGCAAATGGAGTAAAGCGACGCTGTGGGTAAATGGTTGCTTGGCTGAAAAGTTTATTGAGTCTCTTGTGAGTAGTACCATGGAATGGAACATGATAAATAGTCTACTAGTAGTGAGCGCACAAACGATGAAGCGTACTTTTTTCTCTGGAATATATTACGTATTTATTATCCTCTTCCGTTTTTGTTTATTGACCAAAAAGACTTTGATTTCTTATTCACTGCGTATATACACAGGGGTCAGACGTAAATTCTGTTATTTGTTTCATGCAATGAATAAAACAAACCAGTTAGCTTCCCAATCCAATTTAAGTGCTTTCTCCACTCTGCTTTCACTCACACAGGACACATACATCACTCATTGCACTATCAGCCCCGTTCTGTATGTTTTGCATTAGAAGCGGAAGCTAACATTACAAACTGCCCTACGTGTCTGTACCGACAGTGGGGTAGGTACATTCCCTGAACACTTTCTTTAAGTAATAGATGGAGTCCCTACTTTCTTTACTACTTTTATTTCTATCCAATAATGTGTAGTAATAAAGAAGTATAAAATGAAAGCATATATATACACACTTGTCTTTTCCTTGAATAATTTAAGCCATATTGTACATGTTCAAGTGTGCTTTGTAGTATAGAAGAATGCGTTGCTGTGATTATGCTGGCAAAGCAAAAATGTATAATTGTAGCACAAAAACAACAGTAGGCGAATTGAGAAAGGAATGAAGGGATCAGATTAGAAGTCTCATTCAAATATATTTTCTCCTATATATACCACACCTCATAGGATCGTTCATGTGGAGACGAGAAAGCGGTGGGACTGGTAGTGTGCCTGTAGGCGAAGTAGGGACATCGGTTGTATCTCAAAATTTGCGGCCCGAAGCGGTCAGCGTGTCCGTCAACAGTACACAGTGGATTCGTCACCCGTCCCAACATCATTCCCATCCGCGACGGTGTGATTCTTCTGAATTGGCTGATTCACCCATCCGAACGGAAGCCATCAAGGTTTGTAGTATTCTATTTTATACTAGTGTGCGTAGCGTAGCATATAATAAAGATGGCTCATGTATATGTAGTTGGACTGCAGTAGACATTTGCTACAGGAAACTGCATTGCATTATATGTTCCATCATTAATATTATGTAATTGTATTATTATTAGGTTTTATTGCTGGTATTTTACAAGCCCTTAAGAACGAAAAAGTTCATTACATTGTCATCATCCATATTATTATCAACAATGGGGGGAAAGCCAGCCACGAAAATAAGCCTGTCAGTTTTTGTTGTAGCCTGCAATCGCGGGTCGCTCATCAATTTATAACAATAATTTATTCCTCTCACTATTACTCATTTTCATTCCGTTCATTTCATTCAATTTTCGCGTAGTTATAGCATGTTATGAAACAACAAAGCCAGAGACAACACAAGGGTACTAACTGCTGATGTAGTGGAGCAACTGCAAACTGCAACTGTGTGCACGTTATAGTTGCTACTACTTTGTTACAAAATAAGCATGTTTCTCACAGTGTATCTGATGTGAAGGAACTTGTAATTTATTTTCCTACATGATGCTAAATGTGGCTTGAAACCATTCGTGTTTGCTGTATATTCATTTTTGAAACAGCGTACAACACATAGGCCTACTACTAAATGTATGTTTAATGTTTATCCATAGTACTTTCTCTTGAACGATGAAATTCAATCTGCCCCTTGGGGAGTGCACGGCACGGAAGCCTTTGGTTTTCCAGGAAATTGTGTTTCATAAAATCATTAAATGAAGTTTCACCAAAATGAAATTTTGCTCTGGTGTGCCGTTGTGTCTGACTAGTGGACTAAGTAGTATTTCTATTTGTTGGGGTGCGTGCGTCTGACGGAACTATACAGACACAGCAGTGTCATTATACCTTGACAGGCTAATAGAATACACAAAATTAATCTAAACTTTGGTGGGTCACAAACAATATACATAATAACAAATATAAAACAAGCAGTTGTACCCTTTGTACACAATGTCACTGATGGAGGATTAGAGAACTTTCCAGTGTGACAGTTTTGAGGGTTTGCATGAGCCAAAGCTAAGAAACAAGAGAATCACGTACTTGTTTTCGGTTTATGGTGTTTGTATGATAGTTATTTACTTAAAGCGAAATGTATATCCTAGCACTTCATATGGTCATCATTACATATATCAATATTACGTTTTTCAACGTAAGCTTAGTTATAGGTATATAGTACATATCCTACTGGACTCCGAAGGAATGAGATTCTAATTATTAGAATGATAATATGCTATTCGGCATGTTCTGAACAATCATTGATCTCGTGTTTTCAGTTGTGACGCATCTTAATCCAGCTAGTTCCCTTCTCAATAATGGGAAGAAAGCATAACATTTCTACTCAATATTGTTTTTGTCCTTTGCGAATGAGATTCTCATTTTCTGGCAGAGAGTTTGAGTCAAGGTGCCACGTTTTCTTTTTTCTGATGAGGTGAGGGAAAACATTTATCTTGGACCATAGATGTGGGCGTATGGATTGTAGGCCAGTGAAGAGTGAAGTGGATCATTATAAAGCATATTCAAAAACGGGAAAACCACATTTCTGTTGATGATGAGCGATGTGGGAATCGTTCTTACATAAAGTAATATTCACGCCAAGTACAGTTTAGTATATGATGTACGTGTATTCAAGCGTAACAATGTCGAAAATGCGTTCACTTAAGGTATTCTTTTCTATAATACCTATATGCTGTTTATATTCCGACTTCATACCTTTAAAATTGCTGTATATCCAGTTGCTATATACATCCAGCATCTGTAGTTTTATTGTAGTTCTCAGCATTTTTAGTTCAACATGGTAGTAGAGAATGCATATAATTTTAACAGAATAAGCAGGAAAGAAAGAGAGAGTATTTTTTTGAATGAAATCCAGCCGGAGAAAGGAGGGGAACTTTGGGAAAGAGCGCAGGTACCTACTCACAATATATTCTTCTGTGATGAAGAATGAAAACGAGTACCACACTGACTGTTGGCGAGTAAGCAAGGACGCCAAACAAGCGCTCTTTTTCGTGAAAGGAGAAATGAAAACTTTTTGAGATAACCTTGTTTGTCCATTCGTTCAACTATTGCTACTACTGTTAAGAAGGTAAAAGTGTGCGTTTACTCTCCTTTGTACTCCTCCTGCTTCAGAAATAGAGGTATAAAGTAGCAGTGGGAAAGCAAAGGCAGTGCGGTGAGGGCAACAACGTGTGTGGTGGCATGGATGGATGAAAGTAGAAAAGAAAGTAGAGCGTGTATTGCAGGAGCAGCAAAAGGAGTGGATTGAAAGGCATGCCTGTTGGCTCTCGCTTTTTCCCCTCTGGTATGAACGTTCCACAATTTTATTGATTGAAAAAGAGGACCCAGAACCACTTCTTCTTTTTATTTCTCTGTATTTTGGAAGCACGCTCATCTTGCACAACAACAGACACTGTGTAAGCTTATACCGAGAAAAGGTCTGTTAGTGAAGGATACACATACTAACGTATATAATCATATTGTTTTATAAGTTATGTGCTTAGAATGAAGGGACATACACAACGAGTGTTTATGAAAGTACACTGTAGAATTTAATATAATATATTAATACATTATTGCTTGCTCCAGGAAAGAGGATTGCCATGTATTGAAAACAAAACGACAGGAATAACGGATGACTGCTTCATCGCGTTTTCTTTTGCTCAGCAGTAGAACTCAGTTTTTACTACGTCTATGTTTATGAAATGCTGTTTAGAAAACCATGGTTAATTTTCACACATACAATTAGCACATGATAAACTAATATGTTGTATTGTAGTGATCGAATACATTTTGTAGTAGCAGAGGATTCACATATTGCAGTTTGAGTAAAAAGCAAATTTTAAAACTGCTGGATAGTTGATATTTGAATGCTTAGCATGTATACAAAATGACAAATAAGTCGTAATAGAGATGTATTAGTAATAATACAATCCACATACATCATCTTGTTTGCTGAAAAGTGTACTAGTAAGTGTACTAGAACTAAAGCATTTGTCATAATGAAGTGGAAAAAATTACAATATGGAAATCAATCATTTATGTGTGCATGTACATATTTATGTTTAATGTTTTTAAGTTGTCAAAAATACCCACGTACCCGTTGGGTCTGGGAGAAAGTCCTCGCGAAGTAATGTCATCAGTACATATCCATTGTATACCTTTCACCATTTGATAAGTTTTATATGGGAAATGGCTGCTGGCTTTGATGGGTTTTCATGATCATTTCGTAATGCAAAATATCATTCAAGACAAGCAAAACAACAAGCATGTTTGGAATGCAATTGGTCTCTCCTAATGAACATTACATTGTGTTTTATCATCAACCATTGCTGTGTTCTACAACCTACGTACCACATAAATAATGGGCAAGCACGTGAAATGTTCATGTGCTCTATAAAATGTTAAGGTAAATAAGTGCCTGGCTTTTGGATAAGAAAAGCGCCAATGTTCTTACTGGTAAACTGTACATTCGTTCCAATTGATGCGGTCCACTGAATGTTCGTTTACGGTCTGATATTTTCTCCCAAAGAGAATTCTTAAACAGATGGGAAAACATGTAAAACTGGACCAAAGAGAGATCACACATTCTTGATTTTTATCATGGTGAAAAACTTTCGTGAAATCTCTACCTACGTTTAAATTTATGTTTGAATTGGGTAATTAGGAGCACAACTTCTTTCACACCGATATGCCATTAGGGATTTCCAAAAATTAAGTTTTAGGTCGATAAAAAGACTTTTATGGTACAGTCTTAGTTGTCGCTGTCTTATGTCGCACAACCAACTTTTTTCCGTTACGTGATAGGTGATAGTTATAACTAAATAAAGCAAAATTCCGGTACAGCAAATGTGAATTAAACAATCAAACAAGAAAACGAAAAAAACTGCCTAATATCATTTATTTATACGTAAAGTACCTGAATTTCATGTAAATAAATTAAAGGTAAAATATATAGTACGTAAGCATTTGTCCCGTTTTGGAGTATATCAGGGAAATTTTAAGTCGGATATAAATATATGTCAGAAATACAGATTCACTTATATCAATGACATTTGTTCAAGGATTTTGTTTTTGATGAAACTAGCGGCTAGTTACAAGCCACTATTCACTACTACTCTATGTATATCTATGCATTAAATATGTAATATATAACATCAACTATTCCGAATAATATGTATACCGAACGAAATGTGGTTGAGATGAAAATTATTTGATTTATATAGAATTTGCCATACAGACTTCTTCCAATCAGCTAACTAGTTAACAAACAGTTAACAAAATAACTAGTTAGCAAATACTATTTAAAAATTTCAGTGCAAACATTATGAATTTCAAGGGAGAAATAAAATGGAGTAAAATAGTGGATAGATAAATGGAGAGAAGGGGTTTGTTTATTTTTAAGTTTTAAGCCAGGGATTTCATACGAAATGTGATATTCATTGCTCAGATACTATTGAACAAAGTATGTGCAATGTTTTCCAAGAATTCATATTCATATCAAGTTAGCTTAACAAAAGGACTAATTTCTATAACATCTTTTAAATCAGAGAAATGTGAACCCACCAGATCATACGATTCTCGTAATCCTTAAGTTTCATTTGAATCAAGCCATTGTTTGTTTTCACCTGCTCTACTTGTAGTAGTGCGCATCAGATTTAATTTAATTGTGAAAACACACATTTATATTGCTTTTACCGTTTCTCTATTCAAACCTCTCATATACTGCACGTGTATTCAACAGTAAAGTTTAAATATTTGTTTTATAAAGAGGTTATTTGTCATACAAAGCACACAGTCCTTCATTCATTTGCTAAAATTGTTTTCACTGGAATGAAATAAGCAAACAGGACACAAACAACATTCAACATTGCGCTTTGGAGTGTATACTCGACTAGTGGCACCACCAACGGCTGTGCTATTTCCCATGAGCCATAAGTGTATCAGAGGCAAACAAAAAAATCAGAGTTTATTGTCTGTCCACCTTGCTTGCTCGTATAGAAATACTAGCATTAATATATATAGGTCCTTTATGTATGTCACATCGACGATCCATAATATGAATGTGACATTTGCTTTCATTTATTTTTGCTTCGAGCAAAAGCCCTCAATTTATGGTTTCGGGACGGCTCTCTATTTAATCATCTGTATATACGCTGTCATTTGCAGCCACACATAAGTGATATTCTGCTGTTATGCTCTTTACTTATGCCACAAGTCACACTAAAATACCCACTGCACAAGTTAGTGTCATTGGTGTAGTCGTTAATTCTGGATGTAGCCAACCATATTATCCTTCAAAATAACAAATTATGTGCTTGTAGGTGACAAGTGTATTATTGACTAAAACTGGTAATTTATAATTCACCTGACAAAATAAAACTTTTACAGCAGCTGGGCTTTTCTGACTTTTATATAGGCATAGACAAACAGTTGTCCCATTTTATGAGGTAAAATGTAAACCATCAATGTGTAGAAAAGTCCGATGAATTGAGATAAACTGAACATTTAATGAGAACCTTCTCAAATGACAGAAAGTCAAATTAACGAATGCTCAAACTGACGCCTTCAAGTTTCCTATAATGAAAAGTAAGTCACGTTAATAATTTTCAAGGTTCATTTCTTTGGAGCCCGATTTAATGGGAGCTTTTATGAGAGGGTGTTGCATAACAGGCCTCGACTAACAAACCTGTTCAGCTTTATAATCGCTAGTGTTAGAAATAATAATGCACTTTGGGAAGATTTACGGCTCTCCATAAAACAGTTCCGGCAAATTTTATGGTTGTTTTAGAAACAGGAAGTAACCAGTCGAATGTAGCAAGCCAGGGGATATATGAGTCAAAAGGCCCGTTTTCAAAAACTGAGGCAGCAGCACAAAAGCTTTTAAATCGTCACAATGCGATGGTGGCTACAGATTGTCATTGTCAGTTTGCACGATAGTACGGCCAGAGAAAGTTCAAACATGCCTTTCGTGTGTGTGTGTGTTTAGAGTGTAATCATAAATTTTATATAAAGTCATGCCATATAGACAAGGCGCATATTTTTCACGAGTTTATGGTTTCCCATCCATGTACATCTAAAATATTGAGAATATTCTTAGTGTAAAGTGTAAGCGTATTCTTAGTAAGCATTCATGTCCTTTTACATGTGCAGGTTCTTGGTAACGTGTACGCTAGCTTTGTAATTATTCACATGCTGCCAATATTCGAATTTTACACAATAAATCATTACAAGAACATCTATGCTTGCGGGAAACGAAGCGAAAGCATGAAAGAAAAACAAAACTATTTTACTAAAATCCATTATTTATGTGGAAAGTGTAAAACTGTATGTAAATGTTTTAACCAATTCCTATATTATGTAAGTGCCAACTTTCTCCACGCATGTAGTATTTGCCTGCTTTTAAAGGTGTTTGTATGCATTATACTGAAAGCGTCCCTTTTTCGTGAGAGACAACAGATGTAGGTGGAACAACAAACGAAGAAAGTTAAATGTTTTCTTAGTAAAAGAGTAACATTCTCATTTCAATTTCTCAAAGCTGTGACAAGGGTGATGGGACATGCATATAAATACCATGTGTAGTTTTTATATGTATTCAACCTTAAGGTATAAGTACTATAGTCAAGTGCACCTATAATATTTACATAAATTGTAATGGTGATGGTGTTTTTCACATTTTCATTACACGTCAACCGTCAGCCAGATAAACGTCTGACTTGACTGGCACAACTGCGTTGCTGCGTGCTCAAAGTAATTCATCAACGAGAAAATGAAAGAACGGGAAAGCAAAATATTTTCTTTTTATAACAAAAATGTTGGATTGAAAATGAATGTTATGAAACTAACACGTACATGCATAATATTTCTATGCTTCAGCAAAGGGAGTTGAAGTACCTAGAAGATGATGATGATGTTCAAGGCTAGAGGCTGAATTGAACTGAAGTCACGCCTGATATTTGGTTGAAAGAAGGATGTCTCCATTGCGTCACTCATATATATACTCTAGTTATTTTTTGCTTACATAGTATGTGTATCTGTCTCGTTATATTCTCATTTTGTAAATTACAACCAGTCCAGATTGTGTAAAACATCGTGTGTTGACATTAAATCCATGATACCCATTCGGCTCAATTGTAATTTGTTTTGCATGGATCTGCTTTTTTATTTGACTTTTCTAACAAAAATTCAGTAAAAAATTCGGTTGAATTGTTCTAAACAAACAATCAAAAACCGTAAAGCAATGTACCTAGGCATGAAAAACTTGCAGACTAAACTGTGCTTTATTGTAGAGCTGTACAAACAGACATTGTATTATTCTATCATCCCTAATAGCTCAACAAATAAGATGAAAGCTATCTGCATGGATGTAAAAAGAAAGACGTCAAGTTTTCTTTGAAATTAATTTTTTCTATGATGAAAACGGGTATAAACTTGAAGGACTTTTTCAAGATTGAATTGAATGCTTGAAAAACTTTAAGACAATCCTGGTAACAACTACCTATGTATGAGGTAGAAAGAACGGAGTGAAAGTGAAACTGTTGACAATGTACATAAAAGTGCGATTACGTTTGGAACCATACTAATATCCTCTTTGTCAAGTGACATGGTATATAAGTAAAAAGTTTTAATAGCTGAATTTGAGTTTCATTCAGCAATAATTTTGATGTCTTAGCACAAGTGTACGTTGTGTGGTAGTTTCATAAGCACCTTGTGGCCACTTGTACGTCTGTTTTAGGTACGGAAATGAAAGCAGCAGCTGGACTCATCTTGGTGGAATGTATGCAATAACTTGATAATGTGAGGATTCAGCTGAAATGAAATGCTTTCATTCGTTCTTACTTTTCTCTTATTGTTGACAGGCAAAAGAGTGTGAATGTTTTATACATTTTTCACGGTTTACACAAATGAAAGAAGACGCTAAGAGCAACTCTTGGCATGGTCGTGTTAGGGTACTTTATTTTCCTTTTTTTTCTATTTTATTATATGCATATGATATATATTTTCCTGAGTATCAATAGTGGTGTAATAGCGATATGAAATCGCCTGTGTCATATTGTGTGTGTGCAAAGTTGATAATGGTCGAATGTAAATTTTTTGCATGTGTGTGAAAAATGCTCTCTGAGTGTTCTCAATGTGCATGTGATATAAACCAGACAGTAACAGATAGGGTGTACCATTTTATGAAATAGGAGTGGAGTATGCAATACAATTGTACAAAAATCTTCACGACTTTACTTTTCTTCTCATTCCGCGATGCGGTTTTTTCATAAGATGTTCGTGGTCTCCAGTGTAGCACTCTCATTCATCTCGCATGACATGAAAGTCTGCATTGTGTGTGAAAAGAGATGAAAAAATGTCGGTACTTTGACGAGATGAAAAGGAAAAGATGCATTTTAAGAGGAAGAATAGAATATTATCGTTTAGCTACAAGGAATGTGTTCATACAAGAGAAAGGAAAGGCAAATCGTAATTTTTGCAGACTTCCTGAGTTGCCATTATTTAAAGTTGGATATTGTATTCTAGTGAAAGCCATGCGTGAATTTTCAAACAGTATTTCTTTGAAGTTCAAAATTCTGGTTCTGTACGTTCTTTTTGAAATGTTAAAGAAAAACATTTTTCCAAAGAGAAAACCTTACACAAGCTTTAAGTGAGTGCTATATGGTTAGAAAGGAACCAAGTCACCTTTCCTTGATAAAAACGCATTCGTTGAAGAATCATTATATATTTATATATTCTGTAGAGGCATAATTAAATACGAGTGATAAGGATAAGGTAGTAAAATGGGTAGACTGTTGAACAAGAAGCAAGAATACAAAAAAATCTCCGTTCATATGAAATATATTATGCTATATTTCAGCTACTAGCAAATGATTGGATGCAAATTCCGCATTACCTAGATTTCGCAAGCTGGTAAAATTTGTTAAAAGAAAATACGTAAAGCATTACGTACATTCTCATGTAATTTAGCTCATAGATGAGAAGGTCCTTGTTGAGCTTCATTTGATGACAAATATATTGAAAGGTACAAAAAAGATTTACAAAATCTTCTTCAGTTGTTATTGAATGAATCCAGCAGTTTTATATCGGTTACTAGACGTTTCAGAATGTTTTTTACATCGGTTGCCGCAAAATAAAAACCCTGAGATTACATATATGCGATGGTGATGACAAAATCAAAGTATGTTTCTGTGTTATACATATATATTAAAACTAAACATACAATTTTATTGCCTGCAGTTTACAGCAAGTATTTCAAAAATGTTGATGCTGTAATGATGGCACTCATACCATACAACGTGGGAACGCTCTCTGTGCAATGGGAACATTGCCCGTGTCCAAGCCAATGGACGAAATTTTTTATTTATAGTTCTAGTCTAGTTTTTGTTAACTGTGTCGCATTTTAATTACTAGTTTGTTGTCAATTAAAAATTACGTAAAATTGCCGAAGGGGGGGGGATAAGTTGTATTTATCCGACAACGAAGGGGTCCCAGGGAGGGGGAAAATGTCGATCATTACACTATTCGAAAAGGCGATTCTACTGAAAAGGAAGATAGGATTGGGATTACTAACTTGCTAACTGTGTCACATTTTCATCACACCACTTTGTCGTCAATAAACGTGTTATCGTTTACTTGCAATCGAAAGGGATACACGATTATTGTTTTTGTAATTTGATTCACGTTGTATTGATTACAATTTGGAACGATCCCGTGGCATAAAATCGAAGAGCTGCACACAACTGAATAATGGGGGGAAGTGAGCCAGTGAGCAAAGTGACCTAAAAGAGTCTTCCAGAATCTGGACAACACATTAATCTTGAAACAAAAATCCAAAGTATATTTAACTTGTTCTACTAAAAGACATGAAATAGTAAAAATATTGGGTATATTTTTCTGCACTCTCACTGTGAATAATGAATCGAATATACTTTGCAATAGTGTATCCTAATTACAGTTTTTACTTTATTAAGGTACATTTAATTTTTGAAAAATAAAAGTATGCACAAAAACTTAATATTTTGACAAAGTATAGTTTAAATCACTTCAAATTTACACATCGGTATTAGGTTACCATTTTATAGGTCTGAATATGTAAAATGGGAATTCATCGTCATAAATAAATTAATACTATTACAATTAATTACTTAATCTTAATGAATTAACCAATGCGCTGTACACGTTTTTATCAGATTTAGAATATTTACCACGTTTAAATTATTGGGGTTGTTTTATATCTTACATCAAACATCTTTAGTATTATCTGGTGAAATATCATCCTCCTGTTGCCTTTCTGTCCTTCTCTTCTTATAACACAAATCTTTGATTGTTGTGGTACTCGCTAATAATGTAAAAACTTTTTAAGCAGTGGCTTCTTAATACCACATTGCAAACTTTAAAATCTTTAATTTCCTTCTTCGTAGAAAATTTTTCTACCACATAATAACAGCACGTGGTTGTTATAGGCCTGTTACGTACAATGATCACAAATGTTTTAGCCGCCAGCGGCAAAAAATCGAAATTGTCAGCATCATGTGGCTGAAGCGGAACTATGTACGTTAAGTTTCTTTAGTACATGTATAAGCTGTTCCTTGTAATACGCCTCCACAAAACTTTCTCCTCACAGCGTGCGTGGGTGCTAGTCACTACTGCTGAAAAGAAATGCCTAGCAAGCCTCTACCAGTGGTAGTCCAATTCAAAAACGCCTGTGGTTTTTATGATTTCACATGCTTTTCTCTTCCAGAAAGAGAGAGATCAAGACAGGATAACGTATACGATTAATCAGATAAAAACCCAGGTCTTTTACGGCATTTCCGATTTGACACCATTTTTTTTCCTTTCCCGTCGTTCCCCTGTACTTCCTTTCTCTCCCCTTTTTACATTTCTTTTACAAAAATATGAACATTCGTCTGGGACGATGATGATAGTGGCAGTAAGCCAAATAAAGCCGGGAAACAAGCAGCAGTGTCGCAGTTCGTAGTTCGTAGTAATAGTGTTAATATTGCATACATGTCGTGTGTAATATCTATACATACCTACTAATACACACAGTCTATATACACGACGGCTGTCTCCATACATATAGGTAGTGTACCTACGTGCACATGTGTCGAGGAGGCTGTTTCACAATACACGATGTACATAATGTACAAGCACTATGTACGACATTATAATATTTTTATATTAACTTTCTATTATTGCCACTATAAATCGCCGATTTTCTCCTGATACTGTTTTAATGGCTTTCTATGTACATAATACACCTTTTGCAAGGGCATATACTCATGTGTAGCTGCTACCTTAACATTATATTGGACCGTGTCTACAATATTTTACTCTGCTTGTAGTCAGTCTTGACCACCATCATCGTCAACAATTTTTCCATCATCAATTTCTGTTTAGCTGACTACAACATTGGAAAAGTTTTAAGTACATAAGTCCAGGAAGGAAGACAACATACATGTCCACATAATATATTATATTGGTTTGTTGTGTACTTCCAGATAAGTGTACATAATGATCTGTGTGTAAACTAAACAATATAACAGTGTATTATATAATGTAACTCAGATTAAGTAAGAAAAAAGTATAAAGAAAATATCTCTGAACAGTTGCATTCACCGCGAAAACGACAGACAGCAATAATAATTGGAAGTTTGTTTGCAGCGGACAGATAGCATATTACATGGCTTAGCACCAGACCAGCAACCGAGAGGCTATAGAGCTCGACAGATGCTAAGATTGTGGTTGGTTGAATGGATGATGATGACAATGACAGTAGTTATCATCATCGGAAGCGATGCGTTGCTTTTGCGGTGATGGCTGGAAGCGCGACTACTGCTTTACTGGCAGTATCAGAGTACCCGGAAAGTTTGCTTACAGCTTTCATCACAACAGCGTCCTGGCTATAGGAAGGGGGAACATGAGCGAAAATGATTTTCAATAAATTTTTGCGCATATAGTTGGAAAACTGCACATTATAGGCAGTCTCCAGTGTCTCGACTGTAAATATTACTGAGCTGTGTGTGAGTGAGGAAAACTTACTGTGCATAAAGCCATTGCTGGATGTACTGTAAGGTGAATGGTAATGGGATTCCAAGGAAGAGACAGACATCCTCTACGAATTTAATACAGTTGTTGTAGACCATGTGGTAGCTCTCGGGTCTGTTAAAAGGGAAACAATATTGATTTCAAATTAATACAATCCAGTGTAACGTGGAAGAACGCGAGCAGCAAAACATTTCTTGGAAATGCACACAGAGAGAAAATCAAGTTTTTAGTCTTGGGTCTTGAGACATACGAATACTTGTGATGCAGGGATTGAATCCACTCCTCAAACTCGGATTTCGTCGTTGTCCTTGATATGTAAACAACTGAAGCTTCCTTATCAAATCCCTTCTCCTATGTGTCCCCCGTGTTTGTTGTCGTACATATGACAAAAAATATGAAAAGAGAACAAACTCAATAAGACATTGTTTGCATGTGCCATATAAAAAACAGGAGAATAATAATAGTAATAGCAGCAAAAGCGAAAAAAGTCAATGTAATAACGTTACAACAAGCAGCCAAATCATTCTTTTGATGATGACGTGGTTGCTTTTACTTTGCAAGAAAAATCTTTAGTTTTTTACTCCTCAGCTTTTGTACACACATACTGTACATGTTCACAAACTTTTTAGGAAATACACACCATTTCATCATATCATTGCCGGATTCTCATATTTCTATCGCATTTTTATCTAACTTACCACCTCGTGGCCATCCCTTATCTGGATTCCAGATTTGTTGTAGTCGTACAATGTTCCGAATATGCAGATGACGGGATGATAAAATTTTACTGGAATATCTTTGCAAATTCCACATTTCCGGAAAACTTTCCCTAGATGGGAACAAGAGGAAACTATAAGCAATACGGTACAACTACAAAGAAAGAATATCTGGAAATCTACTGACTACTATGAGTGTGTCGTGTGTACAAATGAGTATGCATGGATATAAGCAAACAGAAATGATTTCACTTATTCTGAGTTTGAACGAATTTCTATGCAAATACAAATTTTCTTGCCAAGCTTATAATAAACTTCAGAAAGAAAAAATGGAAAAGATGAGATGAGGTTCAAGCTTAAAATACACTTCATTTACATATATACACACACGCTTCTTCTAACTGCACTGTACCAAAACGCAATGCATTTCAAAAAGAGTGAAACTCGTTTCCATCCATAAAAAGGATCTTCTTCTTCCATCTTCTCCCTAGTTTCTACTCCCTACCAAACTCTTTTCTGTTCTCTTTTCTTTCCATCTTTGTAATATGTGCATGTACAAAGAAATGGAAATCACAAAAAGGTGTAATTCAATAATGGAAATTACCCAGAGTGTCAAGAGTCTTGCCTCCAGATCCACTAACACGTTTACTCATATCGTAGCAGTAGACGAAAACTAACGTCATCTTTTTACATTTTGAAGGATACCTCTCTTGCCAAAATTGCCGAAAAATCAAACTTTACTTTCTCACTCACTTTCTCCCTATCTCATTCTCCTGATTTCTGTTTGAGTCTCACTTCCCCTATACAAGATGCAATGTAGAAGCAACGAAGACGTGCGACAGGAGAAAGTGGAAAAAGTTACGCCGAAAGTCTTTCCTACTTTCATCACTTATTATAAGTAGTTACTCTATTACATAGTGTACTCCACATAGGTGGGACCTATTATTGAGTGTAGCACAATTTTATAAAAAATATAAGATACATGAAGATACATGCTTTATTCGATATACATGTACTAATTCCCTTTTTCTTAAATGTGTTTACAACGCTCCACTCTTCTACTGCATTTATGACCTACGTCTCTAAATAATAGCACCATGAAAAAGCGACGATATTAGAGTTATTATTGTGTTTCCTGAAGAGGTTGGTGCATACAGAACGCTGCTCTGTCATAATATCATTTTTTGTAAAATATAGACGAAAGAGAAACGTCTAGTGTCTGCTCCGTGCACACACGATATCAGATTTATTTGAGCTATTGTTGTTGCAAAAGTATTCTCCTGTCTTCACCGTGGCTGCTCCACTTTTCTTCTTCTTCCAAGACATTTACTATATTAGCTGTCTTTTCTACTCATTTCAGACAAAGTCGTGTCGTAGTCTGCTGAGCTGACTTTCCTCCATTTTCTTTCCACGGATAGAGACATTTACAATGCCCACATATTATACTTATGAGGAATATAAAAATTTCTTGCTACCACTTTCAACTTAGTCATCAATACTTTCACAATTTATTCTTCATATCATTTTTTCAATGTTCAAAAACTGTGGCTTGCAATGGCAGTTGATGGCAGCAGCACTAATAACGGCCGCCGCCACTACTGTTTTCGTTTCCAGCTAGTTATATAAACAAAGTATATCACACACTTACGCACGTTTGCTCTTTATGTCATGATACAATAATGTGTATATACAATAATGTATTTTTTATCTAATCGACCGTGTTACTTTCACTTAAGCTGAACAAACGTCCACAAAGTACATGAAGAGTTTCATCGCGGGTGGTCGTCATTTTGGCGCTCACTATTTCTTGATAAGGCTGTAGCGGAAACGTACAATAACCAATTACGAAACTTAATAGAAATGACAACTTAGCGTATAAATAAGAGAAGGAACGATGTTGATGTTTGCAAAGACGATTCTGATGATGATGACGAGGATGAGTAATGCACTTATCGAAACTGCTTTTATTATAAGCAAACAACACAAATACTTTTAAAACTTTTCTTTGAAAGATCAAAAGAAGACTTTTTATAAGGATAAGGCACTTGTACTCGCCCTGTCTTGATAGTTGTGTTGTTTATAAAAACGCTGAAAATAAAAGTTTCCTTTTAATTTTCTTAAAATATTTTTTTACCATGTATGATTTATTACCATATCCAGTACTCTTGGTGCTTACTGCTACTACCGTGTTTTACTGTCGAAAAAATTGCAAGTTGTTTGTAATGAGAGCTAAAAAGAATGTTTATCCAACAGGCTTCTTCCTTTATAGTTTTCTCTAGCCACCGCACTGCACCACAGCAGAGTCCTTGATGATATGAAACAAGGTAAAAGGAGTAGTGGGAGTAGATACGCAGTACTACAGATACATTGTCACCCACCAACCAGCTAAACTATATAAACCGAAGAAAGAAAAAGAACTTTTCCACTTTTACTCTCAAATAGCTCCGCAACTTTTTTCTCTACTAGTAGTAGTACTACGGTAAAAATGTTCATACAAGATACAAAGGAGTAGTATCAGCTTCACTTAACTTTTTGTATATACTTTCTCCAGCACAATATGAGTCTTTGCTGTATTCTCTTCTTGTGGTATGTACATAATGACATTATTCAGCTGTTTCAACTCCCTTGCAAGTTTTTTCCCTTCCTTCTTGGTTTTTGCACAAAGTAAAAACTTTTTTGCTGTGAATGAAGCTTCCCTTAGTACGGTTTCACTTCTGGTTGTGATTTTGCTGAAAAGCTGGTTTGTTACACACAGACAACACACAAACTATGCCTGCCAGTGACTGGACTTCTTTATCCTTCCATCCTCTACCAGGAACAACTTTTTTGTAAGGAAGTTAAAACGAAATTATGAGGAGAAAGCGAGCTTAGTTGAGAATGCAATGTTGGATGAAATAGTTTTGCGAAAATGATGTTGCTAACTGTCAAAAAGTGCCTTCACCATTTCTACAAATTATCTCTCTTTACTTTCTGAGGAATCCTTTTCAGACGAAACTAATGGGCCTTTTCCTGTTCTCTCTATACTTTACAAAAATGACTTTGTTCCTCTTGTGTTTTGCTAGTCGAGTTTCACCAAAAAGTTAAGTTATAAAATGATTTTTAAAATACAATTACGAAAGTAAAAAGGGAATATCATGAAAAGGAATTAGAGACCACTTAAAAGCCTACTGTTTCATGAAGATTAATAGAAAGATTTAGAGAAAAACTGGGTGAGTGGAAACACGCCTGTGTTTTGCTGTAATTAATTTCTCACCATATAGCTTTCTTTCTAAATTACTCACTTACAATGAATGACAAAAGGAAGTACATTCTAGTACTTTTTCTCTTGATTTAGGATTCAGCCTTATTGCCTTACTCAACTCTTGTAAAGTTGGCCAACAACACAGAAATCTCCGCGTGCCACTACTCACTACTACTAAGAGTTTTGCATGAAAAATTACGACAGCGATGCAAGATTAACATGCATATTATGGGAAACCCGTTATGCTTAGAAAGTAAATGCTAGATCATGCACTTTTTGTACACAAATTCTTCTAGTAAGATCAAAATGCTGAATACGCGTGCTTCTTGTATCAAGAACATATTATTCAATCAAAGTACAAAATGAACGAATGTGTGCTACACAGTAAGCATTTCATTTTAATTTCAAGTGCACGGATGTGTGCACACGTTGTTGTTCCTCTCGGATTTGACACAATGCCACATTTATCGAGACAGATTTGAAATTATGGTTGGAGACTAATCAAAAAAGCGTATTAAGTAGCGCTATCAACTGCAGAATAAAAGTATCAGTGTCATCAGTAAACTTTTTGTAGACATTTTACAGCCAACTGACAAGGACAGGCATTATGTAGACTTGTTAAAAACCCATGAATACTTAAGTCTGAAGAGGAAGGCGAACAAAGCAAAAAATAATACGTCAGAGACCAAGAAGGAAAACCAGGGGCAAACAAAGTAAGGTTGATTGCTATGCTCTGTGAAGTTCAATATCAATGTTGTACGGACATAAAATTATGTTTTGTACAACAGCATTCAGCAGCGTGAACACGAAATACATTATGTGTACATTTTATGATGTACATATTTTATGTGGCATTACTCGATCTTGGATCGGCGGATAGAATCCGAAGTCTCTTTCCTGCTGTTTTGTTGGTATATCTTGCGCTCATAAATGCACATACGGTTTTTTACCCAGAGGTTTGCGCATTGCCAGGAAATGTTTGAGAAACCCGATTGATTCACGGAGGCAAGCACAACAGAGTGACGAATGCTTGAAAAAGTCAAAGGAGATAAAATATAATCCGCTTTAAACGAACCGAGCAAAACCTCCATATTACAGGGTAAGAGGTTTTTTGGTGTGCTAATAAAAAAAACTAGTTGGATGACTTTTTGCGGAGAACTTGCTGCTGATAATGTACTACTTTTTTCTCTTTGTGCCACAGCCAGACAACGGAACTGCGTCTACTCAAGTTTAGCATTTTCCTTGTCTCCATTCTTTTTCGGTTTGCTCGTTAACCGCTCATGAATGAGGAAAAAGGAACGTTTATATATACATTTTACTGACAGCAGTAATGCTGAATATGTTCTTTTGGATACATTGGAACAGCATTTACGTTTAAGTACTTACGGACGTAAGATTCATGGCTTTCTGAGATAAAGGACAGCAGAAACTTTCATGGCCAATGTTGTTGGTGGGTGTTCTCGTACTCTACTGATCAACTCCAAGCAATTCGTGCATGCTTGACTTTTCATATTTCAATACACGTAGATGTCATAATAATTCAATTTTTATATCAAACTAAACAATAATTATCTACCAATTATAAAAGACCTTGTCGAGACAGTGAACGTCATTTGAAAGGAAACAATATTTCGATTTTGATGATTTAAAGATACGGATGCCGCTGTCATTTTTGCTTTGTCGCTACCATTTGTAGTGAATATACCTGATACAGTAGTACAACACGATATAATACACACCTCAAGAGATACATATCAAATACTATGTAATTTAAGAATTGACTATAAAATTACAAATGTCTAGGAAAATATTGCCTTAATAGTAGCCATTTATTACTCACAAGCAAAGAAAGTGTAAAATTCACTTGTAAAAATATTTGCTCTATATTTTGTATAAATAGGTGACATAAGTTTAAAATGCATTTATTCATAACTTTTTATAAATAAGCATTTGAATTCGCATGAAATTGGCAAAAGTATGGATTGAAGTGTACCTAAATGAAGTAATAAAATATATATTTAATACATATTATGAAATGCATGCTGCTATGTGTAGCATGAAAAATCCAGACAACTAACATGCGTGTAACTTATAAGATGTAACGTAACTTATCAAAAATGTTTTCAAACCGTTCATTTCAAGTATATTATAACATTATAAGATGTATTTTGCATTATGCGTTCTAATTGCCAATATACAAGTCCATTTGCCAATAAGTATTTAAAGTCACAAGTCACAACTATTATTGTACTGTACGGGAATGAGGAAACCGTGAGGTTTGTCTCCTTTTCATCTTAAACAACAGCCTTGCCCTCAAAAGAACTATAATTAGATCTTCGTGCTAAGCGTGTTTCTTTCGCTATCAGCTAAACGTCCTTTAAATACCAGGAGCACACATTTTTTGGCTGTACACAGTACACACGGTCAACCCGAGTATAAGTCAAAATTAATCAATTTAAAAAAATGTAAGCATTTTCAACTTAAGATGAAGTTTTAGCACGGGATTTTGAATGATTTTGTACACGCGTTCATACATAAATAAGCAGCCCCATAATATTGCATAATAATAATATTGGGTCTTATGATTGTCAGATTTTAAAGCAAAAATTTTGAATACATTAAAATTTAATGATTTATTGATTAAATTGAGGTGGGCATAAAATAATTCGAGGATAAAATGATAGAGATAAAAGCGTCGGTACCATGATTTTCAAAATTTTATCTGCCGACGCCGATAATGTGATGTTAGTGACGTATTTAAATTTGTAATGTAGCACATTTAGAACATTTATGTTCTAACCCTTTTATTAAAAGTTGACAATAAAAGGGTCATATTATGTAAGAATCCCGCAGTTGACCTCAATGTCAAAAAGTACTTGCGCGTTTACTATGAGATGCAATGCAAAGCAAACCTAGCGCGATCGCGCAGTTCACTGAACTTGTTTGCAACATATGTGTTTCTGCCTTGGTTGACCAACTAACTTTTCACGTTTTTCGTTGATTGGGTTGCCCTTCTAGTAAGTAAAGTACAAGAAGAGGACAACTACATAATATTCCATTTGCTTCATGTGATCAGTACGTTTTAATTTGATTAGTCGTTGGAAGTTGTAATTTGGCTCGTAGTTTACTTTCATAAATCGTAGGACAAGTTTACTATTAGTAAACTACTAATAATATTTAATCCAGTCAGTCCAGAATGGAAAATTTCATTAAAGGAGACCAGTTTAAGTTTGAAAGTGAGGAAGTCTGTTCCAGTAAGTTGGAATTTTGCATAGATGAAGTCAGTAAAAGGAATGATTTGTTTACTGGAGCCGAAGCCATTTTGACTTTTCCTATTATTGCTACCGATAAAGCAGAAAACATGATCAATGACGAGGAATTTGTTGTTGAAGCTATAGTTGGAAAGGGGCGGATCGGTGGAATATTGCACTACAAAGTAAAATGGAAAGATTATGACGAGTAAGTCCTAACTTTGCAGAGTTTGCATACGAGAATTGTACAAAGAATAGAAAATGACGCTGTCATCTAAAGATAACAAATTGTACATGTTGTAGCTCCGCTAATTCTTGGGAGCCCGCTACGAATCTGTACCGCTGTAAAACGTTGATTGACGAATTCAACAAACGTAAAAAAGCAAAGGCTACAGTATGCAAGGGGAAACAAGTGAAACCCAAAAACAATGTGGCAAAGGATATTGAGGTGACTCCATTTACTTCAGGCGCTAGTGGAGTAAACGGTGTGCCAGGGACTACTAAATGCCTAACACTAATTACTGAATGGCCAGCGGACAAGGTGCCTATTTCCGTGGAAGGAGTGTGTAGATTAGATGGAGGGGAGCTGGCGTATATCGTCAAAAGGGAAACAAGACTAGGATCGGCGAATCTGGATAGAATCAATGCTGTGTTAGCGGAAGCCGAAAATTTTAGAAAATGGTTTCCGGAATTGATTATTCAGTTTTATGAAAGTAGAATAGTTTGGACTCCAAAATTAAATGAGGAACAGGATTCGGAAGCAATGTCAATAAGAACTCAAATTAATAAGCTTAAAAATTAGTAAAAAAGCATATCTATTAATCAATTTAATGTTTTTCATATAACCCAATTATTGCAGATGTGAATCAAGTCGTTTTGGGAGTTGTCACATTGATATTTTTCAGAATTTTGTACTTCGAAGAAAGTACGTTTATTAAAAGTTATGTTTTGCATCTTATAAATTATATATAGTTTATAACATGTTCAAAATCTAGAATTTAATGAAATGTTTGAAGTAAAATTTTTTTAAATGAATAAAAGTGATGTTGAATATTGTTGAATTTATGGTTCAAGCAAGACTTTATTTCCTAATTTGGTTAAGTTGTAATGCATAATCTTGAATATATTTATTTATTGTATTGCATTATGACTTTTTCTGTATAAAGTAAAAAATACCGTATTAATGTATAATTCACAAACTACATGTTTACGTTTTATCATATTGATCAAAAGTTCATTATTCAACTTTCTCTATTTCTCTTGCAGTTGGTTCGTGAACTGAATAAGGCAGTAGCCTCCCACGTCACTCTTGCAGCACTCCTTGGTGGCTCAGGAGATGGTCCACATCTTCGTGATGAGTTACGAAAGGCCAGAAGAACTGCTCAAGAGGCTGCTGCTGCTGCAAAAGCCACCCTTTTACCTTCCCTGTTGGAGTAAGTAAATGCTTTTGTTTCAGTTGCAAATGCAACAATAACAATTTGTCATTAAGTATACATCCTTATACTGAGCCATGTTTCTAAATGATTTTCAATAAAACTTTTTGTTGTGTTAATGACTTGTAGTTCAAGATGGTCGGAGAAAGAAAGAGCGGAGTTGGAACGCCTTTGGCATTTACTCCTTTGCTGCTTGGATGCATTGGGTGAGCTTAAAATATTTACATTCAATTTAATGTGGGTGTAATTCGTGAAAATAATGCAAGCCATGGAATAGGTTCATTCAATTAATTTCATTGATGCTAAGAGGTACACATGTTTTCACCATTTTCTTGATTACAAGTTACATGTTGCATACGACGCCCACACATTTTTACATACTTATACAATTAGTAATTGGTGGTAATGCTTACTTTCGTTGTACAATTCAATAAGAAATTGTGTTGCAAAATGTTATTACAATACTTGAACCATTTCCCTCTCTACTTTCCCTTGTGTAAGTAGGTATGCGTATGGAAGTAGATATTTGGTAGCAAAGCACTTCACAAGCATCCAATTTGAATAACAGGCCGATTTACATTAAAATGGTGCTTTAAAACTTTCACTTGAGCACTAACACAGAGTCTGCTCTCAGGACAAACTTTATCACTACTAATGCACAGACAGGCAACCACTGTTTTTTCAGATGGAAATGTAACCTTTTATATTGATATTAGTAGTAACACAAGTCTATTTCCACGTGTTCGGTATTATGTATGATTTTGTCTTCAAAAAATATTCAAATACAAACAGGGTACCAGTACCATAGACTCTAGTACTCTTCGCACAAGTAATGAATAGTTGAAGCAAAAAACACGAAAATAAACTTGCTTCCTTACAACATATACTTTATAGAAACATACACTGAATACTTGTTTACAAGATACTAGATTGGTTTTGCAGATATTTAATTATGTTTCTACTTCTCAAGTTGCCTAAAACCTTCACTACAAGGTACAATCATAGATAGTCTACTATATCGAAGTGTGGAATAATAAAAATTGTAGTACTTGCATCATATCAAACACCTTCATCAGTGGTTCATCCTTCTTCTCGTCTTGTGGTCAGATACAATGTCTTTTAGCTTAAGGATGACGGATATACAAAACCGGAACCACAACCGAGATAGATTCTTTTAGGCTGTCGCACAATTTCGGGGAAAGCTTTCTCCTTTACTTGATGTGTGCATTCCCTCAAACATTTACATTACAATACTCTACCGGAAAGTGTAGTAATTAAACCCCCAAATGATCAAAGAAACTAGGGAGTATTTGTGTTCGTGTCAAAGATAACATTCATGCTGTAGAAAGAAATTCAGGAAACTGTTAGGAATAAAACCTTTATTGTAACTGCTTCCCTGTAGTAGTATGGAGAGTTCCGGCAATCTACATCATGATATCCTTTTTCACACACATAAACTTTATGGCTGCTGTTGTTATATATCCCCCTTCCCCTTCGCTAAAGGAGACAGGAAAGTGAAAAACATTGCATTTTGCATTTGCCCGGCAATAAAATTTCCCCCCTAGTGACTAGTAGAACAACCTGTGCACCCATCTTTCCTCACGAAAGTACACAGCTAGACACAAGCTCTCAAATACCCATCTACTTTCTCTTGTTTCAGAGACCTCAATGCAACGGTGTCTTATCCTCCTGAGGGAATTCTCATTAACCGATGGGAACAATATCCTCATACATACCGGTGAGTCCAAAATTTGAAGGTATATGCACTTTGAGTTGTACATTTTACTAAACTGAGGACATTCATTCATTTCAGGTCTGGAATTTGGACCAAATCACCAGACTCGCTACCAAGATAAATCCTCATCATCATCTTCTCAAGCCGAGCCCGTGGACGTGCCACTCGTTGACAAATTGGCTTTAGAAGGTGTAGAGGCTTCACAACTTTGCAAGTAAGTACTCCACTTATATCTCCGCGAAGGGCTTAAAATTAATTCCAATGCATGTGTAACACAATCTAAGAATGTATGTACTATTTACCGTACTACTTTTGCCTGCTTTTTATTATCTCGCTCAAAGCTCCCTCTTCACACGATTTACTTTCTCCTACATTTTTGATCCCGTATAGGATAGGATGAACAAAGATTCGGCCATAGATAGAACTGATGATAGGAGTTTGGCATTCATGCATATACGCATATTCTTTTTTCTGTGTATCTTTCATTTCGTGTCGTATCGTAATTTACGAACTAGCGAGAAACTTGTTTTTATCTGCACACACAAGCAATTACAATGACTCTTGTAGAGATCCTCAAGGTGCTTGGCTTGCCAAGTGAAAATAATGAAAATTCTACTAGTGTCAGTCGTGGCGAGCAGTAATACTACTGATGATGACATGAATGCTGCTGGTGCGATGTAATATGGTGGGTTGGTGGTTATGAGGGTGACGCTCACATTGTTAGAGCGCGTGTTGATGTTAGCTGGAGTTGCACACTATGCTCAACGCTTCGAGAGAGTTGATGATGCACGCAGTTTCATGAAGAGCTTGACGGATATGAGAAACGTCGACTGTGTGGTTCTCTCACTTTCACGTACGCTTTCACTCTGTAATTTCGTTTTGTCTCGGCTTTCGTAATATATTGTAATATTATGGACGGGAATTTTGTCTTTGCTGATGATTCACTTTTGGTTGCCTTTCTTTCTCTTTAAGATTGATTGGCAATAATGACCCTGGCATGGTTTACACTACTAGAAGAAACTATACAGAATGTCAAAGACAGAAAATAACGAGGATAAGCTTTGTGACAGACACAGCTTGCCCCTTGATCCCTTATTCGTCTTGCATTTATCGCCATTTTCTCGACTTGTTTTTAGCAACGTCTAGTTTCACAAAAAGGGTTTTCAGCCAATGCTAGATTGAAATGCTTGAAATTCCTTACTCCACTAATACAGAAGCAACTATTATGTTTACGGGAAGCAAATATACGTATATTTTCACTAACAAATACTATGCTCTTTTTCACTTGTAACGAAAGCATGCTGTTTTTAAGCAGAAGAAAAGAAAGCGAAAAAGATACACGCGAAACAAGACAAAGGTTGACGGGACAAGACCTAATGATGAAATATATCTCATATGCTACTGGCTTCCAACTGTAATACTTTCATATCATGTCACCAGAAGAAAAGAAAAAAACTTTTTTTATCCTCCCGTTCTCCTTTTGCTTGTTTTCAGAATTCATATACGTACATTGAAACTCCTTTTCGAAGAAATGATGCATGCATGACTGAAGAGAGCTGGAGGGAAGCAAGAGAAAAAAAGAGTTGCTTCCGAAGGAATTTTTTGTTATAAACAAAAGTAGAAGCGAAAGGTATATACTAGGAATCGCTCGCCGCAACAATGTCGTTTGTAGGCTTACTTGCTATACACTTGGAATATGTACACAGATGTATTAGTGCTTCCTTCTCTTTTTGTACACATAATAATACGAAAGTGTACATGCTTTATCACAATCATCGCATCAATGTTTTCATCCTAAATATATACTTGTGTTAAATGTATCGTTTGGTAGAAAGAGAAAGTGGAATATTATATGGCTGGTTATATATGGGATTTATCTTTGATCCCTTCTTTCCCTTCTTCAAATGACGGTTGTTCTAATCCAGCCTTGTAGACATACACACATTCATCGTTACAGACATGAATACCAAGCCTGCATACAGATAAGAGAGAAAGCGGAGAAAGAAAGAGTTTGAAGAGTTATCACAATGTCATTTCAGCAGAAAAAAGTGACTTGTCTCTTTTTTCATTTTACTGCCACCACTAGAGATGTTTTCTTGTAGAGCAAAATATTACCGAAAGGGAAAATAAAAGAAGAACGATTACCAACAACTCGGTTGTTGTGCACTGCGTGCACTGTTCTCTTCACATTGTAATTTGTACTTTTTACTCCTCCTTCGCCCTCTATTTTCTCAAGATTGTATGCTTTTCATTCTTCTATTAACTTTTTTCTACATTCATTCGACAGTAGTTCAGACAACTCTCATCTTGTTCGCTTGAATATGCAAAGACAAGGAATTTACTGTTGTAGATGAAATGGAATGGAATTTACGTAATAACCACTTCTTCATCCACATTTCTGAATACTCAGTTTTATGGACTTATGTATGTGTAAAAGTAACATATTATTCTTTTTCATCATTGGCATACATATTACGCATATTACATATATAGGGCAATTTTTCAACAAGAAAATAAAGACAGAAAAACGGAAAAGTTTATCATAATAATAGCAATTTCTTAACTCGTTCTGGTTGAAACAGTAGTGCAAGAGGACAGAGAAAAATAAAAATGTGAAGTTTTCGGAGAAATGACTAGAATTTTCATCTTTGGTCGCGACGGAGAAAGCTTCATTTTTACTAATATCTGTCTTTTACGTTTTAATTTTCTCCATATTCTTTGCTTTAGTTCTTTTTCTTTTGGAATCGGTTAAACTAAGACGAATAAAAGCTTGAACGAATAAAAAACAGATTGTCTTTGCGCGTGATAGTTTTCTAACGTAGACATCATACAAAAAGAAAAATTTTAGCTTGTATTTCAGTACAATGGTAGAATTGGATGCACGAGAAAACAAAACAATTCTAGAATGTTTATTTTGAGATGAAAATGAGATGACAGTTGTTTTCGTCATGTGTCTTGTTAATTCTACTTACAATAAGTATTTTTGCGGGCTCAGGGTTTATACTTGCACATGAAATAGTTTTTTTGCAATCTAAAAATAGCTAGTTGTCCCAGAGTGAAACGGAAAACTAATATTTAAAAGTAGTAGGAAAGTTTGTGGAAATAAAAGTCATGATTTTCTCTCAATTTTTGTTTTTTCTTCTACCTGTTCCTAAAATAAAAATGTCTCGATGTAGCGCAACAGGGCTTTTCTTTTTTCTGTTTCAGCATTATTTGCATTATTATTAATATTATTTATCCATATTCACATTATCACCATCAAATAACTAATGATTTGTCTCACTTGTTACAACCTTGCGCGATTAAAGTGTGAAAGATGCTTGTTTTTAAAGTGGTGCATTGTTTCGTTTGAGTTCATCATCCTTACTTTGAAGAAAAGTTGGTTTCCATTCTTATCTAAATGTAGACTTTATACAAAATGTCGATAGTTTGATTGCAATATTTTCTATATGTAATATGATATATAAAGTATAAATATTTCATAAAATCCGCTCACAGTGGTAGTTCTATGAAAGCTTTGCGGGGTTCGGTTTCCTTTGATGTAGGTGCATTCCTTTTGCGTGCCTACAATGCTCACTTTGTGTGATGTTGGTATAATGGTCTTTATATCCAATAGTGTAATGTACGAGGATTAGCTGAATCTCTTGGAGATTTTGTTGGACAAAGCTTATTATTCAACTTTTTTGAAAAGTACGTTAGGCTTTTGACTATTGTGATGAGATACCTCAAAGGTGAATTATTCATGCCTTTTTGCATTATTAACTCCTACTATACTAAAACAAGTTTTTGTTGACGAACTCATATCTTTGTAACACCCCATCATTATATAAAAAGTCTGTACAAACGAGTAGTGGAGAGTCAACAAATACGGAGAAGGGGATACAAATACTTTTTCTTAGTAGGGTAATCGTACCAATGTTCAACTATCCACTGTGCAATTTTTGTATACATGTTTCTGTTTGTGTCGCTTTAAAAACAAGCATGTACTACCCTGCAACCTTCACGCCTCGCACCTTTCCCCATCGTTTCCCAGCAAATCGTTCAACAGATGCAGTACCAACAAAACTACTTACGCTACTGAATAAGAAGAGCAGACAAAGAATTCCTTTCGTTCTTGAGGATAAAAGGCAATTGAAAAGTATACAAAAAATGTAAAAAAAAAACAACGGTAGAAACGTGTGTGCGCAACATGTGCACTAATACCTTACTCCATAAACCTTTTTTCTCTCCTAGACAAACACTTTCAGCAATAACAAAGATAAAACATGCATGCCTTTATTACTAACTTTATTATGGATTTTCTTCATCCGCCTGAACATCTCCGAGTTAACCACACACGGTATTCCCCAAACCCCATTCCATTACGCCTGCATTTCGTAAACACAATTATCTTGAATCTACGACACGCGTGTAGTACATTATCTTTCCGTGCATAATAATAATATTACTCGAATACTCACACAACGCTGCCAGTTAATGGGATAAACTGGAGACTTTCCTATTTTACTTACTCTCGGAAAAACGTATATTACTGGAGGATAGAAGTAAATGTGTAGTAGAAGGAAGGGAAAGCTAATGAAGGGAAAAGTAGATGTTGTGTTTAATGAGAAGGAAAGAGTTGCGCCTCCACTTTCAATTATTGCTTTGCTTGTGTAGTAGAGTTCTAGCAATATCTAGCAAAGTTGAAACACCATGCTGCTTCAACATCATACCATAGAGAAAACTTAAAGACAGGGTACAACTAAGGAAGGAGTGAACTGAAGTGTGTGCGCTTCCTATAAATCTCTGATATATTGTATGCCTATATTTTAAATAAAGAAAATGTTCTTAGCAAAATTCTTTGTTGTTTTCATTCTTCGTCCTTCTCTGGTCTTGTGGTAGTAGTGGCACTTTATGCATTCAGTTAAATGCTGCAACCATATTATGTAAAGAAGTCATGCGATTTCTCTTTTGTGTTTGTTTGCTTAGCAGAAAGGGGAAAAAATTGGGAGGCGGATGCATTAAGTAGAAGTAGGTACTTGTATACAATCCCATTTCCCGTTTCTCCGAACAAAATATCAATTAGTGTCAAATGTCAACTTATTTTTCCTTTTCATTTTCCCAACCTTTTGTATACATGTTAGCTTATTGTGTGCTCTTGTGTGTGTGGGAAAGCACATTATGTTGGATTATGATTGCTGCTTGACGGTGTGTATTGTGTGCGTGCTAGCTTTTAGACAAGAGTAAAAAGTGTATACTATTTAAATACACTCTTTGGTTCGTTATAAACTAGAAGTCAGAGCGTTCTCTATATTAGACGCCCAAACAACATTTCGTTTCTCGTGTATTTCTTTAATCACCATATTGCGAGTACACGTAAACTGAGAAAGGAGAAAATTGTAAGTCTCCTTTTACGTATATGCTTTTACGGACAGCTTAAGACGATTGTCACCGCCAACAGGATGTCGTGAGAAAATAACAGGAAGTACAAGACTACATATTAGACACTCTTACTTAGAATCCGACTTGATAGATTCAATGTGATAAGGAAAAACTTTCTCTAGTTTACCAAAATATTCAACGCTTTTGCTTGTTGAAGCAGCATGGGAGGGAAACATATATACATTTTTATTACTTTGTGTTGGCGGAATAGTTTGTTTTATCATGCCCAAAATCATTGTTTTCTTCCAGAGAGTTGTTTGAGCTTCGAGCGCAACTCCAGGAACTGAAATCTACTGTGGAGATTCGCTCCCTGTCTGCTCCAGATTTTGAGGATTTGTCTCCCATAAAGAATCCCAGGAGGAATGACACCCTTCTCAGCATCAATGGTACTGACGGACTGACCAACACTGGTGGAGGTGGAAGCTCCATCAGTTGTTCCCTTCCAAGTGATGAAAAGGAGTCTATCGAATCAGATGGCTCCCAGGTAAGAGCAAAAACTTGTATATCTGTCTACGTTTCGTCATCATTACTTCACTATACTAAGCTGTCATTTGTTACTGGGATTGCTGTGTACGCTGAGTTGTTTATATTAAAGGATTTCTTATGAAATTGTCCAGATAAAATGAATTTCTTAAAAGTTCTTGACATTAAATTGACTGAAAAGCAGTGTACAATAGATTTTTTGTCAAGATAAGAAGAGCAGGAACTTTGTTTGAAATTATCTCTGAAAGTTGCTATAATGAAACGAAAAATTGAATATAATGATGTAGACAGATTGCATTTTTAGGGGTTTTGCTAACGGCTCTAGTTGCTTTGCTCATTTCATGTACATAATACCTACCAGTAACAAAATTTCATTAAATGGAAGACCACACCTCTTCATTTTGAAAAGAAGGAAAGCAAAAACAAGTTTTACGGTAAATGAGGGAATCTATGTAGAACGTATATGTTTTGAAAAAACTCGTTTCCTCTGTTTCCTTGATGTTCCATATTTGAAAATGAATATAGCTGTATGCATAAGCATTAGACATTCCTCAACTTTTTTTTTTGAATACGCAAAGAAGTAACAACTAGACTTTCTAAGCAAATATAGAGGAGAAAGAGGGAGGAATACACTAACATGAAAACAGACTATGTAAGTTTGTGAGATTGAGCTTTTGATTGTAGTGAAAAGTTAAAAGGAGTCCTTATGTTAAAAGGAAAGTATATGCATTTAGGCATACAGAGAAAAACGACAAGACGCAGGCCAGGTTGGGAGTACAGAGAACAGGGAAAAACAAGTTGGATGGCAGGAGTGGTGCCAGGTGATCGAATTTTGTTTGCTCTTTCTTCATCTTTCATTCACTTACTCTTTTTCTCTCTTCCCCTGTCTCTCTATCACAGTCAGTTTTAATGAGAACATAGGAGACTTTTTTGTACTAAAGTCAAGAGACGTAGTGTATTCAGAAAAAGGAGTCTTTCAACGAGAAAACGTCGTAACGAAATACTTAATAGGTATGTAATCATGTAAAAAGGGATATAAAATTCGATGTTCGAGTTGCACATAAAGTTATAGACATGAAGGTAGACAAGAGAGTTTCACTTGTTCTGTCTCTACTTCTTCGTCTCGCTCGTACGCTTCCTGCGTTTCTAAATTTTTCACCTCTCCCAACACTATTTTTCAACAGGAAGACAGGAGAGAAAGTTATGGAGCAAGAAAATGCATTCGACATCGTTTTATGCCCCACTTGCTACATCTATCTTACAATCTAAAATACCTCCGCTATTTTACCTACATCGTTCTCATTCTTTCACTTCGTACCCGATCTCATTTCTTTTTTTACGTTTTTATTTCTACCACACACACACTTGGTGTGCGACAGACCAGATTATTCATTTTACCTTGCTTACAATCTCAGTTCGTATCAGGCAGCTTGACTCTGGTTTCACTTAACAAAGAAGCGCAACGAGAAATAAAATAAAACTTAGAACTGTGAAGTAACCATAGTAATTATGCGTTCATATTACGTTTTACGTTTACTAAAAATACGGTGACATTTGCATATTTTCTGTTAAACTCATCAAAACGTTTTCTCAGGAAGAACGAACTATTTCCGTTCTAATTTAGTTAGTATGGTATGGAAAGTAGAGAAAGTGAATAGGAGTAGTATAGAAAAAGACTCAAAATAGTGTGAGCAGTTTATTTTTTCCTCCAGAAAGTGCTTTTCGTCTCACTTATGTTCATTGAGCCGCGTCAATAAAGGGGGAAGGACGCAGACGCAAAGCTAGTTCAATGAGTATTTAATGAAAACTCTTGAAAATGGATATAAGATAAACGAAATTTGTACCAGACTTTTAGATGGTCGTGGCTAAAAACCCAGCAGCTTAACATGCTTTTGTTTTGCAATTGTTTCATGCTCTACTTTTATTGGATATATAGTAATATATGTTACTTAGGCCAGTGAAGAGAGGTACCAGTGCCTACTATCGAAATTCCTTCTTGTGGGCAAAGCTTAGGCATAGTCATTGTGCAATTCATTATGTCAGAAAATCAGAAAGCAAAAAAGCAGCTTTAATCCATGTGGGCCCACTCGTTTTTGCTAAATACAGGAACAGTTATTACCCTCATAACCAGAAACGTACCGAATTTTTGAACTTTTCATACGAATTAATTGATGCAGAGTATATTTACAGAAAAATGCTCATTACGCTTATAGTATACATATAGTAAAACGTGTCGCACTTGTTTACTTGTTTTGTCTGATGTGTATAACAGGGTTTTAAAATGATATTCTCATTTGTATTAGAATATTCTATTCCTCTAATGCCATTTTCATAGTGTTAGTTCAATGTTTGGATAAAACATGCTAATGGCGTACTGGTAGGCGTATGTACAATGTACATACATGCTCATTCACCCACGCCTACCTATTGTTGACATAAATCAAGTGTAAAAAATCTGTTACATACTTATGTATTTCTGTTTTTTTAAATACTAGTTTTGGCACATTTACTATTAGGATGTTAAGAGAAACGTTTTTGCGAAAGAAGTGAGTGGGTGTCATAATTTAATTACTGTATGTTTTCTGTGTGCAAAGCAAATTCTAAATTTTATCCAATTTACGCCGTCTTGTTGGAAACAAATTTTTGCAATATCAATTAAAAATAGTTGCACCATGAACTCATTTCCTGTTTTCTCTTAAGTGATACTTAAAAGATCTAAGCACAGTAGATTGGAACAACAGGTACGTATTTCATTAGTATATCATAAGTGGAAGCAGAATTTTCCATCGCCAAGTATCTCACCCACTTCATGATTACAAAGTTCAATACGAGTCTCTATTTGCTAGTTTATTTATATTCAGACTCTGAATTTCAGAGGATATACACAAGTATTGAAGACAGGTTGTACCCTGTAATAAGTAATTACATCTTCGAAGAACTTCTCACTTCAATACGAAAGTTTATTATATAACCCTTTGAAGAATGATAAGTACTTTACAGTAGCAAACATTTTCAAAGATTGTAACGCGACAACAGGGATTTACAGAAATACGAGAATAATAAAATAGGCTACCGCAGTAATTTGATCAACTATCTTGTGTATATTTGAAAGAGATGAAAGAAAAACGAGAGAGGAGAATCAACATGTTTGTGATCTGTACTCTTCTCTTCTGCTACTGCAAAAAGTACATCCATCATGTATCTTATGTAACGCACAAAAATGTAGAGGCATGCACAAATCACTTGAGCTTGAGATTGATATGTACTTGTGTAAATATTGCACAAACCTAAATACTGATGATGACGACAAATTCTGGTTCCACTGGGAGAGTCATAACCGGAGAGAAGGAAATGGAGAACCGAACGAGATGAGAAATGAGATTAATCTTATTCTTCATATGTAGTATTAGCAGAGTAATCCCATGATTAGTTGTGACGGCACGACAAATGACATGGTTAATAACGGAAATGTGAGACAGCTCGAGAAAATTACAGTCATTCATGCGAACGAGTTTTCTCATGATTTAGTACCTACTTCATTTGAAGTAAGAGGATCATGTGAAACACATCATATTTATTTTTGGGATAATGTGTTAGGGCCGTAATGTAATCTATCGTATCTGTATGTATCTTGTATAAGATCTATTAATAGATACCACTAATAAGAATTATAACGATTTTTCATTTTTGGTTTTCATTTCAGACGGATGGGATTACAAATGCTCAACGGAAATGTATTTGCTGGATTCTAGGCAGCATGGTATTTATTTTCTTCCTTGCAATGATTCTTGGTGTGTTCATTGCACTATTTTCCTGATTAGACGCCCCCGTAGTTAATCAATCTAATTATAGTGGTAATCAGAATAGTAATCATTATTATAATAATCAACAACAAAACAATAAATTGGGTAGTGGTAGAAGTAGAGTAGGTAGTACTCTTGGTGCTGTTCACGGCGGTGGTGGTCGACCCCGATACTCCACCTCGCGTCCATTCAACCCTCGTAACCCGTCTTATCCTAATAGTCCCTTTCATCACTCAAGGAATTTCGACTTTCACCGCTACAGTTTTGCTTCTTTGCCCAAACCCCCGAAACGAAAGCAATCCACACCACCACCTACAGTGGTACCTTCGACCAAGCCTAAAAATAAAACTAATCATTCCAGCAATAAAAATTTTATGAGGGTCCCAATGCTCCCTGTTCCAGCCCCTATAGCTCTACCTTTATTTTCACCATCACGTTTCTCTTCATCTTTGTTACCTTTCTCATCGAGATCCACTAATATTCTACCTGCTAGTGCCAATAACGTCGATAGAAATACGAGTACAGCTACAATAAATAGGGAGAGAAAGCTGGAAATTAATGAGAATGCTAGTTGGGCAAGCCAAACTAGAAACACTGCCGATAAGAGTGAAATGGGTGGTGGTATTAGTGAACCAACTGCGAATGTGTTCCATAAGCAACAGCAAGAAGTAGAAGGGCAACAACAATGGCTAGTAGAAGACAAAATTGCTACTGCTACAATCACAGAAAAAGGATTAAATTGGACTGAGTTAGTGATAGGAAACGGTAAAGCAGAGAAAAGAGATGAGAGGACAAGAACCAAGGCGAAAAGTGCCAAAGAAAAGGAAAGCGAAGGTGGAAGAAGAAGAAGAAGAGATCATAGAAGCGGAAGACGTAGTAGGATTCCATTTGAAGCCCATTCCGCCTTCTCTTCTCTCACTAAAGCAAACACAAGTCAACCGAGTAATCAATCAAGGTCAATACTTGTTAGTAAAAATCCTATTACCGATAATACTAGCAGTCCAACTGATGTTGCCGCTGCTGCTGGTAGAACATGGACTACTAGTACCCGTTATCCAGCTACCATTGGTAGAATGCCAAAACCCACATCAACAACAACAACAATATCCGCTCAATCAGTGCCTGCGCCTGCTGGCTTTACCTTTTATTCCTCCATCAAGCATGGCAGCGACCAAATACACCGTCATCACCACAATAGCAAGCAACAACACAAAAAATTGTTGTTTCTGAGGTCACCTCCCATTGAGCAACAGCAGTATCAACATGAGGAACAACAGACTGGCAGTAGCAGACAGACGCAGCATCAGCGTCATCAACATCATTATCATTACAGAGACGTTCTTCTACATAGTCCACAGCATTTGGACACCAACGTGCTTCCTTTATCACCGTCATCATCCTCATCATCAACGTCGTCGCCTTTCCACAGCGACGACGGGGATGATTATAATGAAGATAACGACAGTGATTATATTGATGATGACCCTGGTCTCTCTAATTTTCCCTCAACCTTTCATCAGCATGTCAGGAGAAAGCTTGAGGCAAGCAACCCGAAAGGGAACAAAAATAGTAATAACTTTAATAATCACATGAGGGGGAGCAGGAGCAAACAAAATAAAAGTAACGTGCTAGTACAAGCCAAAAGTTCAAGCGAGCCCACACATCATCGAACTATCTCCTCCAGTTCATCTCTTGTTCAAAGAAAAAAGAAGGCGAGGAAAACACATAGGCATTTGACAGTTCAATAAAATCTCACGTTCCATCATCCTTTGCTGTAAAAAAGTGCATAGGTAATATTAAACAGTTGGTTCGACTTGTAAATCGCATCGCATAAACATCATATTTTATACTCGACATAAAAAAATACAATTGGTGTTTCTGTTACAATTCGGGGATTTTTTAAACTCACGAAAATTTTTTAAAAGATTACATTCAGTTACAAACAAAACGTTCCAAATTGTTAACCCATCATCATGGTTGACCTCCATCGTTGAGGCAGCTGAGCTGACGACGCTTAAATGTATTATTATAGGGTAGAAACAGAGAGTACATATGAATATTAATTGAAGTAAAATGCAAGTGTATACAATGTTGTGTGCATCATTAGCAGAGACTATTATTAAATAATTTCAGCAAGTTATAATTGCAGATTCTACTGTGAAGATTGTTAGAGGATACTCGTAAAGTAATATTGCATCAAGTTCCATTTTGGAGTCTTTTTAGCGCATAAAGATGAACATCTTATTTACTATATTTGTATTACATCCGTATATAAACAATCCATAATACTTGTTCGATGACTAGCTGTAATAGTACGTGGTATTTTAATGACGATTCTACAGGGAGACTCCGTACAACTAAACTGGTATACAAAAAACAAAGCAAATGCTTTTGGAGTAAAATCGAAATTAAAAATCAAAGCAAACTTACGATTAGATACTTGTAATTCATGAACAACTTTTTTCTTCAAAGTAGATCTTGTGTCTACAAAAATGTTTTTACGGGAGTCAATCCTAGTACATTTTTTTGTATGCACACGGGTATCTTGTAAAACTCTGTATTCCTATTTACTGCGTTGTATATAATCTTGTATATAAATAGCTAGTATCACTAAGATGTGTCTGATTTATCATCTCATATTCATGTCACACTTCTTTATCAACGAACTTGTTATAAAAATGTTCTACATAATATTATAGTACTATAAAGCATAGTATGTACGCACTCTTTGAAAAGTAAGTAGTTATCTATTGTGTTGTTGCAACAATGGTTGTTTGTGAATGCGATAAACTAGGCAGGAAACGTGGATAATAACTTTCACAGAAAATCATTGTTCATGGCCAATCAATATTGAAACTGTAGATTTTGCTTCAGGAACTGGGATCTACATACCATTTTATAGTGTTCTACAATAGAGTATATAAAGGCGGACCGAAAATATTAATTTTCTATTTGCTGCTGATCAATTACTGTAAAAAGTATACAATGCAGTTTTGAGAATCTATAACCATTTAGGTGAAAGTAGATGTGTTAATATTCTTGAAACGTTGTTCATAGTGTGATGACGACTTTTGGTAAATAGACCGGTAATTTACTCCCAGAATCGAGGTATATAGTTTTATCATAGTTGTTCAATCTTTAAATCCAGTCAAGTTATTAGCTTAACTAAACATAAACGAAAACATCAAAATGAGCTAGATTGCTTCTAAAAGTGTGATATATACAAACTGTATAAAACCGATATGGAATTAAATTATAGTATTTTATCTAAGTGTGTTGAAATACCTCCTTCAACCTGAGAACTCTATTCTCATAACATGTATTTGCAAATTCATTGAATACATCGCTTTTCCAGTCAATAGTTCATAATAGTTAGCCCATTGGTTTATTTCTTGGTAAAAAGTAAAAAAGGTTAACTGACAAAGTGCTTGTTTCCCTTCCCTGTTGTAGTAATAGCTTTTGATTCTTAAAAACGTAATTACCGACATACGTACTATTATGAAATTGTCCTTGCCTGTGTTAAGTTAAGGTTACATCTCTATTATGGTGGTTGGTGATGTTGGAGAGGGTATATATAGGGTTTAGTTGAAAACGTACCTACGATATTAATTAATTAGAGTACTGTCAGTACTGTGTCAAGTACACACATATACAGTACATATGAAACATGATATTATTACTACGTAAATAGGTTTAATTCTTCAATGAATCTTTACATTTACATTCCAATATAAAGGACATACATAGTGCTGCGTAAAATACGTTCGGTTTTTGAAATCTGGAATTTTGTAATAAAAAGATAAAAATAATAACGATAATTACTATATATGAAACTTGAAATAAAAAATGTTCATTGCAACGAAGACTTTTTAAGATTAATACCGCCTTGCGAAAAATTGCAAACTTATAGTCTCCGGGTCTTCTTTTTTTGTCTGAAAATGTCATTTACTTTATTGGAGTGCTTTTCATAGTTTTTTACATCAAAGTGTACATATTTTATGTTGTACACGTGCAGCTAGTTCGCATTCAACATGCATCACAATTTTGGAAAGGCATTTTCTTGTTATTTATTTGGAATTATGCCATCATCAGATAAATAATAGCTTCGCATTATATTCCATAATACCATATTACGGGCTTGGACATTCTTTCTCGCTCTTCTCCAAAAATACTTTTCGTTTTTTTATGTTTTGGGAAATAGAGAAAGTTATATCATCATCACAAAGCTTTTCTCGTTCCATCATATCTTCGCTCAACAGAATGGGATCATGACCACACAGCACAGCCATCATCAAGCCCATAAACCATAATATGCTGAACTCCACTCTCTAAATATAACTATTAATATCATACCTTTAGACTGCGAAATGCCAATATTTACCAGCACAATAAGTATTCACTGTAGACTGAGTGCAAAGAGCGCACGGCTAAGCACGGAGTATCATCATTGGAGAAATGATCCAAGTCCTTTTATTTTTCAACTCGATTGTCACCATCATCACCATCATCATAACAAGCCGCTCTTCTGAAATAGACCGATAGCCTAGAGTCCGTCGTTCCCCTTAATATTTTTTTGAAAATAAGGAATATCGCTCCTTTCACTGAAGATTATTTCACTGCTCGCAATAGCATGTGGGATCCCTTTTATGTATTTTTTTCAGCGATCACAAGAAAACTTTGGTTCACGTCCACTCTACAAAAGATGGTCCAACAACTGCCTAGCCGTAGCAGGACGATACACACAAACTCTCTCTACAAGATGATGACATAGCTGATGGAGCCTTAGCTGTGTGGAAATAATATGGTGAGTGGAGCGCTACGAGAAAATGTCATTTCCTTTCATTTCACTCCATTTCTCTTGAACATTGAACTCAACTCCACCATGGCATATTCCATATTAGGCATATCGTAGCCTCGAAAACACTACAACCACTAAACTCCCACTCGCACACACAACATCGAAGCAACATATATATTTGCAGGCAATAATAATAATAAGAAGAATACATTCGTGTAAAAGAATGTATGTGACAATACAAAAATTTCTCTGGCTGCTGGAAAATATATGTTGGACTATGAGATCGCGCTTATGATATGCCGATAATCGAATGATGTGGTTTCCTCCAAAATTTCGACATGGTGTTCTCAGCTAAGTTTTTCCTCACAAGTCCCCTTCCCTATCACCCATTTTATTCACATCACATGCCTCTTATATGCGATGACACATTTCCCTGGAAGTTGTTTGGGAGCTCAGTCTCAGACACACTACTTGTTAGGGAGGATCAGCATCATTCAAAATCAGAAACATCGTTTCTGACAGAGTCACATCATGCATGACACATTTCGATATGCTTTTAAAGCCCAGCGAAAAATCATTATCATGGTGTATTTTAGAATCACTTTGGGCTCAGTCTGAAAAATTGTACGATTTAGCATTGAAAAATATGTGCACAATGTTTTATACACTGTACTGTATGCCTACATACACACAGAAAACTAGGCAATTCTAAACTCTGGTTTAATGAAGCACTCCCTATTTATTTAGTTTGCTTTTTATTATTGCACACTCGGGAGGATTTGTGTGAGTCTCATTCCTTTTCTTTTTCCCCTGGAGGAAACAAATTTGTGAGATTTTCTTAAGAGGCTTTTTCCACCCACGCAGTTCCCATTCAGTACAACAAAATTTCATGCAAAGTGTGTGACAGCAACTATTTCTCAAGTTCACTTAACACTGTAGAGCCTCTGCTTTCACTTGTCGGAACTGGCGTAACAGCTAGTGGGGAGAGTTTTACCTATGAGCAGGAAGCACGCATATGTCTATCCAGACTCAAAGTTCTCTTAAAAATGCTTTTCAAATAAGCAAAAAACGCCAAATGGAGAAAGTAATATATTGCACCCTTCTGCTAGAAAATGACAACTTTTTATTTATGAGGACATATATCACTCGCTTCCCATTCCATTTATGATTGGTAGCAAAATGCCCTAAAAATTGGTCCATTGAAGAAAAACGCTTAATCTTCATCTGAAAACAATGAACTTTACTATTTTCTCTCAAAATGGGGGTAAAACAACAATAAAAATGGATTTTCTTTAAATGTATCAACTGAATGGCAAATTCGCTCAACTCATAATATTTTAACTGCTTTTCTTTTTGCAGTCGCATTTCAATGAAACGAAATAAATTTATACATTACATGCACAAATAAAACTGTAATGGAAAAAAACGATAGACTATTATTGTAAGTAAGTGCAGAATTAATGCTGGCATGAACGTGGGTAGTTTTAGTAGCAGCTTGGAGAATGACAAAGAAAAAGCTCAACATTGAAAAATCAATCAATCTCGATGTCCATATTAGGGGTACGTATATAACAAGGTTTGTAGGAAAAAGCTTCACACATTCCAGAACCCACTTACTACATTTATCAGGAGAACTGTTTTCAAGAGAAAGGACAACAACTAGCAGCAAAATATTGTTCAATAACAACCATTATGTCCCGTATCGATCATCCAATATATATATATATGATTAGACGACTCTAAAAGAAGACGACCGGGCAGGCAAACAAAAGATGCCCGATTCCCAACTTTCCATTTCGTCTTGAAGTACAAAGTACGTAAAAAAGGAGTTGAGATTCCTCTCCGTTTTATGCCAAGTCATAGTAGTTTTATTAAGGTTCATCAGAAATGACTTATTCTCTCTCCATGTCTTTCCTTACCATCCCAATCGGTCCGGCTGTGTCCTCTGTTTATCTCCAATGTTCAAATAACTTTTTTGTCTGCTTGGACATCACCAGCAGTTTTTTCACTTTGTGATGCGACATCATGGAAAAGCTAGGTATAAGAAATACTTTTTTCTTTATTGCAAAACGTATTTTATGTCAAGAAATGAAGGTTGTGTAATGCAGACACACATTCCAGGGAATCTGGAAACAAATCTCAATCGTCAACATTCATTCCTTTCGATACTGCAGTATTGGCAGAAAACCATATAGTATACGTGAACACGTATTATTCCACGGGTGTGGCAACGTATTATTCCATCTTTATTTTTTATAAAAACCAAACAACAATGAAAACTATATTTTTACGCACACAGAGCAAGTGAAAAATCTATCCCAACCCCGTCAGATTCTTCATTGAGAAACTTGAAAAAGACCTTTACAATAGTCTGGTAAAATAATAATAAAAGGAACATTGCTGACATCGTTAAAAATGACAGACATGATTCAACTTTACTACGCTTATTATGCATCAGCACACAACAATTACCCATCTTTGTGTGGACATCATGCTAATTTTTTACGAGTATTCAATACGAGAAAATGTTATCATTATTACCATCACTGATATTCAAGTACAACCAACAAGAAAAATTCAAATTTTATCCCTAAAATTATCTCATACTTTTTAAAAACATTTTTAACATTGAAGTTATTTATAGTCTTTGTCTGACATCTGATGCACATATGACATAAGGCAAAAAGTCTATTTTAATATCCTCCAAACTGTTTTACGTCAAGGCTGTGTATGCGTAACATGAGATTTGTTAAAATGATAATGAACGCAAAGTCCTTGAGCATTAGTTACTTTTTTATTACACTTTACTGTCAACTGCAAAGACCTTTTTAAGACCTCAATTTAGTCATCCAATCGGATACCCCCCTCTCATTGGTGGAATAAGTTAGGTAATCAGATTCATTACTAATTAAATACTAATTGTGCACACAGCATTATGCAATTTGATGAATATGGTTAAGAACTTCCAGTCCTGCATTTAAAATGGCAGATAAACCTTTTCCTTTTAATTCTGGTTTCATTTTACCCAGCTGGCGCAATTACAGATGGAATATTCCTCCAAAGTGCAACTTCCACTTTCACTAAATCTTCAAGGTTCACCTGTGGTTTCCCTCATCCTGTTGCTCCGGAATAACCAATTTGGCATGGTCCGACAGTTGTGTATAGACATTATTCCCGACTGAATTTTATGCATCAATGGAAGTCAAGTAAAGCCGCACTATATATGTGTGTACATCAGGTCTCACTTGCGCAATTCCATCTATTGTGCATAGGTAGGTAGGTAGTTTTTTTGCATTGAGCTCTTTTTCGATACATTTTCAGTTCATAATGGACTGTTGTACATAAAATCTTGCAATAAAACAAAAGTTAAGTAAACGTCATAAGTGTAAGGTTTATCCTGTTACCACTTCCGAACTTGTAGTGCGATCAATGTGCTTTTGCGAAAATATGAGTAAACTGATAAACCGTGTTTGCATTATGTGAAGCAGATTATGTTTGCGTGTGGCTTTTCCATGAGCGTCTATCTAAACTGAGCATACGTATTTACAAGGGAAAGAGAAATTAGAGTTTAAACGAAATCTCGTCTAGAGGATCGATCTCTTTTCATGGTTTACCGTATTTTCCACATTATCTCCACTATATTAGACGTATGCTGGTTTCTTTCAGAGAATCATTCATCATGCCCCAGCGGACAGGCTCTCTCTCTTTCCCTCCCATTCACACAAGCAACGTTAAACAAGGAAAAGGGGGTAAATAATAAGAAGACTATAGTATTCGTTTTCCATATAAATATATTCTTTTTATACAGTGATTTATCGAACTAACTCATGTCATTCGCTAGGAGCGAGAAGTAACTTATGCACTTTAAAAATATCCCATTTTATTTTTTCCAAGATTTTATCACTTTTTGGTTTGCATACCGTTCCGACAAAAAGTGTTTAGGGTGTGTTTTTTTCGAGTGTATCAAACTGTCGCAAGGATGAATGCATATATTTTAAGGCAATAACTTTACAGAGGATAGTTTTAGTTGAGAGGTCGATGGGAAAGCATCCTCGCCAAATTGGTATTTTGGAACATATAGAGGGGTGCTGCAACGGTATACAAAAGTTCAGCGAAGCAGATTATTCGCCAAATTCACTAACCAATATCAATTTCAATTTCCAATATGATATTACAAGGGAGTATAAAAGAACTGGAAGAGAAAGAGTACTTTCTCAAATTAAATTTTAGATTTAAACTACTTTTACAATGTCTCATGACTCTCTCCGAAGAATCTTCCCGTCTCCACCTTCTCTCCACCCGACACGCTTGGCCTTGGCATCTTACAAGGAAAAGAATAGGTTTTACCTTAAGAAACATCTGATATCCAACATCCGAAAAGAAACATCTTTCTACGTCTTTCTAAAATCCTTGTAGACTGCCTCTAACCGAAATTGCGTGCTCAGTAGTAAAAGGGTGAATGAGATTTTCCGTAGCAGAAGGAAGGTAACGCAAAGTCATATTATATTATGGCCATGTTTGAAATTTCATACGTGAACGACTATTCGATACGTGCACTGGAGAACACCCTGCAGACAGGTAATAATAACGTAATATGAGTTTAGAAGAAGCTTTGGAAGAACTTTACAATGAATGTATCAAAATCGGTAGATGAAGGGAAGGTGCATGCTCAAGCGCTTTCATCCGTTAAAATTGTTAGTTAGTTTGATACTGGAGACACAATTATGGAAATGGCCTATGATGATGATTTTTTAAGAAGAAAAAACAAGATTTATTAACTACCAACGTATCTGATCTGAATACAATGTCACAACTTTGCCTTTGATTACGAGTGTTGCTACTAGTTCGTTACAATTTCATTTTTCTAAACAACACTCTATATGCTTAAGATGCTCTTATTCAAAAGCATTTTTATCTTTAATACTAATTATTTTCATTTCACTAAAACACAATTTCCAGCTTTCATTTTTAACTAGCAGTTTGTAGTGCATAGATAGAATTCATACCGTCTAAAAGTTTTTATATTTTTGGAATACTCCCACTAATAATATTTATAATTTGAAACCAACGTTTGGTTAGCATATTATTACAAAGCAAAATCATCAAATCTTCAGCACAAAATATAAACCTACTTTTTTATAAAACTATTATCAAAATTAGTATCATCACATAGATGACTGCAAATATGTATTGGTGTGAAACTATATAATTATCTCTGTTACTATATGTATGTAGGTTTCTCATTATCATTATTAAAACGACCACATCATAGTAGCACCAAAACATGTGACGATCCAAAATACAAAATATTTTGTAAAGTCGTTTAGAACAAAGTTAAAGTAAAGTAGGGCTGGTACTGTTGAAAAAGAAAATTCATTATCCACATCATATTAATGATGTGCACAAGAAAGGAGGGAGAGTGTTGATGTAGCGAAAAATCTTTTTGCTTTGCTTGCTTCTCGTTCTTTTCTCTTCCCAAATCTGCTTTGCTGGCTCTAATTCATCCTCTTCTTCTCTTTCTCTGTCCCTTTCTCACATTACTGCTACTACTTAACTACTTCTTTTCTCTTTAATGCACGAACGGTGAAAAAAGGCTCGGTGAAAAGTTGTCGGTCCTTAAGACTCAAAAAGAAAGGCGTCTAAGCACAGTTCAGAGTTTTTCAAGCCTTTTCTACATATGTATGTCTTATGTTATTTTATATATATCAAGTATTCTATAAACATTTAAGTACTTGTCACTACATACATAACACGTTACACCATTGGTGATACCAAGTTATCCCCTTTTCTCTGCTGATGGTAGTGATTATTATTTCACTTTTTCATATTCTTATATGGAATGTACTGAGGAAGTCCGGTGCTCGAGTAATTACATGCTCAAACTCTCCAAATGAGAGTTTCCCATCATCATCCACATCTGCCTCTTCAAGGACCTGTTCATACATATACAAAAGAAAGTGAAAGGAATCAGTTAAGCACGTTGAGGTACTAAAGTACACTGATATTAAAGAGTTGTAAAAAGGAGCACTGAAAAAGGCCCAGCTTCTTTTTTTAAAGTGATTGATCGATTTTTAAACAAGGGAAAATGTAATATTGAGGAAAGTAAACTATGTTGAAATAGAGCACAACCCAAAACCGTAGATCTTTCACAAACTGCGTAGTTTTGCATTTGTGCTATTATAATATACAGCTCTTTTACTTATGTAAAAAATGAGTATCAAATAGATTATATTTCAATTCTTTGATTTCTTTGAAAATAGAAGTTGAGAAAGAGTATTCACAAAATTGAAAATTAAATTTTCTCTCGTCCGGACTGATTTTCAATTTTCAGAGCAATCTCGTAGTCCATTTTATTGTTGAGACAAAAATATCGTGTATAGATATTGAATGGAGTTTAGAATGGAAATCTGAACTTTATGATGATTAAAAAGCTGTTTTGCAGAAAAGAAATAAAATATACATAACCAATTTTTCAAGAACTCTCAGAGAAAATTAGAACTCCGCAGTTGTCAGCTCTCTTTTATTGGGATTCCTCTTCCATTTGAGGTTTTCTTGGTTTTGTATGTGAATGAAATGCATTCTTGATATGTTATGTACCGTAAAACGAAACGTCTTTCATTTTTATTCAACTGAAAGCGGTCGTTCTGCTCTTATTCCAGTTTATTTGCTGGTTGAACAAAAAATCCGCACTGGAATTGGTTGCTTGTGAGTGAAGTTGCCATGAACGAAACTTTTCTTGGAGAATCACTGCTCATTTCTCCTTTCGATCCTCTGGTCATTATTAAAAATTAAATAGATAAATTGTGTGTCGGCAACTCAAACGGCGATATTAGTTGCACCTGCCTGCTCTGCTCAGCCTTTTCTGGCAATTCATATGCTTGGCGTAATGTAAGGTATACAGAAAAAATGCGTAGGTACAGAATCCTTTTATTTTAAAGCTTCTTTCTTGGCAATATTGCGTAAAAAGACACTCAATTTCATGAATTTCATAGAGAAAACACATGAAGAAACTTGAAAAATGATGACGAAAGTGATATTTCATGTAATGCATTACGAAACTAGGAAAGTGCGCCATTTCAGGAAGCAAGTATGGCCCTATAATAGGATAAAAGTGAAAACTGAGAAACTTAACCGCTCGCAGTCTGGTTGAACTAAGGGTGAAAGGTAATAAGAGCAGTATATAAATGATAAATAGACATGATGGCATATAACCCGGGAGAAGGGAATGGAAAAATGGGGCTTTCAAGTCTTCCAAGTCCATGTATTTCTTATTGAATTGCTGAAATGTACTGGTAAGGAAGCAACAATATGGCCAAATGTGCTTCTGTTCCAAAAAAACAGTAGAAGAAGGAGAACATTTTTTGTTCTTTATTCGCAAATACACGGTCTACTGACCCATAGCATTTTGCACAAATAGCAGTTTGACTGGAGGGGATTGTGATATACGTTTTTTTTGAAAAGGCAAACAAAACAATGGTAAACCATTCTTCAGTGGATACTGTGTACCTTTTCGCATGTATTGTCTACAGGCTGCAATATGAACTTTTTTACAAACAAAATGTATTATTCTCCATTTTCATTGCTACTTTTGGACAGTAACGACACTATTGATTCTTGTGGTAACTGAACTAATAGACCTTTTAAAACTTTTTTAAAGCTTATGCCACCAGCAGCATGCCAAAGTTAACGTACAAATAAAAACCCGTTACTAGTTGTGTCAAATACAAAACAAAAATTGCTGAAAAAGGAAACTGTGAGATTGCTCTGTTGGCTGGTCTTACGAAAAAAGTCCATAGAATGGAAAAAGTACAGACTGTTGGCAAAAGTGAAAGCTTTACAATTCCTTTGGGGTATCCGAAGACAAGTTTAATGGATGGATGAATGGATGAAACAGCAATAGTGGTATAGTGAAACGCTGGTAGCGCTCACTTTTCCCTGACCAGACCAAATAAAGCAAACGACTGAGGGGACACCAATTGTAAAAGGGACAGAAATAGAAAACATTTGGCGAGGAATACTGATAAGCAAAATAATATGCAGCGGTACGTTAGCAGTGTATAAATGTGTTTTAAAATATTGTTATGGTTTGTTATATAGAAATATAGGCACACAATTTTCCTCAAGCTGAACGTACCTTACTGCTTACTAGACTGACTTCATCAGGCGACAATTCATCTCGAGTAATCAATTGCAGCGTTTTTTCAAGGTCTGACGTTCCTAGAAACTGGTCTTCATCAAAATCTATGGAAAAAAACTTGGTTTACTATTTCTAACAATTGCTGCTACAGTCACATTGTACGGAATTTGTAGGAAAAGTTTTAGTGTATATAAACCACAACAAGGGTTATCCCCAGTGACTATTTATTAGCACGTATTTATTTCATAGCATGTCGCGTTCATGGGCGTGACTCTTGTGACTTACCGTAGATCCGAAAGGCATAATGAACTTTAATGTCTCTGGGTGCGTGCTCTGAAAAGGCTGAAAACAGGTCAAGAAAATCCTCGAAACTGATTCCCTGACCGTCTCTGGAGAACACCGTGCAGATTCGCTCACGAAATGGATTTTCCTGCAACCGTACACGACAAATAAATGTTTTTGTTCCACAACAATATCCAGGAAATAGATTTTTGCAAGTATATTTCCCATAATATTTCATAGAAAAAATTCTATTTTTTTGTACAAAGAACTAAATTACTTTATTGCTTAATTTTGATAGTTACGCTAATGCGGATAGTTGTATAACATTTTTATTTAAGCACTTACCTGACAGTTACAAAGCATTAAGACTATAAAAAATTGCAATAATATTATGTAATATACTGTGCAATAAATTACTATTACAACACATACCCGCAATTCTGGCATTTTTGAAACGATTTCAATCGGTATCCGCACGGTGACCGGCTCATTTGCTGTCATTGTCTTTGGAACGGTGGTTGGATTTAATTCTCGGAACTTTTTGAATACCCTACCAAAATTATTTAGCCAAATTACATCGGGAAACTCATATATAAATAAAAGCCAGGGAATTAACAAAAGTGCAATTAAGCATACTGATGACAAATTCCAATTTTCCGTAAATTTAATCATTTATGTTTTCCAGGGACTCTATATAGATTACTATTCACATTTCTGCACACGATTATCTCCTACTGATAACAAACTGGTGGCTAGAAATGCACTGGGTATTTAACATTCATGCTGCCAGTCACTAAGAAAATTAGGTGCTTTCCCCACTAATGAATAATTCATTAAATCCTCTTCAACGGCATATTGCCTCTTCTTCTTTGCCGTGAACAAGTTTGGTATTAGTTTTACTAGAGCGATACAACTGGAAGGGAAATACCCTTGTAAATTTCAAATGGAATAAATCGAAAATTCCAAACAGCAAAGCATGCAAGACACTCTGTCATGTTGCATCTAAAATGCGATCCTCACTCCTCATCATCAGCAGCAACAAATTCCATTCCCTGCTAGCTCCTCTAAGTTCTCTTGCTGTCTCTCACACGCACACATTTTCTCATAAAGTCCCTCTTTCTCCTTCCTGTGTACCATTTTTGTCCTTGCTTGTTTGTTCTCTTGCTAACTAATGCTATTAATTTATTGAGACAAAGCTGCTCAAATCTACTCAACATCCGTTCCGTTGCCTTCTGAATATATATAGGCACTTCGTATTCTGCTTATATCAGGTACGTATGTCGACTAGGGTCTAGTGCTTTTTGGCTCGCACATTCAGGGAAAAAGTCAGGAAGTCCTTCGTTTTAGAAACACAAAACGATAGAAGCAGCGTCTCTAGCTCTTGTTGTTGTTATTGAGTATGAAGGGAGCCATTTCTTTCTCCTGTTATCACCATCATATCATCAGACATGTTATGTGTATAAGTGGTATTTTGTCCCACGCCTATTGTCTTTTCTTTATGATTGTACAATGCATACTATAAAGTTATTATAAAGCATGTATAGTTTCGAAGTAAGGAGAATGGTGTATATACTTGTAAGACGACCCAGTATCGTGATAAGTAGTAAAGATCAGCAGGAAAATTCTGAGAACCCATTTCATTCACTTACTTTCATCGCCCTTTCATACGCAAGAGGACACAGAGATTAAAAAGAAAGGGAAAGCCTACAACTGGAAAAAGGAACGATCAAGGTGAATTAAGAATCTGCCTCTCTTGTTGATGCCAGGGCTGTTGTACTAGCAGAGCTGCTGCCAGCGTGGAAAGGGAAAGCGACTTCTTGGTAGGGCTATAAAGATATATATGTAATAAGGGTTGTGGGTTAAACTTTTCCCTTTATTATTGTGAAACTACGTAAAAAAAGTGGAGCGGTTGTCATTTTACTGCTTTCCTGCTATGCATACTTAGACCGAGACAGAAGGAAAGAAACAAACAAGAGGGATGGTGAAATTAATGGGTGAAATGTGTGTGGTTGTTGTATATTCATATATCTAAACAGTTTTATATATTCCGGCCCTGGAACATTGCACTACATATTTTTGACAAGATCCGACATACGTTTGTGAATAAATATATGAAACGGAGCTCTTCTGTTGGCAAAAGGGCCAGAGAAAGGAGAAATATGAGATGCTCTTATCTTCCTAAGAGGTTCTCCATTTAATAACAAGGTCGTTTGTATGCATTCTATGAGCTTCTTTATATCAAGGCACAAATGGTGAGCTGAATACAGTTTCCGATAATACGGTACTCTTCGAGTTCCAAGGGTTAAATGTCTATGAGCTTGGAAGGAAAACTTCTGATGTCCTTGTGATAATGATAAATACAGTAGGACACCAAATTCAGATAAACAAATAACACTACACGAAGTCTACATTGTCGTACTTACCTCAATATCTCCTTCCTGGTAAAAAAGGTACAGTCCTAATAAAAGGGTTGAAATAAATGTCAATTAATGTTACCAAATAGGGATTAGAAATTGTACAGTTGGTGCTTTTGCAACATGCCATACCCTTTTGCCAAATTTAAAATAAAATATTTGTAAAACCATGTTTACTGAAATATTTGGTTTAATCGTGATGTGTAAAAAATACTGACTAATACTGATGTAAAATATTAACGATAAAATGAATGAATAATTGTGTTTTCGCTTTCTGGCTAGCTGTTGTGTTAAACAACAAAGGAAGGTAATTTATCAAAAAGGCTTGTCACTAGAAATCCGAAAGAGATGGATAAATTTACGATTGGGCTTGTGTGGGTTTTTCATTTAAATACCTGGTAGTCCTCCAGCTGCTCCTCTGTAAAAGTAACGATTTTGTTTCCCATACTTTATCAGCCCGAAAGATTGTTGCTCTCCCTATACACAGTACTCGTGGACTTTCCTTCCCCTGGCCCAGGAATACAGATTCTCCCAATTTTTCCCGGATTGAAGCTTTTATTCTTACAGCTAAAATAAAACGGTTTGAGATTATGACACTCTACATTCTCATAATATATACGAAGTCAAAGTCGTAAGCTATTAGTTGTAGAGGTTCAAAGAGCCCTCTTCAATTTTCTCTTTGTGCTCTTGTGAAAGCTTACAATTAAAAGGATAATTTGAGAACAGCACTTGCTTTCATTATATATCATTGTTCAAGGGAAACTCTCTAACTTTGTTCAGTAAGAACACACATAGGTACTAGGAAGAAGTAACAAACTTGAGCGGCAGTTTGGTCTGAATTGCATTACAGTTTTTGCAAGCCAACATTTTGTAAGGATGTTCGGTTCATGGGAAAAGAAAGCAGGTAGAAAGAATGAAAAACAGGATATTCAGGCACATTCACACAAACGTATTTCCCTCGAGCAACAGTTTCTTCAAAACAAAAGAATATCTTTTGATGTTCTCTCTTTGTTTTAGAGGCAGACTGAGGAAAACTCACCTCAATAGTGTGTATCTAAAAGAGAAAGAGCGCTACATTCTATATCCTTTTTGGCTAATGTTCCTTTCATTCAGTCAGAGAATCCATCAGTAAAACCAATAAAGTGAAAGGAGAAAGTGAAAAGATTTTTCCACCAAGAGCAGAAGACAAGCATGGAGACTTTTTTGTTGTTTTCCATAAAAGAGAAAGATAAAAAGGAGGGTACTCAATCTTCAATCTCGCTCAAGTTTATTCAAGGAACTAAACCTCACCATCACAAACAAAGATCGACAACAGCAACACGGTCACGTATAAAGGTATGCAGAAGTACGTACAAGTGTGCTTAATATAAGATAGCTCTTATGGAATGAATAAACCATGAAGCTAGACCGGGTTACCTCGCTCAAGAAAATACGTGTCGTGTAGAAAATCCAAGGTAAAACTTTTCCACTGGCTCCGCCCACACACTACTATTTTTCTTGGCTTTCTCTGAGGGGATGAAATTAATGCGTAACAAAATTATGTATTGTAATCTTATCAGGAAAAATATAGGAAACATTTTTATAGGTTTTTTTGTATCATTGTATGGGGATAGAATTGGAAAACAAGTTTTAAGCAATTCATTAAGGATTTTGTGTTCTACACTTTCACCCGATTACAAAACTTTTCTAATGAACAAAAAATAATATAAATAGCAAGATGGTTTGAGTAACTCACTTAAAATCCAATTTTGTTGTCGTTGACTCTGTCTTTAGCCCCAGCTACTTTCCCACTTTTGAGATAAAAACCCACCTTGTGTGTTTTCGCCCTGTAAGCTTGTTTACTTTTACCCACTTTCCTTGTCTTAATTCTCAACTTTCCACGTTGTCTTTGTGTGTTTTACCACACAGCAGCCCCGAGGAAAAAGTTGATACGTGTATTTTGATAATGTGGATTATGATGACAACAGCGTGACACAAAACCCAAGAACTGAAAATACGATTGGGTAAGTGGTAAGGTTAAAAGGGCTTAGGCCTAGCAAACTACAAAAGTACTTTCACGAACAAAAACTTGCTTGTACTCACAACCTGGTAAACATCAACTAGATTCAGCCGGAAGTAATGTTTTCTTCTTTTACCGTCAATTTTCTGCTACTTTTTGTGGCGGCAGTAGCCGTGATTTCGAGAAAGGTGGTGGTGTGGTGATGATGTTGTGTGCAGTGATGTGCCTTTTGAAGTCAGTTGCCTCAAAGTGAAAGAAATGAGCCGAAGTTTATGCATCATACCTTGATAATGTGAACCAACATGCTTTTTCGGGAATCATTTTTCTCCAGCGTCCGATAATATAACGCCTTCACCATCCCATTTTCAATGTATGGTCAGTCCTTTATGTCTGTTTGCAGAAAAACCTCATAAGCCGTTAATGCATTTATGGGAGGTGGAAAGAGAGCCGTAAAAGGATAAAAATGGAAGGATGTGGCAACAGACCATAGTGAATGTGGCTATATATATACACACGCATTCTGGTTGATTTATGTTTCTCTTTTTAGTCTGTTGCAGAAACTCCCAATCAGTTAGACATTGTTGTGTGTAACATAAGCAAGCGTATAAAATAGAAAGCACGTTTTTATGATTTTATATACATCTTTTCCCCCAACAAAAGAAACTTTCCTCGTATCTTTTTATTGTGATGTGCATATTGACAGGTTTACCAAATTTGTAAGCCCATAAATACATATGTTTCAGCACGGGATAAATTGGATACATGCATGGGGTAGAAATGGGATTCAGAGGGGAATATGTAACGGTGAAAGTGAAAGCTTGTTAAAATGATGGAATGGATGTACCTTGATGATCATCATTCTTCTTCTCCTGATGGCTAACCTAACATGATTGCGTGTCTGGTATGAATTATCCAACTAAACGCTCAAAATATGGATACACAAAGGACGGGTAAATTGGCAGTGATAGCGATGATATGTTGATATTATTCCAATTTTTATTCGAACCCCACCCATTCTTCTAGAGATCATGCGCTTATTTTTTGATTTTATACAGTGGAGTTTGCTGGTACTCGTGTGGGATCATTAAAGGATGGTTTAGTTTACAGTCAGAGTTCGTCTACCTTTTTTGTGGTGTGGTGTAATACGTATTAAAGGATTACTCATCATATATATGCGATCTCCAAAAGTTTGGCTGTAAAACAATACGAGACGCGTGTGTTCTTCCATCAGGTAGCTGGGCTCCAGGAAATTGCAACTTTTTATTAGAATGAGTACGAACACGACATATGATATGCGAAATGCTACCCATCACTCTGTGGTAAGTTTTGTAAAATATTTACGGGATCGAGAAAACACGTGCACTACTATGCACGTTGTTTGAAAAACGTATAGATATAATATTATGCTTTATATTATGAAGCCAGGTGAAAATGTTGCACATACGTTTTTTGAGAGGTTACATCTTCATCGGAAATGTACGTACATCTAAGTACATCTTGTGGTTTTGAATTATTACGCAGCTTATAATAGCTGATACGGAAGAGCGAATTAAAGTTTGAATTCAGCTATTACATACCTAACAGAACTAAAGAAAAAACAACGCTTAGTTTTTCATGGGATTTATGAGCAAAATAATTTGAAACATGATCATTAAGATTACTAATTGATTGATGCAGTTCAGTTTCACTGATTTATTTTCATTCTAAGCAATAATTTATTTCTTTATACAAAAGCAATGCGACATTCGTACCTTAAAATGTTTTGCTCGACCTTAACTCAATTTACATTTTATACTTATAATATATATGTAGGTTCAGTATTATAATTTACAATATCAATAACTTTTATACGATTTAAAATCTTACCTTGTCATAAATATAAATAGAACCATTTTACCACACCGTATTCCAGCCACATATCTCTTTCTTTTTTTACCATGTACTGTTTACAGAAATTGACACAGTAGAACCACCGAAAAACTGAGACGTATCCTTGTAAGACACAGACACTTAAAATTCAAGTCATTTTTGTGGTGAACTTTTTCACACACTCATACAAAGTACAAAACAGCCTTAATAGTTAAACAGTTATATAATATTTTATATGCGTAAATTTAATACATTGAAATAGACAGTGTATGCACTGGAAAACTCAGTGAAATTTTTTATATATATTTTAAGGATAAAATTGGAACAATAATATATTATGCATGCATATTGCATAATAGTTGTGCTTATTCTGCTTTCATTTTAAAATGCTTTTACATGTCATGCTTCAAGAGATTCAAGTGATTTGTAAACGTCATTTTCATTTATTTGTTATTTTAACCGGAAGAATCCGTGACATTGGCTTAAACTTCCATTAATTAGTTACATCAGCCTATATATAAGTACGTATCCGTGTGCAATATAAAAAGACAAGAAAAATGTTTACATGATCTTTGTGTGATTGATTATCTGAGAAATTTGATCAAGTACAACTATCAAACAGATTGTACATCTAGATAAGGTACCAGTACACATTTCTGCATTGTTTAACATTAATGTTTACGTGTGTGTATTTATGTGCGTGTAATAAAAATGTAATAATGCTACTCGAAATGTCTAACAGTTTTTATTTTAAATAATTAAACGTTCAGTATTAATTACAAATATTTTCTTTACACCCAATACTGATTTTTTCCTTGCGGCTGTTGCTGCCGCCTGAGCGTCCCTGTTGCAGCAAGATTTTGCTGAGCCACATTGTTACAACTGCTGGTGGGTAAATTCCCAGGACCACTTGATAGATTACAACTTGACCCGATGGCCCCTACGAGTGGCGTGTTTGTACCTTGCGTAGTGACATGACGACTATTGCGGTGACCAGCGGGATGTGGTAGTGTCATTGTGCTCGTGCTAACATTATTAAGATTACTATTCCTAATATTACTACTTATTGGCTTAAGAGTTCCTCCCAGATTTGTTGAAGCGGATGTGTCAATGAAAAATGAAGTCTCCTCCTCTCCTCGAATATCAAAGTCTGGATGGGGTGGAGGTGGGTAGCTAAACCCGTACTGTGTGCCATCTTCCGGAAGTATTTCTTCAGGAAGTGCAGAGAAAGTATCACAAATTGGGCCGAAATCGGCAGGGGGAAGCAGTGGGCACATAAGCAAAGAGTTGCCTCCCGTTCCCGAGTCAGAGTAGAGGGGAGTCACTCTTACAGATGGCGTCGGGATCTCCCTCCTCCCTCCTGAACTACTCCAAGAGCCCGAGTCCGATGCTATCGTTGAGGTGCAAGTTTTGTGTCGAGATGAGCTTCTGGGGGAAAGTGTAGACATCATTAGAGGCCTGCAATGAGTAGTACGAACGGATCATTAATTTTCATTATTTAGTCATTTTAACAAATCATTTCTTTTCACTCAGTCAGCAAGAGCAAGAGATATATATTATGTATAGCTAGAGTGAAAACGGTAGATATATATATATATAGCAGAGAATAACAAGAAGTAGTAGAGAAAACAGAGAGCTTAAGAGATAAATTGGTGGTAGTATTTGCTTTGCTTGCTTGCTGCAGAAATACAGAGAGAAAGTACACATGTTCTAGGATGTGTAGTGGTGATGGTAGTGGTACTAGTAGAATGTGTGCATTTTGGCTTTGTTACTTTTAATTAATACTAAGTTTCTACTGGTTTTGCTGTTGATGCTGCTGCCATTAGATCATATTTATTGTGATGCATAGCATGTTATATAAATGTACGTGTTTTTATGCACATTTTGCACATTATGTAATAAAATGTTTGTTATTATTAGCCAAATTACGTACATAATATTATATCTATCCTCTATGCATGTATCAAAGCAAGTTTTATGTGTTTGCGTAAGTAATAGTAAAAGTATCCCATCATTCTCACACTCATACATTCATTCATGCTTTCACACTAGCGCATCTTTTATATTCATCAAAAGTCTTTTGATAGCAAACATACGTACTAGACGTAAGGTATCTTTTTATCTTTCATCTTATCAAGCATTCCACGCGTAATCATCATCATTCATCACAATTTCTTCATAACCTAGCAAGTCATTATTCATTCCAAACCAAAAAAGGCTTCCCATTTTGTTGACAAAGTTGCTTGGGGGAAAAGAAGATGCAAAAGTGAAAGTTGCTGTATTGTTCTTCATGTATAAGTACTTGTCTTTTTAAATGCCATCATAATATTTAGATTTGCTACCGCTTTTGTGGTTGATGTAGCTAAAAAAGATGTATACATATATAATGCTGGATTGGTATGTGTTAAAAATGGCATTAGTAAGTAGAGAACAAGTTAGGCAGTAAGTAAGTATAAATTTGTCAAACGTATATAGAAGGAAGAGTAGTATTCCATCAAAATTAATAAAAAGTTGTTCAAGTCAAAAAATGAATGAAAGAGAAAACTATAAAAATATGTACATTTTACTTGAAACACAACAAAACGAAAAATTACAGTAACATCTCGCATAATATCAAACAAAGCTGCTTAAAAGTTTCAGTTTTGTTGGCAATATTGCTTTTCCGTATCTTTAATTAAAAAGCAGCGTTACAATATTGTGATTACAAGGAGAACAGTAACAGACAGACTTAGAAGTATGAAGAAGCGTGTGGGGTTAGACATTTTTTATCTCATCACACAGCCAAGACAAAAACGTAAAGAGAAAAATATTAAATTAATGTCTTTTATTATAAAAATGCACAGAAGTTGACAGTTATTAAAATTTTTCTTGGCATTTTGTGCAAAAAAGTACAACTGTACAATTCGTTTTTAAGAAATAACATATTATTATAATGATTATACAAAAAGAGATAACAACACTCACTTGATATCCTTTCAACGCTGAAAGGACCATACCACATCAATGAATTAGTAGAAGAGACATGAGTAGTATTGGTAGTGGTAGTATGGGAGTATTCATAATATAGAAACAAACCAGTTGATTAGTATCAGTTTATTCAAGGGGAAAACACATTGAAGGGAATAATGAGATGAATAGAGTAAATCAAGTAGTTTTGTACGTAATAAAAGTCGTCAGTAAACTGAGTTGTTTGCGTCTTGACAGTCTAAATTAGTAAATTGAACTTTTGGTTCAGGTGAAAATCGAACAAGTTGACAGATGATGACATGTAGTACGAGTTCATTTGAGAGGGTGAAATAGCCAAAAGGGAAAAGCTAGACTTTGACGAGTACGCTCCTTAATTATCTCAAGTTATTTCAACCGGTAAATTTTCAAGTGAACAAATATTTGCAAAGTCATCCAATAAATTACGTGAAAGTTGGTACAGAAAATGATGTACAGGGATCTACAAAATATAATTATATGAGTAAAAAAGTGCATACCTGAGACCACCCTCAGAGTCGGACTGACAAGTATCAATCATGGTACAGGTGGTGGATGGAGCATACGCGTCAATAATGCCAATCCCATTACTTTTCGGGTCTGCACCACCATTGTTGATACCATTGGAGCTTCTCCGTCTCTGTTGATCTACGGATCCGCCGCCAGCACCCACGCCCCTTCCATCCTGTCCTCGGTTATGATGATGGTTATTATGATGATGTCGATGACCGGATCCCTTCTTTGAGCAAGTACATCTTATTCCCACAACAAGAAATAAGCTCAGAGTGGCAATAGCCACAATGACTACACCTATCGTAACTAACGAGTCTTTGGTCATGTGCGGAGTGACAAGCAACGTAATATCTCGAATGGACGTCGGTCTTGACCGCTTTGTCGCTGGGTCAGTAGAACCATCCGAGATAATTTGCGGTTTTTCATCGTAGAATTGATTGGGCCCCAAATTGAATTTGGCGATCCCAATTGCGGGTTGTACGCCTGGAGCCAACACTTTAAAGATAAACTCATCCGCCTGAGCTCCTGATCTCACCGGCATGATTTCATTGCTCTGGATCTCTGGATAGTAGACTATTGCTCCACGACGAATATCTTCATGTGAAAACCTAGAAGCTACGCGACCATACTGACCACCGCTGGTGATTGCGGCAGGAGTGAGAACAAGGTGACCCGTTTCCATATCCTCCATCATCTGGCTGATGCTGTTGTTTTCATAGCCGTATTCTCTTTTATACCTTTGGTTAATCTTGTTGGAGCCACCACCGCCTGAGTAGTGATACTGCGGTGTAATTTTGTACAGCTGTCCAAATTTAGGTGGAAGAAGGATTTCATAGAGGGGATTAGCACCCGTGACCACTGCAAGAGGTGATGCATCTAATACTGCAAGATTTAGTGTGGTTCTTGTCCCGTAGGAAGCGGAAAACTCGGCTTCCCCGGGAGCTACAATCCCACCCACAGCAAATCCTTTGATAAACGAGTTCACCTCTTTGACCCTTCGTAGGAGGGGAACCGAGACCACGTTGACGAGCCAGGATGTTGACACTCGATGGATTTCTGGGTCGTTAAAATGAGCTGAGACTTCAAACGAGTCGTTTGCCACTGACACATCCGTTTGGACGTAGGAGAGTTCCCCTAGTTTTCGTCAAACACACGCCAAGACATCAGAAAGGAAGCAACAGCAGCAGAAAAAAGAAGATCAAACAAAAAGAGAAAAAATTGGGGCTTTATTAGTGCGACTTTCTTTTCATTTAGTCTATTTACTCTTTCCCATCCCTTCATAATAATATTGTATACATCTATATACACAATATACATTGGTTAATATAGAAAAGCTCTCCAAGGCTGTTCTACTTGGTTATCCAGACTTTTTTTGTACTTAAGTAAGTGAGATTGCGTTTCAAAAAGGCACGTGAAAATACAAAATACGCGAAATCTTCTTTGGCTCGTGTTCACTTTTTTGTGGAAAAAAATCCCTTCAAGACTAAACAAGTAATTTTTCCTGCTTTTCACTATTATATGCTCGCACAATGGGCGGTAGACTTGACATACCTCTAAGAAGCTCATAGTGGGAAAAGACCGAAGTCGTGGTTGTTCGATCCCTGAGAAGAATCTTGCCATGTAGTGGGTATCTGGTTACGTTGTAGCTGAGTCGGGTTACGTGCCCGTTGGTGTGGGCATGAAGGTTTACCAGAGACAATGCCATTATACTGCTCCCTTGCTGTATTCTAATGGGACTTGACTGAGCTGAGATGGCTTGTAAGGTCAGTGGCTGCACGGGCACGTTGAGAGTGGTGGATTCTGGTTGATGCTCACCATCTGACACTTTCAAATTTGCAATTACGGGAGCCACCGTGCCTGTATGCATTATCACCACGTTTCCTGCATCAATGTCCGCCTGTGGGAAAGCAGAACATACAGAAAACATCATGTCATAGCAGAAAAAGTGGCAAGGAATCATTTGTTTTCCTGAGCTTCAAAGTAAAGTCATGGTGTTTGCGTGCTGTTTGCTGTGATAACCATTATGATAAAAAAGAAAGCGATGATGAGGAGGATCATTACATCCATCTAGTTTTTGCATTGCCAATAAGCGTTCTCAAAATAAATCCAAGTTCAAGTCACCAAAAGTGTAATTTATCATCAACGCCAGGAGACACTGTCATTTCATTTTGTACCTGAGAAAATCGTGTGGTAGAGGCATAGTCTTTCACGTTGTCAATCTCATTTACGCTGATCCTATTGGAAATTGGGCTGATATTTCTTTGCTGGGATGATGATGGAGGTAGCATCAAGGATGATTGCGAGGCAAACGGAGATGATGATGATGATGGTAGTGAGCTCATGGAAGGGTCAGATAAGAGGACAAACCGTCCCTGGGATATTTTCAGCACGTCGTACACAATATGAGCAGGAGGAGTATCAGGATCTGTCGTCAGCAAGTCATTTCTTGTCAGCTTTCTCCAGTGTTCCTGAAAAAAAGCAAATTTGTAGTATAGCCACTTTGAAGGTGAACGACCATCAATTTAAAAGGCACGCACAATTGCTATTAGTCAAGAGCATAGATAGATAAAGGAGCGGTGTGGGTAGGATTTTTGATGATTTGGGAGACTGATTGTCATCTTTGGGAAACTGTTGGTTTTTTGTGTGTTCTGGAAGGATGCTGAGGAATAATGATGATGAAACGGATTAGGGAGTGGGCAACTTGAGTGAATGTTGTTTTCTTTTTTCCCTTTGACTTTTCTCCATACTTACCTGGACCACTGCTGCAATTGGCATTTTGGGAGTTGCAACAAGGAAGGGTTGGTCATTGATTGGGATGACTTGAATAGGGAGCGTTATATTAAGGAGCCACGTGGATGTTTCTGTAAATGCTTCTCCAGTGCTCCATCCATCAGTTTCTGCTGATGACAAGGACGAGGATGAGGATGTGAGAAAGGTAATGTTATTTGTTGATACTATTGATGTCGTTGAGCTACTCGTTGTTGTCATCGTCCAAAGCCAAAGGGAAAAACCCACTTGGTCGCTAGTCGTCTCCGAGTCGTCATGTACGTATTTCAATTGAGTACCACTTGAAAGGAGCGATGGTGAAATCTCTGCTCCCGGCCGTAGTCTTCGCTCGTCCGACTCGCTCAACCAACCGTGCTTAGGCACGTCCGATACTAATAATTTCAAACTAGGTTGACCTCCCTTCCATACGTTCCCTGTTCAGAGAAAGTACACATGATACGCAAACATTGAATGCAATATAACACATATAGGTACCAAGTACATTGGGAATTACTCAAACGCGAAAAGGCAAAAAGCAGGAAGAGTGGAAGCAGCACTTTTGCTGACATTGAGGAGAATCATTATAGACAAGCATTGTTATGCAGACAAAGTTAAAGGATTAAAAATGATTTTATCGTATCCGAGGATGTCATCATAAATAGCTTTTCCTCATTTTGATGATACTTCATTTGTCAAGTACGCCGTTTCCATAAATAGTGATGTTGAAAAGTATGGGAAATTATTCATGGAAGAATATGGTGTTCTGACCTAAAATATACACTTGTACCCTTGTCTAATAAAAGTTATGGTAGACTTTTTAAAAGTACTCCACGAGAATTCTACGTAGCAATTATTACTAGTTTGGTCAAAATCAACGATTTTCTTATATCTAATGATCAAGTAACCCAGTTTCAGAGGTTTATCGCTACGAGTTATAAATCTTTACCTCTTTCTTTACTACTTTACCTCATCATTTGAAACAATACTGCTTACCCAAATACCAGTCATGAATTATTACCAAACTGGTGATTTATTCCAGAAAATTTGCAAAGATCATGTAAAGATGTGTTGTTATTACTGTTCCATAAAGTTTTGCGGAAAAGAATAGTAATCCGTTCTTATCCAGCAACTTTCTATTGTAGTACAAACTAAATAGACCATTAATAAAGAATTACATGCGTTTAACTAGGTTACTTGGTTTTCCTTTTCACTTTCTTTCTGGATGAGAAAGTAGAAAATAACAAATTGCTTGAAATTGACATATTAGTCAATTCACTTGCTAGTACACGCACATACAGCTAAAACGAAAAGGTCTAAACTTTTTGTGCCGACTACCATACGTACGTCTCGTTATCAGATTACATTGTTTTGACCTGAGTCAAAGTAGCAGCATAATGTAATGTGTAATATTAAATTATAAGTGCACCTTTACATTTGCTCTATTCTTCTTATGTCTTTTCCCTGATATTATCCACATCATCATCCTGTTCATATGGTGCTTTCATTTTGGTAATAAAAATGAATGTAGTGTAGAAATACTCATCGTGAAGGAAGAGCAGAGCTTTTCTTTTCTTAGTTTCCAGCAGTAATCAGCACTTTTTATGGAACTTCTCAAGTTCATCAATCTTTACTCATTTCTGTTCTCACTCCTTAGCTTCCCTTTGCTTTCTCCTCTTTTTCTATTACATTTCTCTTATTCTGCACAACTCTTTTATTCTTTCTCTTAAACCGTAAGCCTTTACGCTTCTTGTATTCTCCAGAAAATAAAGAAAAAGGACTTCAAACGCTTCAGTGTCTAACTAAATGGCAAAAAGGAAGAAGAGCAAAGTTTTAGTCTATCGTCCTAATTGGTCTCATTTTGACCTTTGAGGAATTTGCTTTAAGAATGTTTTATACACGTCAAAAGATATGTAGCGCAGAGCATGCTTGCGCATACTTACATTAAATCCTTGAAATTATAAAAAGGATAGCGTTTCTAAGAAAAATGTACGTACTACGCACTTTGGACACGTACTTACTTCTTTTGTGCATGAAAAATCTCAATCTTTTCATACTTCGGTAGACACACCCGCCGTTGTGCATGTCATTTTTCCTTAGCAGTTATTTTTGGAGAAAACGCACGCACACACACATTTCATCTTCCATCAAAAACTTGCTTCCACATCCTGCATTTTTTACTCAATATTATGCGTTTTCTTCAACTACTATCTATTTTCTTTCACACATTTATGTTCCTTTCAGTTGGCTATAACGTATCATATCTACAGAGTACATCTGCATAAATTTTCTAGATAAAAACCTGTTCAAGTGAAATAATTCAGAAGAAAGTAGCAGAGGTAGTCAAAGATTGAAAAAAGTCTGGGAAACTTCAAGTTGAGTCAAATTGAGAGGAAAATGTTTGCTCAGCTTCAGAATTTTTACCAGATCTTGTAATACGCAGTGAAGAGATACAAGATAAGAACATTTTCAGTGGTTCTTGTCACAATTGCACTAAGCTATATATACTTCTCGGATTCAAATGTGTTTCATTCTAAGATTTTCTGCTGGGTCTGTCAAGGCATTCGCCGACCTAATTGGGAGATGTTTGATGTTGTTGGTTAAGGGGCTATTCCTCAAATACTGCACACATTTAGCTGGTCATGCTCTTGAAAAGTAAACTGACATGTTTTTCATAATATTTGGATGATGTGACAAATGTCTGATAGGGTTATGCAAAAAAAGAAATTATTCCGCAACCGCCATGATGATGGTATGGAGGACACCTCAAATATTATCTGACCCTTATGCATGTCCAGGATGACAATACCCACATCCAATTAAGGTTACCCATGTGCAAAAAAGGTTACCCATGTGCAATTAAGGTTACCCACATGCAATTAAGGTTACCCACATTCAATTAAGGTTACCCACTTGCAATTAAGGTTACAAACTTGCAATTAAGGTTACCCACATTCAACTAAGGTTACCCACTTGCAATTAAGGTTACCCACTTGCAATTAAGGTTACCCAAATCCAAAAAAGGTTACCCACTTGCAATTAAAGTTACCCACATCCATTTAAGGTTACCCACATCCATTTAAGGTTACCCACATCCATTTAAGGTTACCCACATCGAATTAAGGTTACCCACATCCAATTAAGGTTACCCACTTGCAATTAAGGTTACCCACATGCAATTAAGGTTACCCAAATGCAATTAAGGTTACACATGTGCAATTAAGGTTACCCACATCCAATTAAGGTTACCCACATCCATTTAAGGTTACCCACATCCATTTAAGGTTACCCACATCCATTTAAGGTTACCCACATCCATTTAAGGTTACCCACATCCATTTAAGGTTACCCACATCCATTTAAGGTTACCCACATCCAATTAAGGTTACCCACATCCAATTAAGGTTACCCACATCCAATTAAGGTTACCCACATCCAATTAAGGTTACCCACTTGCAATTAAGGTTACACATGTGCAATTAAGGTTACCCACATCCCATTAAGGTTACCCACATCCATTTAAGGTTACCCACATCCATTTAAGGTTACCCACATCCATTTAAGGTTACCCACATGCAATAAGGTTACCACATCTCAATTAAGGTTACACATGTTCAATTATGGTTACACATGTGCAATTAAGGTTACACATGCGCAATTAAGGTTACCCACATCCCATTGAGGCTACACACGTGTAATTAAGGTTACCCACATGCAATTAAGGTTACTAATGTCCTCGGATGTTGAAATGGATGTGGGTAACCTTAATGGTACGTGGGTAACCGTAATTGCATGTGAGTAACCTGAATTGCACATGGACAACCTTAATTGCACATGGGTAACCTTAATTGCATGTTGGTATTGTTATCCTTGACAGGCATAAGGGTGTAACTTAGGTGAAAGCAGATAATATTTTAAGTTTCCTCCATGCCATCCTTTTTGCCGATCACATTTATATAAAATATTTTTTGCATAACCCTATCAGACACATGCCAAATCATGCAAATATTATGGAAACCGTGTCAGTTTATTTTTCAATTGCATGACCAGCTAAATGTGTGCAGTATTTGAGGAGAAACCCCTAAACCAACTCAAACAGCTAATTCCCGAACCCCTTCATGGCGAATGCCTTGGCAGCCCAGTACTAAAATATGCATTTTTTCAAAGTTCTTCAGTTGTCCAGATGTACTTTGAGAAAGTGCAATTTATACTCACACTGTACACCTAACAATGCTTGCTGTCTCATATACACCCCTCATCTCTTCACAGAAGCTAAATTATAGTATTCAATAAACTGTATTTTGTCACATAATAACTGTTCGTCGACAATTCTTACTGTTTCCAGCTATAATCTCGTACATTTTTACTGTTTTTGAAGAACAGAGCAAAACATTTGCCGTCTTGTTACAAAATCTCAATCTTTTGGGAATATGAACTAACAACGAAGCAGCGATCGTCACAGTATGCTGCATGTATACATTTATACTTTCCCCCGTAACATGTTGAATTCCATCGCATCACCAAAATTCTTATACACATTGGAGACAGAAAATATCTATGTTTTCCCCATACCCACACCTTCTCCTTTTGCCCGTTCGATTCCTTTGCCATAATACCTTATCTAAAACTTTCTTGAAACCAACAGACACTAAACCTGTAACACAGTGAAAGCACACAACACATGCCATAAAAGATGTAGGCGTATTAACAATTTCCCCTGTCAGTAGGTATTCGCAGGACAAAGATTATATTTTGTTTTCCTTCTCTGCAATTTCGGCAACCGTAAAAAATAAAGGATATGCGTTGAAAAAGCGGCAACTACCTCAAAAGCGTACAAGGAAAAAGATGGGTAAAAGGAGCAGAAAAGCATTCCAAGTCTCTATATTTTCTTTGCAGAATACATGGCTTACCTCGGTGATGCATGCTGATGAAGTCGGCTACCGCCGAGAAGTTGATATTCTGCGAGGTGATGGGCACATGGCCTCCTTCCTTCACTATAAGTCCCTGAATGGAGACATACCGTTGAAGTCCCCCTAGGACAAGACGAAAAAACGCAATTGCACAGAGATGAAACCGTGTAAACTTATAGTTTAGTAAGTTAACATACCTAGAGCAGCTCCACTGACAGAAATATCTATTTCCACTGTGATATTTGTCAAAGGCTCGGCAAATCTGGGTCGGCCAAAATAATCCAGAGAAAGGACAACCGGGCAGCGGTTGAGACGAGACGAGTGCAAAGGAAATAAAAAATACACAAAAGAGAAAACCAGAACATATAGTAAGAAAGTGCCAAATCTCAATCAAATTCCCATCAGACTCAAGTATTTATCAATTTCCTTTGCTCTTGGATCACATAAAGACCAAGTATATGTATACCTAACATGCTTGTAAGCTCCCTTATCACATTGTATATAAATGCCCTGAGCAGATAATCAAAATGCGTGAAGATGCGACTGTGTATCCGTTTGGCTAGTATTTAGTTAAAGTGGTAGCAACTACTTTTCTCGGATTCTGGCAAAAAGAGTGTGATGGATTACAGCTCTGGTAAAAGTAACACCAATTCTATTATTGCCTCAACGAATAAAACAGTTTCGACCTCATATTGCCTTTTATATAACACAGTAGCAAAAAATGCTACATATTTCCTCGTATTTGCTCTGGTATTTTTTAAGTTGTGGACATTTTTCGTGCGTGCCAGGCCACACACTTTGTGGCGAGAAGTCACTAACCCTAAGTACAGGATACAAATTTTACTGTCCATTTGCCATCATCAAGTTACTCTAATGGTCACCCGCCGCCGCCACCACCACCCCGTCGTGGTCATGTCTCAATTTCGCCTCCAGAAAATCCAATATATTTTTCCATTCCATTTCATCGCTTGTCGTAGTAGCGGTGAATCCACTGCGGATTCTTATTCTTGTTCAAATAATGATAATATGTACACACATAATATTACCAACATACATTCCCAAAGCATATATAAAGTAGTATTAGACCAGAGCTTATATACAGACAAAAAGTCTCCTGTAGCTGTCCCTTGCAAATAAAGTGGCAGTCCTCTAAGAAGAATGGATGAAGGAATCGATGTGAGTAGAGTAAGCAGCATTTCAAGTCGAGGCTTGAACAAATCCATGACAAAATGACAGCTCGTGATTCGAAGCACGCAATATGGGATAAAACATTGGAGAAAGGAACAAGAGAAAAAAACGCAAATGCACAGGGATGAAAGCAATGAAAACTTATAGTTTGGTAAGCTAACATACCTACACATAGTATATATATGATTTTCTGGCAAATTGGTGTGAAACTGCAGCTTTTAGTATATTGTCTACTAAGGAGGCGTATTGGATAAACACGTAAAAGAAGATGTCCAAGAAAATGAGGCATTTTTTTCTCTTACGTGAACATATTCAGAGAAAAGTGCTGCATGTTTTTCTATTATACCTATACACGTACTATTAGGTATGCATGCCTGATTCCAAAAGAGACCCTTCGATTGTCCCAGCAGCCCAGTAGCAACATCAGTTCTCTATTTGCACCAGCTGGCTTGTTGAATTGGAAAATAGAGCGATGAGAGGTTCAACGACCAACCGCAAAGGATATAAAATATGTTTGACACTTGGAACAATTTACGTCGTGGCAATATTATGCCATTTCCTTACATAAATTTCACTCCTATTATCATTTATGGGTTATGAGATGACCTTCCTTACGTAAGTGCCTACCTATAAAAACATTTGTACAGTTTTCTCATATTATATAGCCTGAGCTCCCTGGCAGTATATAAAAATTGAGCAATACAGTTTTTGTACATTTTTTTGGTTTCTGTCTATGTGAGAAAAAGGCAGTTTTCTTCCTCTTTGTCTTCCACTCTTGCACTTTTTTCCTTTCACCACAATAATTTTACAGGATATAACAGTGGAGCTGTGTAATAGCAATGAGAAAGCAGGGAGAAAGATGAGATGTGGCGATCATATCGTGTGACTGTATGAGTGCTTTGTAGAGAAAAAAGGGAAAATTGTACGGGGAACAAAAGAGGAATGGAATTTCGCTTCCTTTTCAAGAGTGCACACTTATCGTCGAGCCATGCCTCCTTTTTAGCCCTTCATTCATACTGTTTCAAGTGTACTTTAACTGCCTCATCGAGTCGTTCCTCCTTTCCAATACCTCACACTTTCCCTTAGCACTACACCGTGCTCTGTTTATATAAGTTTAGTCAGAGAAGAAAACGTTAACTATATATTTGGCAATCATAAACACGAGGGAATATACGGAGAACCTACGCCATTTATTGCGTTATACTATCAAATCCGTAATATTATGTACATCCATAAATCCACTACTTCTCAGTAAATGACGCAGGAATACATGGCAGTTCAACTTGATCGCGAATAAAGAAATGCCTTTCTTCTTTTATTTCATTTCGGATCTCATCCAATCTAATAAGACATTTTTCTCCTGTTTTACCATTTCTTTTTTCTCTTGCATTGCTACCATATTCATTCGTAGCATGATAATGGCTCATGTCAAAACTTTTAGTACTTAAGACGAAAGCGAATGATTACGCAAAAAAGCGTCTAGATGAACTGTAAGTGCATACATTTGAATGTTGAGTTCAGTTTCGAGGGTTCAGAAAGAGCAAAATATTTGCAACCCGGAAATTGCAGAGAAATCAAGCGTTCAAAGTTTATGCCTACAAACTTCCTTCTATTACCACTATTTACATAACTTAGTAAACCATGTGTAGGAGTGCTAGGGAGTGCTATATTGTTGCATGAATAATATATGAAAACTATCCACAATTTATATGATCATGTTTGCTTTATTAAAATGTTGAAACAAAGCGTGGGATTCGTAAGGTTTGTTTTGATTTCCACGGATAGAAGCCAAAATGGCTGAAACTCTTCCTGTATGCTCTCAGCGAGAATCCATCCCAAAAACCTTTCATCTTTCACTTTAAGGCAGTTTTTGTAAAAACCTATGTGCCCAACAGCTTGTAATTCTACCTGAGATTTTGCTTCCGTATCAAATGTCAGCAGGTCAATGAAAACTACTTTCAGTTTCATGCTTTCCGAAATTAAAATCCTATTTTTTCAAGCTTCAGATTTCCTTTTTGTATAAAAGTAGGTCTGTATGTACCAAAAGCTCAGATTCAGATTTTTTATTCCAAAATGTTTCTCGGTTGTTACCCCGTTTCAAAATCTAATACTTCTGTGCTTCATATTAATGCAGGGTTAAATCGAGATTTCCTGACTTCGACAGGTGACTCTAGAAAAAAATTGTAACAAAAGTCTATCTTGCTGATTAACTTTAAAACTTTATGTACGAAAGCCCGCAAACCAAGTTTATTTTTAAACCATTGCAATACTCATTTAAGCTACTAGTAATATTTTGCACATTTCTGATACGTGCACATTGATGCGTTGTACACAGTTCCACCGATTCATTCTCCAATTTACCATTTATTCATCCATTCAACGGGTTTTCTCAGAAATCTATACACCAATGTCCATTATCATTACTGAAACTACATACCATATCACCCTACATAACCACTAAAGTGACTAGAGGTCCAGTCTATCCTTTTATATTGATGATAGTTGATGGTGTTGAAATCCACACGGTGAATGAGGACACTGTACCACCTATAATGTTTTTATATGGCACTTACCGTGAATGGGCAGTGAGTCGTATCAAATCGTTAGCCTTAGGCCCTCTGGAGATCTTCAAATGCTGATAAAATATTTTCCCATTGTTAACATCCGTCTGAGTGAAAGAGGTAACTGGGCTGAAGTTATTTTCAGACAGCTCAATCAATAGTTGGCCTAGTAGTGGTCCAGATGAGATCTGCAATAGCACAATCATAATAATAAAAATGCAGAATAGTATAAAAAGAATCGAACAATAAAAAGGGTGAATACCCTAGTGCACTTGTCTAGTATGTTTACATTGTACATATAACACATATAGTAATATAATATAGTATACTTTATGGCTTGATGTAGTTTACAAAATAGACCCTTTACAAAAATAGAATGAAGAGGATCGAGGGGATAAGCTACCCCAAAAAGGGAAACTTGAGCTTATTTGAAAATACGTTGGCCTGTCCTTTTCCACTAAACAGAATATATGGACTTGTTCATACAAACTGAATGACGAACTACTGCTGCGGTTTTCCGTTTCTTCGTTTCCAGCATTAAACAATTTCGACAGGACGAAAAGGGGAAAGAAATGAAAAATAGGATGATGATCCTTATTTTAGTACACCTTCATAGTATAAACATTGTGCTTTATCCCTTCAATGCGCACATGATGAAAACCCAGGAGTACACAAGCAAACAATGCAAGTAAACAAGACTAACAAACGTTCCTTTGGACAATACGATGGTGTGTATATAATAGTTTTGGTTTAGCTATATATGCTTCTCAAGAATATATATAACAATGATGTAGCCAACAATGGAAGACTTCAATGTTGAGAAGGGAGAGAAAACAAACTTTTCATTTGAACTGCAGCATACAAAAGAGATAGATACACACCCGCAGACTTTCTCTTCACAATAACAGGGAAGAATGAAGGGAAGAAGATAACGCACACCATTTTCCATTTTCTCCTGGTGGTGATGGTGGCTGAGTATAAATAGACTTGCTGCCATACGGCATCAAGTTAAAGAGCAGAGGAGGAAATAAAAGCTGGAAATGGTCTGGTTTTACTACGGGTTTTACTACCTTTATTCAAAATAAGTATGATTAAGACTTGTGCCCTTCATCCATCTCATTCTCTCAAGTTGCATATATGATAAGAACATCAGCAAAGAGTGCGCGAATGGACTAGACCGGAGAGAAAGAAAGGAAATGTGTACTATAGGCAATGTTCATTGTATTTTCCCTTTCAATTTCACTCGCTGTATACTACAAGCTCTTTATTGTCCGTATTTATGCACTGAGCTTTTTCTCCTTTCAAGGGAATATAGGGCATTAAATGAAATGTATATTTATTATAAAGGAATTTCCTCTTGATCTAAGAATTGCTTTTGTTTCTCTCTTGACACTTGTGATCTTCCCCAGTCACATGATGCATTTCAGTCTCTCCCTCTCTCTGTTAGAAAGTGTGTGTAACACAGAACAATGCTATTCCACATTACAGTAAACGATGAGAAGTTGGGAATCATTTAAAATTTGCCAAGACATAATAAACTGTGTCGTGTGAGCTTTTTTCTAAGCAGAGAGCAAAGGCAAAAGAAATGACTAAAATGAAAAGAGATGATAAAAAAGTAAGAACGTAAAACACAGGGAGATAGACAGAACAGAAGAAAGGCAGAATGAAATTTTCTTCACGATCACTCATGTTGCTTTGAGTAAGTAGTTTTTTCTTCTTTTTTCTGGTTGTTGTGTGGTGCTCTATATTCCACACATTGTTGAAGACATGTGAAGCGTGGTGTTTTATAGTCCAAAACTTTTTTCTTACATTTTCCCATTTTACGGCATTGTTTTGAGAGAAGCACATTTCAGAGTGCTTGACACAGGCAAGCAGCTTAGTATATCAATGTTACTTCACCATAGCTCAATCGTAATAATATAAGAGTGATGATATGCTACAGATATGTATAAACAGCAACTTAAATTTGCAACCATATAAAATGCATATATACACGACTATAACTACGCAGTTAATTTGTCGAAAAAGCCGTATTTCTCATTTGATTGCTTTTCTTGATGTTACGCAGCAAACAAAAAAGTCAATCTAGCGTTTCCTGGCCACGTGCGCCTTTTGTCTATTGCCGACATCGCTTCTACCAGTGTGGAGTAGAACACTACTATATTATTACAAGAATGAATGCGCTTGGTTTTGATTGTTTCTTTCTTTACCATCTGTTTTCGCTGGTTAAAAATAGTAGTCAGTTTTTGAGTTTTTTTAGAAAGCAGTTCTGAGGAAATTAAGTAAGGTAAAGATTGAAATCATGCAAGGTGTACTGGAAAATACAAGGCGTTGTCGCTTTAAGCCAACAGGCTGGCGTTTCTGAAACTCATTATTTCAAAACTGGGGAAGGAAGTGGTGAAATTTCCCGTTTATGTAAATCATTGTAAGTGGATAAACATTACTTTCTTCAACGGCAATTCTAATAGCCAAGCTTTTCCACTTTGGCGTTTAAACAGGAAAGTGAGAACCCAAGGGCGTGTTCACGTGAACGTGTTTGTTTTGTTTATATTTATAGAATCGATGAAGGCATAACTCCGACAAATTAAGTTTGTTAGACAGGATTTTCTATTTCAGTTGGCCCAACCATCACACTTTCACTCTTTTCATTTTGTTATACAGTAGTTATATCTTGCAAAAAGATAAAAGTCAAAACTCAAAACGTACAAGAAGTAAAAGTGGGAGCAGAAAAATAACAACATAGCAGAAAGAACAAAGTTTTTTTCCAAAAGCAGCACATGTTACGCATACGTGTTCAGTGAACATTGCTCACCATTATACGGATGAGGACGATGATGTAATATAAAAGCTCATTTGCCAAAGGCAAACAAATAAACGCCTAATTAGCTACTTCCATTTCCGTTTTTTCTCCTGCTTACTCTTCCACTGTAGACACGAGACTTTTTTTCTCGCAGAAACTTGCTCCTTAGAAGTGTCGCAGTGGCAGTGTTGATGTCAATAGATTTTAAGCTGCGAAAGAAAAGATTTCTTGATTTCTGTACATATTGAACTTTCCATTTATACAAACAGATAAGTATAGCAAACAGAAAAAACGTAGTTATCTTTGCCTTGTTAGTTGGTATACAAGATGTTCATTGATAGTAACCAGTGAACCGGGATTCATACTTTTCTGAGTGTCATGAAAAACCGTTCAAGTGCAAAAAACGCAGTATAGATATGCATGTATAAATATGTATATAGAAAGTTTGAATATCAGATTTCCAGACTTCTACAGAGTTTTAGTTGTGAACACTGAGTACGCTTATTTTTCTATTTTCGTCATCATCAGGATCATTAGCATCACCATCATCATCCCGACAATCTCCTTATTACTTTCATCCATTCTACAAGTTGTGGAAATGGAAAATGAATTGCGTGCTATAGTGTAGGAGTCACTCTCCTTTTCTTTGATATGCATTCACAAAGCATACAAATATGTGCATAATTATATAATGATGTGTACATACATACTGGCTTTATGGATACATTATTATATCACAATTTACAATTTGCCTTTTCCCTTTCTCGTTTTATATAAAACATAAAGAAACAAGATGCGTAACTTCTTCTTTGCAAACTTGACTTTCACCAAATGACAGAGAGATGTGTAGCGTTATATGTACGCTTTGTACAAAAAGTATGCCTTTCATTGTTCAAAAGCGTCATGCTATTTAGAACATATTGTATCCCTTAATAATGCCAGTCAAGTCGTTGTCCTATAATGAGAGGGTAGTTGGAGCAAGTACACAAAAAAGAGCAAAAGTGTATTGACTTTAGCAACGAATTGTTAGTATTTCTTTTAGTCAGATGTGTTGAAGCAGCACTAGCTGTCGTCGTTGCTGCAAATACCCGCAGTGAACCCTTGCATTTTCCTTGCTGAAATCCTATCATCACTCCACAACAAGAAGAACAGATAACAACTTTTGTATATAAAGGAGTGAGAAAAGGGAACAAGAAGAAAGAGATGAAGCAAAGGAAGATGGGAACAAAAACAGTAGTAATGGCGGAAATACTTGTGCTTATATGCTTGTACTATCCTTCTTCAGATCTAATGTGCACAAGCATAAGAAAAGGAAAGTTGAGTAGAGAAGACAAAATCTCCATGCATCTCTCTATGTACCTAAAAATTCTAAGACTTTTTTCGGTAGCATTATTGCTATTACATTACACAAAGAAGAAAATTCTTGTGAAAAAATCCAATTCGCATCAAAATACTGGTACAACATGATATTATTATGTACGGTGCCAAAAAACAAGTTACAGGCAGCATGTCGCCATATATGGTGCATGGAGATGTGCAAATGCCTTCTTGAGCACATACAAATACATGTATAAATGTATATGATGTAGAAGTTTGAAGAATCATGTGGAGAGACTGAAAGCAAATGAAACGGATGGAGAAGTTGTCATAAGAAAAACTGATAGTTTCCTTACACTACTCTGGACAAACTTATACTCTTATGTTCTCAACTAGCTCCTCTCTCTCTCTCATACCAGTTCGCTGAGTCATTCAGTTCGTCAGTTTTTGTGAAAGAACCGGACTTGCTTCACGAGAACAGCCAAAAAGAATCTGCCACACGTGTCTGGATGTCGCATTGCATGCAACAAACTATTCGTGATATGTTTCTAAAGATATTTTTAACCTGATCAAATTATAATATATATCATAGACATATTTTACATTTCTCAGTTCATTCCTACCTACTTAAAAGTTCGTGAAAACACAAAACAAACAGTAATAGGAAATAGCGATGAAGAAAAGGATGCATACCTAGTTTACACTATCAATTGACATGACTTCAAGAGCCAATTTATCTTGTGATAAAATATCTTTAAGAAATTCATGTATTAAAAACGTCATAGCTGGATATCAATATAAACCAGACTAGATTATATTTCTTTTATAAACGCGAAATACTTGTGGGCAAACCTGATAAAAATTGGTGTATAGTGTGCTAATTAACACGTAATACAATTTTATTTTTGGGAAATCTCGTCAAACAAAAAGAAAGTACGAACCTTATAGTGTTAAGTAATATGAACATTCAAGAAAGTGAAGGAAGATATATTTCCTTTTTTGAAGAAAACTATTGAAGGTTTAAAAATGATCACTAATTACTTTCTGACGCGTTTATTGTAGTATATAATGAATGTGTGAACAGAGAGCTACAACTAAACGTATTTTTAAAAGGTCAGTACATGGTATGTTTTAGTCACTTTCACCTACCTGGTAATTAATCTCCCTCCCATCGCTGCTCCGCACCAAAAGATTTTCTGGTCTCAGGGGAGATTGTGTCAATGGAAAAACTGCCAGTTTCACGCGTCCATCGTATAACTGAAGCTCAGGCTTTCTCACAGTCACTTTAAAAGTCTCGATGCTGGCTTCATTTAATCCATCCGATACCTCAAAATCAAAGGAAGCCGCCTTGGTGTCCAGACCTAATGTACAGAAAATACATCATATGAGCTTGCAACATCATTTTTAAAATGCCAAAGCAAATGCGTCAGCAGACATGTTACGTGACAAAGTAAAAGTAACGCGAATACCTTTGTGGGAGAAAATTATCTGCGAATGATTAATTTGAGACTGAGTAAAGTTGTGTAACGGGGTATCTGGTAAATCTTTCAGAGCAGGATATCCCCCTTTCGTTCCGACCACATAAATGACCAAGTGATTCTCATCCGAGTCTCCGTCCATGGTCGCTATAAAAGCAAATCAATTTTTCCATTTAGACAAGGAATACCTCTGTAAAAGCCTTTTGTTCAATAAATTACAAAACGAATGATTTATTTTCCTTTAGTCTGTTGATAAAAGAGAAAGTTTAAATTGCAATCATGCTAGCATGATAAAAACTATATGTCCATTTCTTAATGTGATTGTATCGATTTCTCTACCACATAAGTAGAGTACCTAAATACAAAGTGTTTTATCTTTTGCTTTCTCTCTGCAAAACTTTCCATTTGTAGTGTGATTTTAGACTTTTCGTGAACAGAGATAGTGCTCTCTGGTGAAATGGATAGAGCGATTACTAGTAACCTCTTTTTTGAAAATGCAACTTTATTGCTCCGGTGGGAAATCCTATTATCATCTAAATCCAATTGGATAAATTGATTGCGCAGAGCAAAAGCAAACAGCATGCAATCGAGATGGCAGACAGAAGGTCCTCCATCTAATATAACACACAGTATTTCGAAATAACGACTATACATTCCTGTTTGGTTTGTAGTAGCATCTCATGCAACATACTATAATGTGTCCATAACAAAAATATGTAGCGGATTAGTACCACGCTGTTGGAATTAGAAAGCATGCATCCGCGTAAGAGTTAAAACAACATCTCGTGTAATCAGTTGTGCATATATACCTTTCAGGGTAAAAAATTGTATTAAAGGCTTCCCCATGAATCTTTCGTGTCATCATGACACGGTAGCAGGACATTTTCAAGAGAAAGCTGTCGTGTGTGGTGTGTGTAGCTGTGCACTTGTGCACCAGTTTTTAATATGCACGTCGTCGTCATATGTTGCTGTTTCGTGAGAGAGGATATCAAAAAGTCTGAGAGAAACTTACCCAATTCCGTGTTAGAAATAGGCACACTGCCTCCAACCCATACCCAAGTTCCTGTATTATTGACGACCGTGGGGACTTGATCATTGGTTGGAACGACTTTGATGTGGACCACATGCGGGAGACTGAGACGTCGAGAGCTACTCGCTCCACCACTGCTGCCAATCCCACTCAAATTATCCTCAAATATTTGGGCCACTGCTACTACACTGAACTGATCCGTGAGCGTTTCAGAGCCATCATGAGTGTAAATTATTTTTCCATCTTGGAGTGCCTTGTAAGGGAAAGTTTGGATAGGCGGCTCGGGTCTTGAGATCATGGCCAAGGTTCCATATCGTGGAGGCTCCGAGACTTTCACTTCCACCAACTTATCCGCAAAGTAATTTTGGGAAGAGTGCAGGTGAGTTAGATTGAGAACGATGGAACTTCCTGTGAGATCATACAGCAAAATGAGAAGGGTGATAGTCAAGTAGTGATGAGGAAAATAAGTGAAAAGATGGAAACACAAGGTCTCTGACACACTAAAAGGACAAGCACAAACATATTCTCTACATATCCCAACATATTGTTGGAATAAAAAACTTTGTTATCTTGCGTAAACCACAAGAAAGATGAAAGAACCTGAACCCCTTGCTACTACTACTACCCAAAATATGCATACATTTTTATTTGATGATGGCCACAGTGGTTTATTAGACATGTACGTAGATTAGTATAAAAACATTAAGCTGACTATATTCTGAAAACTACGCATCAGTCTTAGTAAAACATAATATTTTCAAATATCTTTGTGCAAAATGTTGAGTATTGCAAAGGGAAAAAGCAAAACAAGATATTTTATTAGAACAAAAAATCATTTTAAAATGTTGTTTAACGTGTCTAAATATAGACATGTGGATATATGGATGCGCACTCGACGTTTTAGACTCTTTTAAAAGGTGTACAGGAACTTATCTATACTTGTGCTTTCAAAAAAGTCTATAAAAAGTTCATGGAGTTTTTGTTTTTCTCTCCTGGAGAAAATACATCTGTTTGGTTAGCTGGGAAAGTGATACCCACAGGAAATAAAGTTGATACTGGGAAATATGTACAAGAGGGGGTTTACCATTTCCAGTGCCGCTACAGTCACAAAGGGAAAACATTGGCAGCTTTTTGTGTATTTTGTACGTAATAAGTACACGTATCTTTGTGTGCTACATTTCATACACAACTTTCCTCTTTACATCATCATCACAACAACGGAAAGTTTCATGCTTAGCCTGGTCTAGTTTTTTTAGTCGACTTGGTGTGATGTGTTGGTCTAAGTGAGTTTGTTTGTATCGCAAAATAACGTCCTCGTCAACCAACGCAACTGCAAGTCTTTCACTTGCAGCAAAAACACAAAATAAACATTTTACTTGCTTATATAAACCAGACAACAGCAACAACAACAAAGTGTGGACATGATGATGACTCTCTCAGCTTAAAACTAATTACTCTGACCAAGCCATGATTAATTATTTGCTGGTTAGGCAGTACATACATTTTATACCATAGACATTATTAGTCTGTCTGCTGCGCTAAAGGCTATGGGAAACGAAGAAATAATGATGAAGCGTTTTATAAGAGTTTTTTTTGGTTAAAATGGAAAATTTCGTCGTCGGATGCATTGGCAGAGTAATGGCCATGTGGTAATGAGCAAAACACCAAACAAATCACTATCAAAAACATTTTTAGGCAAGTAAACGAGTTTCCCTTACTGAGAATGGTGTGTGGTGTGCGTATTCGTCCGTATGTATTGCAGTGATCGTGTTTATGTAGGCATTTGTACATGACAAGACATGCAACTTTTCTCATATTTGGTAAGCAGTTGTAACTACACGTTTTCATGTATGATAGAGTTTTGCACGCGTTTTTCAGACAGCAACTCGTTCGCTATTTCCTGCTTTCTTTTACCCTCTCTCACTTTCCCTCTCTGTAGTATTCTCAGTATTTCAGTTTCATGCTTCAATGTGTGTTCATATCATGCTCTGTAAAGATAGTTACATTATTCATTAGGCGAGGGAAGTCCCAGTTTTATTTAGCCAAAAATGTTCTATATTCGTAGAAGTGGACCAAAAATGAAAACTTGACGGCAGTATAAAATCATCCCGTATTCTTGTCCATATGCCTGAATGTTATATGTGCTTATAAAAATATCACATGGTTAAATGAGCAAAGCTCAGAGAAACAGGGACAGGCAGAGACAGAAAAGAGCAGCAGAAAGTCGTCATTTCATTCGAGTTAATAACGGTCCACTGCTTGCTATTGCGGCTAAACTGAACCGGGCACAAACTGACCAATTTTTGTGCAACATCAAATAAAGACTCTCTGGATTTTTTCCAGGCAAGAAAAAAATCTCTCTGCAATAACATCAACACATGGCCGTTCTCATCCCATTTTTACACATAAAATTGTACTTGTGTGATAATAATATGTGCAAATATCCACATGCTTCAGCAATCATATATGATCACACATTGAAATCCCATTCAACCATCGACAAATCTAACAGAAATTACATGTTCTTTTACTACGCTATTTTTATTCTAGAGTCCTTTTTTGGTTTGTTTGAGTCGGAATTTGCGAGGAAAGTACCCACAACTCTCAAAAGAAAGCCAAAAGAATGCAGAGAACTAACAGATTTTTTTTTGTGGTAACCTAAAATGTGTAGCGATTTTGTTGACTCTTTTGTGGCTAGGGGTAGATGTGTACATGCGAAATACATTTAGGTTTGTTATTAATTCCAAGCCACTGGGACAGTGTTTTTTGCACGCAGAAAGATGTAGAGAAAGCGTTTCTCAAGGGATAGGCTGGAAGGAACGAGAAAAACGAAAAAAAGATATGACAAGCTGAGAAAATACTACAAAAGAAAAAGGCGATGGACATGTGTATGGTTTGTATGTTTTACTAACTTTATATAAGTGTAAGCAGTGTCATACATTATGCTGTACCATTGTTTTATAATTTTACTGATGTTCATAGCTTTTCGCATCGGTATTTCCCTTCTAAGATATAACTTCTAAACTTTATCAACTTTTAAAGCAACTATGCTAAAGCGCAAGTAAAAGAGCAGAAAATTTAAATAAACTTGTATTACTATAATATATGACGATACAATGATGTGCAGCAGCCATTTAAGGATACTAGCAGTTGAGAATGACCTTCATTGTATTTTCAGTTTCAATGGACATTTCTGTAAAATGTTGAAAGAACTACCATAATGACAGTGGTTGCAAATTTGGGCCTTAAAATGTAAAATCGCAGATGAATTATATTCTAAATGAAGGTGATTCTATTGCATTCATATAACCAATGCTCGTTTCAAACAGGTCCATTCATCACAAACACGGTAAAACATGGCAATTACCCATACATGACATTACTTAATATACATATACATTTTAAATTGAGTAGTTGCATAGAATTTTATATTCATTACCTTCGTTGACGAGCACTGTTGTCGACGCCAGAATCAGGGTCGCCGGAATGACAACAAAATCCAGCCTTAAATCACGCAAGGTTTGAACTCCATTTGTGACATCGAAATGCATAGAATCGTGAGTTTTATTTGGCTCTGATTGCACATAACGAAGCCTTCCATCGTTAATTACAGTTTGATCCCACATTCCCACGTAATCGTCAGTTTCCTCTGCAAACATAAAATGGAGACAATCAGTAAAATAACAGGTAATTCACAATTCATCGTTTTCAATACACTCAGCAATGACCATGATTCCACCAGAGCAAATAAAGAGACCAAAAATATCTGGATACAAATGTCTAAATAACTAGTCGCCTGAATTATGAAGATAGCGAATCCACAACCGTGTGGGATCCTACCGCATACTCTATTCATTCCTGTTTTCACCCACCTTGTGATGATTCTCTACGCATGATGTGGTGATAACATAAAGTTTCCATTATTGAGTACAAGTTTCCGCACAAATGAAAGCGTAGGATGTCCCTATTCAATAATGAATTCCCATTCGTTGAAAAGCTGAAAGTGCTACCCTTCATTGTAGATACAATGAACTATTGGAAACTTTCTGGTTATCATTGAACTGACTACAAAAACACTCTTTCTCTCTAGGATATGCCCGCAGTTCTCTCCCTGCCATCAACACAATTATTTTTTACAATGATAAAAATACCCACGTACTAAAGTATTAGGAGAACAAAAAATATAAAAATTGAATACAAGGGGCTGTTCAATTTTTCAAAACTAACTTTATAAATGCTTTCTATGGGATTTCATAATTTAATTTTCCGCTGCGCTCCTACACTACTGCTACTGACGTAACATGCATCAGGGAGATTTTGTGAAGAAATGGGATGCCTACAACAGTGAAAAATGTACGAAAAACATTACAAGGAAAACAGCATGAGGAGATGAGAGAGGTTGGTAAAGTATGATAATGAAAATCCCCACGTGAGCAGTTACTCCATCTATACATCTCTCGTCTCTATAAACCCACTCAATGCATTATGCACATTGAAAAGAGTGAACTCCGTACTTGATAAAGGTGGTGGGGGTAACATTAGTACTCAGAATGAGGCTCGTGAATACAAGAAAACTTGGAACTCAAATAAGGTGAAAAGTAAAATGTATTCGCTTTCACTGCTTTCACTATTGATGCCCAAGTATATGAACAGATAGCGATATAAATAGTACATGATTATCACGCTTCATTCTCATCATTATCAACATCATACGCCTTGTAAAAAGAGTCACCAGTGAGATAGGAACAAGATTTTTCTTCTCTTCTCTTTGGTATATGCACACACTAGCTACAGATATTACAAAAAAAGTTACTTTCTACGAAACGCTTTCATTCTTTTCATTGTAAGTAGTTTGCAATGTTAAGTTAGAGCAGTGGTGGAAGTTGTAGTAGCTTGCTAAACGATCCGTGATGATAGTAAGCAGTCAACAGTTGCGTTAATTAGTTTTCCCCATTTAGACAAGTCGAGTAAAAGTGAAAGTTACGACAAAGCTCTGTCTACCATTACATTGCTCATTGTGTAACTTATTCTCTTTCAGAAAACACAAGAGTCTCCCTCTTTCTGTTGAAACAACTATACATATACCTGATGATATTTATGTACTAGATTCGAGGTAAAATGCAACTTTGTTCAGAAATTTGGCTGGTTGCTTGCACATCGTCGTACACTTGTACCTTGGGAAAATGCAGCAACAGTAACAAGGCATAATAAAATGGTCTATATTTATGCTCCAGCAGTAAAAACAATAGAAAAAGGGAAAGCTTAACGAGGTGTGCATGATGACTTGATGACTTTGCTACGCACATTCATAACAGTAATCCATAATTCCTTTCCCTATTTTATATCACTACAATGCAGCTTGTATGCATCAACTTGTAGTTGTCCTAGTAGGCTCTGCTGGTTCTCCTCGCGATTTCCTTTTCCTGTGGGTACATTATATAGTGCAGCAATAGCAATTATGAGTTCTTATTAGGAGGAGCATCATATAAGAAAAATGGGAGAGTAGCAAGCCCAGAGCCTCATTTCGCTTGTCATTTCTCTGCATTGAATTAAATTTTGTTATGTAATACTATTTCAGAGATGCAATGAGGATAGCAGTTGAAGAGAGAGAACAAGACGATGCCGTTGGCGTTAGTCCATGTAATTCTCTATCACTCATTCACCCGTTTTCTTCTTTTAGCTCCAACATAACGACATTACAAAAGTGCTACCTTTCCCGCTATTCACAGAGAAAATGTGTGCTATTCAGACAGAAAAAGGATAGTGCGTGAAACTACACAAGTAAAATTGCAAAGTTATTCAATGAATGAATGAATGTGTTGTTCTTCCCAATAATGAATAGAGAAATGAGAAATCCCTGTGAATTCCAAAAGCCTGGTACACTTGAAAATGCTGCCGGCTGGGTGCAAAAGAAAAAACTCATTAGCTTATCCCAACTTTCCACAAATTTTGACAGGCGTACTGTGTGGGTACAGACAATTACTGCTTTTCTACCACAAGCAGACTCCGTTAGTGGCATAGACGTACGCTGTAGACCTTTCACTTCACTGAATATTTCAGAGCTATGTATTGTCTGGAAATTCATTGAAGTTATCATTACCACAAAAACAGTTTTTAGTTATGCATAGTCTTTATATACGTCATAACTGAACAAACGGAGAGACAAGCTATTTTCATTTTGTGCTACTATGTACTAGGTATTCTATTGGCTGGCAAGGTGAGTTATGAAAATATTATTCTGAAAGCTTGTGTTTCCGAGTTAAATGGGAACAGGAAGGTGAAGGTTACGCAAATAAAACACAAAAAGTGGTATTTATCATGGTTTTCGTCATCGTGAATTGCACGGGTAGGGAGGAATGTAATTTTCTCTGTTCTATTCATGTAGACACTTATTCGGTTAGGTATATGCGATGACGCAAGAATCTGAGATGCACATTATTGCAACAATTTCTTGCAAACCCTAGCTCCAGAGCATATCTATCTGCATAACATGTTTTTCTAAAATTTCGCGTGCTTTGTATAATTCCTTAGTTGCGGTTCGCATTATTTTCCCCTTGATAATACGCATATTGTGCTTACTGATGCGGATGATGAAAAACAACAAAGAATTCTAATTCCATGACCGAAAGTCTGTACTCTGCTTTTTTCTCTACAAATCCTCAAAATGATGCACGCTAATTTTAACGTCTATGCCGGAGATGAAAATTCCTGGAAACCTAAAAAGCTTGCTCTAAAACTTGCCCTAGAATGTTTAATATCAGTCCGGAAGCACAGACGAATGTCCAAGCCAAATCCAGATATACGAGAAAGCCCACAACGGGGATTAAAAATGATACATGCCATTATTTTTTGTATGAGAAGATCATACCGTGAGAATTAGAAGGGTCAATGGCCAAGTAGCCATGCCTGGGTGGTTTGGTGAGTGTGTAGACAATGTCAGTAGGTGGAATGTGAGGATTAATAATGTGCAGGGAAGTTTGAGAGATGACAGCAGAACTATTCTCGTTCACCAACACGCTTCCATTCGCTCCGACCTGTGGAATAATAAAAAAGAAAGAAAGAAACCACGGTTTAGTTACATACATACACAATGTTTCTCTATATTATATTATAACGTACAGTTTATCCAAAGAGCCTACCGAACAAACAACAAATGAGAATTCATTTTCTTTTCAACTACGCTTGGATTATTCTTCAGAAACGTTAATGATGAAAATACCAGTGAAACTAATCTTATCTCGCACATATACCGTTAAAATAGCGTACACAAAAACCAACGTGTTTCATAATGATCCGAGTGTATGCGCTACACGTGAAGATAATAATAATGCTTACGTATAAATCGATGTTTTCAACCTTGCCTAAAAAGTTATCAACAACAACAGCGCTCCTACCAACAGTGGAATAGAATTGAATCATACTTTTCTATGATCAACAAGCCTCGTAACGAACATATTTTCACCAAAAATATTCCTTTATTGTTTACGTCCGCCCTTGACTACAATGTTAGAATTTACAAGCGTCAATACAAAAAGCTCCACAAAAAGTTTTGGAATGAAACGTCATTTCATTGTTTTTGGAAAAAGTAGCAGAAAACGAAAGTGAAGATAAATGAGTTTTCTGTTTTTGAATTACAACCGTTTGCAAACATATCGTTTAATATTATATACCTAGACACACATTTGCGTTTTTACACGTGTTACGCTCGAACATTTGAACTTTGCTTTCATTTGTATTTACTGGCAAATAAAAGGCTTTTAAAATACTTGAATATAAAAAACATACCATTTCTGTGGACGTTATATAATGTTACGTTCTACCTACTAGACATATAGAAAAGGGCAATGTGCTACATCAAATTATATACATTCATTACTCGCTTGCTTGTTGGCAGTCGGTAGTAGAGGCAACTTTGTAGATACTTTTGTAAAGAAATACTACACGAGCTTTCACACGCGTGAAATTTGAAATGATCTATTGTACTGTTCAGGGGCAATAATTGTAACCATTGTTGCTTACCAGTGCGAATGTGGCAGTAATCATAATCGCCTGACACACTTGTACATTCAACCGTGCGGAGCGCAGAATAATGAGAGAAAAGCTACCAGTTTAATTGCGAGCAATCGTTTCCCATTTAAAAAAGAAAAAAACTATTATGTAACTGTCATCTACACAGACGTCCCTTGGTATGCATACTGTTTTGCGTGGTAGCATTGAGTTTGTTTAATTTTAATAAAAGGTTTGAATACACACTTTTTACTGTCAGAACAGGCGTGGTAAAAGTTAAGCGAAGATACAGCCCAACTTTAACATAAGTTTAGCTTACCCAACATTAAAATTGCTTCTTGATTTTGACAATACGTTGATAAAAAGACTCAAAAAAATGTTTTACTGACTAGTCATAGCCAAGACTAGCTTGCCAACGCAAAATTTTATTTCAACAAGAACATAATGAAAAATCCAAAAATGCAGGCTACTACGTAGCACAAGCTTCGGGCAAAAATGCCTGTTTGCTCATTTCAGAATTAAAATACCATCACGAAAGTAGCTTCATCATAATCTTATACTATAGCATAATAAGCAATTTTTCATGTATGTTTTCCACTATTTCCCCCTTTTAACATTATCACTTTGACTGAAAATTTGTGTATTCATAAAACAACTGTAACTCCTGCTGGCTTTCTCCTGTAATATTACCTTTGGAGGTAGTATATGGCTTTCTCTTAACAGCTTGTATTATACATTTTCTTCAGCATGATATAAAAGATTAACATACACGCAGCAAAAGTGAAAACTGTCTGCGAATCAGTTTTGTAATACACATGCGTATTCTACACTTTTGGAGCAGCAAACACTACTCTAAGGTGTTGTTTATTCTCTCTCGCCTGGTCGTTTACATATAACCAAAGATCGGAGCAGCTACAAACTAGTTGGGGGAATGCTTTACGACTTATGAATTTTCCCACAAATCTTCCAATTAACAGGGTCTTAATTCCCTTCAGGTTCTTTTCCCAGGCAAGTCGACAGGCATACAAACAACTCCAGAGAATGAAAACCACATACCATCAACAGCAGTGAGATGAAAAAACGTGTCTTTCGCGTTTATATATGCATTTTTGCTTCTCTGGCCATTTTTTCTCGCACTTTATTTTTTCCTCCATGGAACGAAGACAGTGAGAAGACAGAGAAGGAAAGCCGTTCATATTCCACCACTTGTACAACGTTACACATCACCACTGATGGTAATACTGCACTTTTGGTTATTAGGATAGCATACACGTGCTTTCTAACAACAAGACCTACAAAATTCTCTCGTGACCATATCCTATATTCGTGTAGCTTCAGACGTGTTGGCATTATAAAGTAAAAGAACATTTGGAGAAAGCACAAGTGGTCTGGTTTTTTTGTCTTCTGTTTTTCCTCTTATTTCATCACAAATGGAAGAAAACAACCAGGCGGGCTTTCTTGCATTTATTTATGTGTACCCGGCTCAAGACGCAGATTTATTGCTGTACACAACTTCCCCGTGCAACCCTTTCTGTTTTTTTTAGTTTTTAAAGATGCATAATATCCCAGTCTATATAGTTCCTGTTTCGGGGATTCATATTTTCTATCCTGCTATATGAACCTACTCGTATTGCTTAATGCTTTGAAAACAGCACATAACATGAAAGCATTTTAAACAGTGTATATAAGTACCAAAGAAGTAGGGATTTCGTCCCTCGTTTTATTGTAAATCAACCATCTTTATTAATATCCAGAGATACAAGTAGTGGGTGAAGTAAATGAACTGCCCTGTAGCAAACTGTAGCAGCAGCAGGAGAAGGTGAAAGGGAGTACCACCTTACTACTTTCATAGTTGTCAGTTGGGAGAGATCGAGGCAGGAGGGAGCTGTTGAGAAATTTTCATTCATAACGTCGTGGGATTCGACTGCTCAACCCTCTTTCTCTGTCTTTTCATTTTTATGGTTATTTTATGTAAGCTATGTTGCTCCCCTCAAAATAGTAATTGGAACATGAATGAACCATGAAATGTAATATTGTTTAAAATTTGTTTAAATTGTGTCTTCTTGGGTTTGTTCTTAGCACAGCAGTTTCCCCTTTTCAGGATACATAAATTCTAATTAAAAAGGTTGCATGTTACATCATTTTTCGAGGAAAGGTAAAAGGTATAACAAACAGTTAATGCTTCCAACAAATAAAACACGTTTTCACAAAGAGTCATTTAGGCATGTTCAGTGGAGAGGGTAGTAAAACACAGCCCAATTTACCTGTGTCGAAATAAATGGCAGATTAGCAAGTAAAGTCTCTTCAAAATACATGAGGATAGATCCTACTCGGCATTTAAATTCGGTTTACTTTTGTACATTTTCATGGTATTTTATGCCGTATATTATTACCCTCATGTTAGTATAAAAATTCTGTATAGGAAATTCAGTTTACTTCCTTGATATATGATTGTTGGTGGTTTTAGACTTAACATTAAGTACACGTCGATAGGAAACTAACCATATTGTGTTTATATCTTATGTAAACTTTGTTAATGCTACTGATCATACTTGTACAACACCCACATGGTTTAGATTAAGTGTAAACTCGATGTGGATGAAAATTGTCACTTTTTGACATGGTATTGTTATTCCACACATTACTTTCATAGTAATATTTTATCGCAGACTTAATAGAATAAATTGAGAACAAGGAAATGTGATGCTGTAACAACTTGAATACATCAAATCACTTGTGTCCATAATGGGTTCAATGTACGTCTTATCTTACCTTAAGTGGTGTCCAGTATGCCTCTGGGTAAATAGAGATATCAAAATCAGCAAGTTCCGATTCTGTCACACCATCCACGACTGCTTGAAAGCGAAATCCGTCTCTTTGCACATCAACCACCGCATTATTCTCGTAAGCCACCATACGGTTAGCCATGTCACCCAGCGTGAAATTCAATACTGGTGTTTGGTTCACCTGTCATTTTGAAGGATCACCGCATTAGCCTTAATCGAGGTTGGAACAATATACTCAAGATGCAGCTAACAAAGCAACACAATCTACCATATATCGACATATTTTTGTCAAACCTTGTATTATTGAATGCAGAACTATTATGCGAATGTATACATAGTAAAAGGGTTTCGTTTTCAGGGTACCTCATAAGTAACTATGCGCTATTTAATTTCATTTACCTCGTCCAAGAAAATAGAATAAAAGTAGGACATAAAACACGCGACAAAGCAATAAAAAGTATTCTGCAGGTAATGATGAAAAACTACACTTTTATCTTAGCACAGCTGTAGATAGGAAAGAATATCTTAGAATTGTACAGGGTGGTATTAGTATTAGTGCTGATTCAAGCAATTTCATATTATTGAGAATAATTTTGTGTGAAGCCTTTTCCTTCATTAGTGTGCTTACGGAGGGATCAAAATAATGAAGAAAAGCAATAATGGAAATACAAAAGACTACATCGTTTCATGAAAACCGAAACATATGAAATCTGTTCCAATGGATTTTCATTGTTAAAAGCAAACCGTGGGTCATTAGGAGCGAAGCTATATCTAGAGAAACAAAAAAAACACGACGGTACAGTTTGTTTACAGGTTCAAAATACTACTAGATACAACTAAAAAGGACAACAGAATGGGATATATAGATCAACCGTTAATGTTTTAGCTATACATATAGCAAACGTTCACGGCAGGAATAGAACAAGAAGCAGCAAATAATGGGATTGGCAAAAAGCTTGATACAGTTGGACTTGGATGGCCAGTTTTCAGGGAATTTCATATGAGATTTTACGCAGTAGTTTTTGGTAGCAATGTACATGCTTAATATCTACTCACGAACAAAGTGCATACAAAATGTAAACATAAAGGAAAATCCGGAAATGAGAAAAGTCACAATAGTTTTACTGATGAGACTCGTGCTTTCATGTTTGCAATGGTAAAGACATACCTACTCATGCCTTTAACACCTGAATATACCTAGTATATAGGGTAAAAATAGCAAAAAACAGTAATCTAAAGCTACACAATAAAAGGCTCGACCTCCTCTCACTCAAGATTCCTATTTCTTTTACTTCTCGTCTTTCCAGTTTCTTATTCATTTCCCTACTCGCTCGTTCATTCATTTTGCTATGCTGTTGTTCATTTCATTTTAGCTACAAAAACCTGAAAAATAAGTAACGCAAAAAGCAAGAACATACTAGTAATGAAAATGCTTTCTCCCTAAAAAATTTCCACTGTCTTGTCATTTTACTCCTTTGAGCCAACTATCACAACAGGTTATCAGTTTCAGCCATTGCTTATCTGCGGGATTTTTCCTTTAGCATATTGGCTATAAACCATGCAAATACGAAATTTAGTTTTGAATACTTTATCCCTGAGTTTAATCTAACTTAACTTTACAGCTTGCAAAGCCAACACAATGCGTTGTTCGAATCCCAATGAAGGGTTTCAGAAAGCAAAAAAGTAGCAACATCAATGCTTCTCTATCAACAATGAAACAGTATTTGTCCACACGGAAGCAACTATATATTGTTATGTATTACTGCTTTTAAGCAACGGATAGATATATGATAATACATTTGTTTAGAAAAGCAGATAAAAGCTGAAACATCAAGCGTGGGCGCCCGTGTACTTGCATGAAACATCAAAAGTACACAAGAGTCCATAATAACGATGTTTATATCCATTAGCATCTATCTACTTTTATCTAGGGTCTTTATACGGTTTATTGAAATTGGAACAAAGAAAGGGAAAACGTGCATTCATGGCTATAAAAACGGCAGACTACTAGTTCGGATTTACGTAGGGAATATTGAAAGACGGAAAAAACAAAGTTACCCTAATGACCCCATGTTGTGGTCCTCCCACAATCCGGATGAGAATCCTTTTCTGATCCACATCCAGGTTTGTTTCGATTTGTATGCTCTCATCAGTCAGCTTTGCCATCGATCCCTTCTTCCCAGCCAAGCTAGTTGTGTTGACAATCTTTACCCAGGGTGCTCCAGCGTTGATTCGTAGAGTTCCTACAAAAAGGAAATCCAAATAAATGCTCACATAAAAATGAGGAAAATTGAGTACGTCGATTGTGTTGGGTACGTGTACTTTGCAACAAACATAAATAACCCATTTACATAAATTATTTACGACCCAAATAATATTATGTTGAGGTAAAAAACGTAAACTGAGCATCAAGGCATATAGGTAATTTTGCAAATAATGCCAAATACATGCGATGCTCCTTTGCCTCTTCTCGCTCTTTGTTCAGCTTTAATGGGCAAAATGTTTATACGGAACATACTGCTGTATCTTTATGTGGTTCACTGTTATCTATCTGACTACACATTTTATTGCGAACATGAACTTTCCCATCTCGTCAGACTACATGTTTTGCTCTGTACAGGCTTAGTAATTTGAAGCCTTTCCCATTTGTCAGTTCTCTAATGCAAAGAATAAAGAAAGATTGAAAAAAGGACGAACAATGTCAATAGTCAATTACCAGCAGTAGTATTAAAATCCTCGTATGACAGATCCAGATTATACTTATATATCACATTTTCATTTGTCCTTACTCAATCATAACGTAACCAAACAAATTATTTTTCTCTTAATTTTTTTCTCCATTTCGCCTATAAGCTTGGCCTACATACTAACAAACTTTTTGTCAGAAAAAGTACTAAAGAAGCTTAGCTATTCGCTTCAAGACAGACAGTCATCGATCAGCATGTTGTTGATGATGATCGCAATGGCGGTAACAATCAACAACAGTAAAAGGAAAGAGACACGATAGCACATGGGAAATCAGTTGACACTAAAGCTCATACGCATCTTGTAACACAAGGATTCACTCGATATGTGTCATAGTCAGTTGGACTTACATTTGCAAAAATGATTTTCGTTGAATCTTCATCAACTTGCAGTAAATTGATAGGCACACATCAAAGAATATAAAAACGCTGTGTTGGCTATACATACATTCCAGAACATTATATTATTTCACTTCAATTGCAGAAAAAAACACTGCATGAGCATTTTTATTCAGGTATACGCCGCTACCTTGAGAAGCATATTCTTCCACCTTTGTACCTCTGGCAAAAAAAAAGTTTCAAACAGCTATAAGATCTTATTGTACTGTTTGTAATGCATATGCACTTAAATATGTAGAGAATACAGACAATTCCCAAGTAAACTTGGTTAGGTTTAACCAACTTCTTTCATCCTGTCAGAATAGGAAATCAATTTGATTTGCAACCATTGCTGCCTCCACTGTTTTTTCTTGTATGTTTTTCATGTTTAGGTAATATTATAGAGAACGTTAGTGCTGACGAGCGCCAACTTTTCCTTTGCCTAACCTTTCTACTGCTTTCCTTCTTGTCTCTTTCTTTTTTCTTTTGATGGTGATGCCCTACAACTAACTAACATACATTTTGTAGTACCGATATAGGAAAAAGCAATACTTGTTTACTTAAGCTGAAGTGCTACCTACATGTGTGTATATATGTAAGGTAAAGAAGGAAAGCGTTACAGCTGCTCAACTGTCTCCATTATTCTTTTCTCATCTTTTTACTTTTTGTCTTCCTTTTTCTCTCCCACTCTCAGAGGAAAAAACGACAACCGAAGCAAAAAAACAAGAAGAGGACAGAAGAAAGGGTGCACAGTGGAGAAAGGGTCTCTTAGAAGAACGCCCAATAATTCTCCTCTATCTTTCCTTTCCTTTAATGGTTTTGTTATTCCTCTTTTTGGGAATAAAGCTAACATCATCATCATTCTCTTTGCAGTGTCTGGGTTGCCCTATTTATCGCCCTATATTTAATAAACACTCATTGAAATAATACGAATGAATGGGTGAAGAGGTTTTTTGTCTATGAGACAAGCACATAAATACATGTTCAAAAGGCAAAAGAAGAAAGACGAGTTGATATATACTAGATTCCATTTGAACTCTGTCGTCTTTTGCTGGTTACGTCTTTTTTCCTGGCCAAAAAGACCCTATATTTCCCCATATCCCTTCTCTGCAGAGTGCTTCATTTGAGCTATACCCTATACCCTATATTATTATTACGCGGCCGTTACATCATCAAGCCCGATAAAAAGAGAAAATAACGGGCTACATTTTAAAACATGGCGGTTGTTGTTGTGAATTCAGCGGCTAGGACAACAGCGGAAGACTAGAAAGACCGTACGATACTATTTGAGAAGGATGTAGTTCAGTAGAGATCATGTGCATGGTGGGTATAAGTTTTACTTTAAACTATGTGGAAATAAGTAGTCGACAAGGGAGCCTGGCGGTGGCAAACAAGGGAGAAACCACAATCATAAAGGCAAGGGACCCTGTGTGCATGCATCTAGGAAAATGTCAGAGCGCATAAGTGAAAGTCAAAATTTATAGCCACTTCCTTGTATAGAATTCAATTTGGGAAAAACAAAATTTAAACAAAGGAGCCAGTAGACACGTATTATGCCAAGTTACTCTTGCTCCTTTACTTTTTTACTACCCACCACCACCATACCACTAACACATCACCTATATTTATATTGTGCTGACTTTCTCTCGCTGCTGTCAGTGTAGATTTTGTTTGTATACATGTTCTACTTGAGTGTGTGTGGTCCCATAATACGTCCTCTCAGTCTTTATATTAAAATGGCGATTCAATCGTAGTTTGTAGTAAACGTCAGTGGGAAGTATGCATGTACACAACTCTATTCAACAGAAGAGGACAAGGAGGTAAAGCCATTGGGTATATAAACACATCCTACATAACTTGTCCCCTTTTCTTCTCGGCCCAGCTTTTCAACAAGAGCATTTTCTTTTTATACACATTCCTTTCGTACTTGTTCCTTGTATTTGTACAACAACTCAAGTAGTAATAGTGTTTCACTGGTTCATATGCGGCAATAGTAGAAGCCCAGCAGTTCTGTTCTCTTCAGCACTTCCAATGTCTCTCTTTTCTCCTTTCTCTTTATTCCATTTTATTTCAGAGACACAATTTTCTCCTTTATTTCTCAAAATGAATAAAAACCTGTTGTGTGCTAGCACTTGACTTATTTAACTATCAACAATATGTTTTCACATGAGAGACACCCACAGAGGAGATGTGCGAGCAAGCCGATAGATGAGATGAGACAAGGAGCTAGGGAACATTATAAAAAAAACGAGGAACACATTCACAAAAAAATGTAGGAATGTGACTGGTCCTTTTAGGGTCTACTACCACAACTACACATTCTTATGAATGCGTATGTATATACAAAACCTAATAATATTGCGTATGTATTGCGGAGGATAGGATAAGAAAGAAGAAAGTTGCCAGTTGACGACAATGACTTCTTGAATGTGAATAGCTCAGACACTTGAGAGTCATGAAAAAAGGAAACTTTTCACCACGTTAGCTTTCCTTTCTCCTTGCTGTATACTAGCCGCAAGCGAACAGAGAAAACGAAAGTGGCAACGCCATCACAACTACATTCTTACCTAGTCACCCACATACATAATACATGTCCAAATAATAATACATCTTCTTATATACCATTATGCTTTCTTTTCTCCAGAGAAGTACCAATAAGATGATGACTATGTGGATGATGATTCGGCGTTAAAGAGGTTTTCTTCTTTCTTTGCCTCAGGCAACAATAACGTTGGTACAACCAAAGAAATGGTGAACACTGAATGTTTCAATTCTACCTTGCAAAATAATACATGCTACGCAGCTATTGGTAAACAAAAAGGAACATTTTGTGTGTTTCGGTGGACCTTATCCAAACAACTCAAACAATTGGGTCATATGCAAAAATATAAAATCTACAAACTGCTAAGGAAGGCAGACACGTTTGGAATGCAAGCATCCTTAAAATTAGGCAACCTTAAATGATCATAGCCCCGAGTTAAGATTCTGCTGACTTTATTCTTTTCTTTTTTAATGCTCCGATGATGGAGATGATCTAGGGCTTACATAACATTTGTCATGAACAAGCATAGGTTTGAGTACAACTATATGCAACTTGTATGCATCAGCTCTTATTATCCCATTTCCGGAATATACTGATATCGTTTTCCAGAGTAAAATGCTTTCTTTCCTTTGGCAATCCTTTGTTATTCATTCAAAAAATATATTATAGTATAAAAGGATATTAATACTTGCAAGCTAAAAAAACTAAAGCCATTTACTTTTCAAATAGCATGACACTTTTTTATAAAACCTAGCCACAGGAGTACGATTCGTTTTTTATTCTTCTAGAATAAAAATATCCGCCAAAGTTAACGATCATTGTAAAATTGAGAGTGAATCCGTGGTCGTAGAAAGTACATAAATGCATGGTGTCTTGTAATGTAAGTTGGTTTATAAATAATGTAGATATATTTTAAAGTAAAAGAAAGATAACAGTGCAAATGCCATGCAGTGACGACATCCTTACAATACTAAAAATACAACTTTGGAATGGAAAAAATGAAAGCGGTTTCATGTTTTCTTGCCATTTTTGTCGTTTTGAGAAGAGAGAAAGTAGAAAGACAAAAAAGTAAACTTTCCTTTATTCCTTTTTTAGTTCCTTTTTGTTCGAGCTTTTGTTAGAAAAAAAGTAAAAAAAGCAAGTAAATAGGAAGTAAAACTCTTTATTTCAGTATTTGTACTTATTTTGTACTGAGCCCAACTTATGTACACAACCATTCGTTCTTCAAAAAAGAGTACAAAGACCAGTTCCAGAGAGTCCAATCTGCATACATTCATATAAATAGGTGACACTTTCACTACACATACTTTCACTCATGGACATTTCCGGTACTCCCATTATTGTATTAAATCACTCCGTCGGGAAATGTGGAGTATGTAAAGCTTTTTAAATATTTTTTCGGAGATAGAGAGAAATGGATAGAAAAAAGTACAGTGCTGTACTGAAAGCTAAACTAAATGAGTTTTTGTACTATTGTAGAACTTCTTCCTTTCTGCTTTCCCTCAATTGTAACTTTTTTGTATCTATCGTACTTTTAACACATTTTGATGTGAACTACTCTTCTTCCTTTTTCGCATGATCATTCGTTCATTCCCGTGTTTCCCATTTGGAGAAGACCAATGAACCGACAAATCAACGTTATAAAAGGTTTTCACTTGCACTTTTTGCTGGCAACTGGATACGAAGGAAATGAAACGAATGTATTATGTTGATGGTATTTCCTAATTTAAAATAAACAGGGGTCGTACTCATGCATACCTTTTGCAGTAAACTTATGGAGAGGTACACATGGATGCGCATTCACAGATTACTGCCTTTAGCTATATGCGGAAACTGAGAAGGAAGCAAGTGATACGGGCAAAACATGCATTTTCTTTTTTAAAACTATTACATACCCTTCACAGCTTCTCTTCAAGAACAAAAATTCCAAACCTCTTTACCTTTGAATACTAGAATGAGCATGCTTGTGCTATAACTTTGTATACCATAAACCCAAGCAGGCTGTACTGCAATTACCAAAATAAGACAACTTTTGTAGCTTGTACCTTTTACAAAATTTTATATTTTTATTAATCCAGTCCCATTACTTATACAATGAGAACAGATCCCCAGTCAGTTTGAGCCTTCTTCAATATATTTTCTCATGAATAAAGTATGTCTTTTGCTGGTGGGCGTACCTTTTCTATCTAAAGAAAGGTAAAAAAAATATACATCTCTTTGCTCTTATCTGCACAGGAAAATATTATCACTTATCACAGCCTAAACATCCGCTGCATGCACACGTAATGTTAATGTCTTCATTTTTGCCCAAACGCCAGCTACTTGATATGTATGTAAAAATAAGTGTAACATGCGTGCTTTTGATTATGCTAAGGAAATATCCCTTGTGACCCTTCCAATTTTTATATTATAAAAAAACTCGTTTCGAAGGCACGCAAGAAAACAAAAAGTTTATTGATGAAAGTATTGATATTGAAAGGTCGATTTCGTTGCGGATCATTATGCATTATAAATTTTCAGTGTTTCCCAACTTTTTCACGAGGCTCAAGTTTTATCTTTTAGTCCAATAAAGATAAGACATTTAAGAAAGGTTTTTCATGGTACTTTTGCGAAAGCTATTACACATGTTGGTCTCTTACAGCTTATATGTACCATACTATGATTTGATTGCGAAAAACATGGGTAAAGGTTAAAAAATGCAGGGCTGACATAACACACAATCTAGCTAATTTTCTCGGCGTTAAAACGAACCTTTTGCTTCGGCAAGTGTTAGAAACGACTATATAAAAGCCATGAACTAAATCCATATCCTATGCGTTTGCAAGATTAAAAGAAACGCAAAGAAGGTTGTACAAGCCGATTAGACGGTGAGTTCTATGCTCTTTCATTTTGTTGACTTTTTATAAACTTACAGGAGGACAAAGCACAGGTAAAAGTTGTAACAAAATCCCCGTACAGATTTGGTGTTCCAGCTTATTCAAAGAACCCTGTTTGCACAACTTATATTTGCTGGTCCATTCGTAAGAATGGATGAATGAGATCTTCTTAACAGTTGAACAGTTTAAACGGGAAGAAAAATAGGGCTAACGAGGGACAGCATGAATACTCTGTCTCTGACATCAAATCACAACCTAGACAAGTACCATAAAATAATAGGCTGGGATGGGACTGAGTCGTCTGAGATCATTATGTGAATAAGTGTCGACTGAGATTACCGTTTTCAGCATAAATATGAAGAACTTTGTCTGAATCTAGGTCCAATGGCTGTTTGCAAGTTTCTCTGCCTAAGCACCTACAAGAACTTGCAAAATTTCTTGCCTGTTTTCCTAGCCAAAAGAAAGATGTTTCTACTTGGACAAATCTTGACCTGATGATTTCCTGCACGTACAGCAAAAATTTGAAACATTTTTCTTGTCCAAAAATTATCTGCCACAGAGAACACGCAGACTACCGAGTTTTCACCACGAGCAAGGAATTTTTGGCAACTATGCCAAATTCAAGGAATGTGTAAAAATGTATATATATGTATGTTTGCTTTGCTTTTTCTGCATAAGGATAAGGAGAGTACAGAAGGTACTCACAAAAGTCTCAAGAAGTAAGTTTTTGCTACATACTTGTATCTAACACGGGAAATGCTTAAAGGGGATAACTGCATCTTTTTCTGGGGCTCTCAAGAAACACACCTATAAATAATTCGAGTGGGGAAATGGAACACGCAGCTTTGAGTCATTCACGTCAGTAGTCCAAAGGCCTTTATCATGGTAAAATTTCAACGAACTTGCAATATTCGGAGTAAAGCCAAGATTGCAGTAATCAGTGAATTGCAGACGTGCTCCTTTGGTCATTCAGTAAAAACTGCCTGGATGTAGGGTGTAAGTCCTACACTGTAGGACCTAAACAATCTGCGATCATGTCAACTGAAAAATGCGAGTCTATACACAACACAAGTCACATTCAACATCTCTCATCAATAAAACGAGATTAGCATTCCTAGAATTTCTCCGGTCCTGCACGTTTTAAATATGACTAATAAATGTACATTTGGTATCTTACTGCTTTGTATCCTACTTTGACACAACTCATTAAGTAATAGCACGAGTTTTCAGCAGGTAACAACGATTTTCTTTCTACATTTAATAGCAAATAATAACTTTGGTGTTCACGGCCTTGGGCATACACCTCTTCTTCCTTTGTTGTATGTTACGAAATGTAGATATGTCGAATACCTTGGATATTGTGTATAATATCACATTTTTGAGTATTTCGCTTTTACTGTACCACATTTGTAACATGTTTCAATATGCTTGTCGTTCTTGTGGTATTGACATGTTATCACATAGCGCACGTTAAATTACAAAACTGCTACATGCGTACACATTCTTTCGTGAAAGTCATGCATACATTATACTTTTTCCTGAAAACTACAAAAAAACGAGACAAGTATAACCGAATCTCTTGAGATACGCAATCCACCTGTCAGTTTCATTGCTTCTGGTACGCAAAGAATATGTCTTGGCATGTCATTCAACTTTTTTATTGAAATTGATCGAAAGCCTTTTCTAAAGAGCAACTTTCACAAAACTTGTGTAGGAAGTTTCCGTTATGCTTGATATACATTTACTATTATTACAAGCTTGAAACTTTAGTGAATGATATAATCTTGTGGTAGTTATATAAATAGTTATTACATCAATCGCTCGCTTGTGTAGGCACAGGCGAAAAAAATGACAAAAAAGTTGTTCCATTACAAAGTAAAATGAAAAGAACACGACAGGTACATGCCTGATGAGTTCCCATGTAGTTCTGACTGGCTTGCGTAAAAAAGATGTATCGCAACAGTATCGGTTTGTACACTTTTACCCTAATATAAAGTTTAAATTGTATTCTCCAGTCAGATAAATATCCATTATCCATTTTGTAGTAAAATCATTCGTCTGGAAATCGTGTACAGTCATGATCCTTTCAACAACAGGTACCAAAACTTGCACACACGCATGTATTGAGCATTTGAAGATTCAAAGATATTGTCAAATTTGCTACAGTGCGTGGTTTTGCGTTTGCCTTAGCTCATATTCAAACATAGACTCTACTGGTATATGAAATCTTTACTCAAATTTGTAGGAGTTTTTGCGACAAGCGTAACTGTCCAATTTTAAGCAGTGGGCAAGTACAGAAAATCTATATGGATGAAGGAATACCAGTTTTGTAATAATACAAAGTAATTGTTTGTTCGAGTAGGCTAAATATCCACAAGCCAGCAATAATATTACATAACGATACCCAATATTATTCCAAAGTTCCCTCAAGAACAATAACAACATAAATTTCAAATTCATTTTTGCATGTTCAAATAGTTCAAAATCAGATATATAGAGATTTTATATATTTATAGAGATAAGTAGGCATGGAAGAGTACAAATCATTTCTAAGCGTATTACCCATTTTCTACACATATAACGTACAAAAAACTGTTTTCAACTCATGTAGCCAATTTTTGTTTACTCAAGTCTTCTCACTGAACACAGGAACAATACGCAAGACCAAAATAAAAATGCCATTTAATCCGTAAGAATTGCTTTTCTAATACCCCTGTCTTACCGATCTTTTTAAATTGCTTGCGTCTCCTTGCTTCTAGTCTCTTACCTTTTCCTATTATTAGCATTGGATTTCAAAACGCGACTCTTTTCTTTGAAATTCTCTTCTAATTTCGAATTTGTTCCGTGGAAATATATAGTGTGCGTGGAGGTTGTAGCATAAATCCTTAAGACCTACCAACGAATTGAATGCCTTCCCACAGAGTTCCATACTAATAACATACATACATAGTATAAAAATCACTTACACATGTACGTAATCCAATATACTACATAATATGACTTTTCTTCTTTCATGAGAAAAAAATCTTGTAGGAATTCCGCAAAAAAGTAGAAATTGCTACACGTAACGTAACATTTTACAATAGACCAGACTGAAGAAAATTGAAGAAAGAAGCAAGCAAGTTGAAGTGATCCTTTCAAAAAGTGCTTTCTTTTTATGGATTGATCACAGTACATTTTATGCAGTGCAAAAAGTCCTTCATCCTCACTTGCTTTCAATATACCTACAATGTGTGCAAATACTATGCGAGTGAGCATACACATCTTCCATCAAATATATCTACAACTCATGAGTAAACCTAAACATGTTTAACAGGAGTGCTCACAAAACGCGAAAAAATGCAGGGAAAAGATGGAGAGGAAGAGCATAGTCTTGAGGTCCGGAAGCAATAAGGCATTCACGTTTTTTCTCCTTTCTTCATGAAATAGGAATTATTATTGTACATTTGAACATTCGACATTCTTTTTCTAAAGGAAAAGACATTTTATGCTGGTTGTATACTCTATGAGGATCCTAAAGCGGAGAAAGTGAGCGTATGTATGTGACACATACTCCAACTCCAACACAAGGAAGAAATCAGAAGTAGTAGATTTTTTTCTTCTCCGCAAAAAGTCAGGAGAGAAAGGAAGAAAAAAAATTTGAGGTATAAAAAGCCACTGGCAATACTACAGTTTATAGCACTGGTACTACTAAAACTGCTTTCTTTAAAGGTATTACATACCATTCACGGTGAATTTGCCATCTGTAACCCAGTAAGGTAGGAATCCTTCAGTGTCAGTCCCCTCATGCTTGAAAACCAATTTCCCTGCATCCACATCCGCTTGAGTCCACTGTAATATGGAAATATGGAATATATAGTATACTTATATATGATATGGATAAATACTATGCCTATATATATGCTATGGATATATACTTGGAATATGGGACTTGACAGGGAAATGGTGCGATCGTAGATATTTCCAATTCCACTCCCACCCGCTCCAGATGCTGATGGATTTCCTTTGGTGGAATATTTGAGGGCTGCTCGGTCGGAGTCCCAGTCCTCATCCACATAATTCAAAATATCCTTGCTCAGTCTTCGCATCCCACCATTCACCACATTTACAGAGAGGGTGGCTGAAGGTGCCCGTTTTGGGGGATGATTATTAACCCCCTTTACTATAATATCGAGTTGGCAGGCGTACATAAAGTTGGCATCCATGTTCCAGGCGACCAGCTCAATCTTATCTCGTGGCGTCTCTGAACCATCGTGACGATAAAATATTCTCGCCTTATCCAAGTCGAGTGAGGAGAATCTGTCGATGAGATAATGAGAGGCGGAGGAATGTGAAGAGTGTAGTGAAGTGAATGAGGGAGATAGGCGTAGGGACTCGCGTTCTTTCTCCAAAACACCAAAGGATGGTCCCGAAGTGATGTTAAAGTAGACAGGCTGTTCGTCTGAGGAACTCCCAGCAATGCGTATCCTGAGAATTTTTGATGAGATCGAGTCCTTCCCACCTTCCATCACAATGAGTGGCTTAAGTGTAACAGAGCTGGGCTTCTTTCTTGTGAAATGATGAATGTCGCATCGAAATGGGCCTGACGTCAGTGTCACTTCCAAGTGTGTAGTAGAAACGTTGAAAACGAACCAATCCGTCATTGGGGAGAACGGGGTCAGCTTGAAGGAGTAAAAAACTCTTTTGGCAACCAAGTCCGCTTGAGTGAATGAGACTGCTGGAGAGGAGCCCAGAGTCAATGAGTTGGTGGCGGCTTGGGTACGAAATTGCAGAAAACCAAAACGTGGAGGATCCACGATGATGTATCTGATTGCTTGATCTGATGTGGATAGAGGGAATGTGCGATACTGGAGCGATCTTGAGGAGATTGGCGTGTCAGTGGTGCCATTCAAGCTGAAAGTGTTTGTACCCGATTGTTCAAGGCGGAGTGACACGATCCGGAGACGAAACCGGAATTCAGAAGGCACTTTCGTTTCAGATAAGGAAACATGGAATGTGAACTCGTCCTCAGTGGGCATGTCACTGCAAAACAGAAACAGAACAGGAAATAGAACACAACCATTGTTGGATATTTAGCGACACTTTGGCTTTATATAATTCATATGATGCTTTCACCCACAGGAGAAAGTATGTGTTTAATGTGCGTGGATAATTATACATACATATATTCATGTTTACACAAACAGCCATTACATTGTATTTTCAGTGATTTATATGCCACATCCAAAACACAAAGACATGGTAAAACTGGTGCCAATCGATAAATGCTCTAGACATGGACAATGTTTAGCTCTGCTGACCCATTTTCATACTGCTTTCTTTGATCTACGCTATAACTTTTCTGCTCATCTCTCGCAAAATGTTTATGAATATGAACAAAAACATCATGTTCAAAAAAATGGTTTGCTGTTCCCTTTATTGCCTGTAAAACTACTAAAGTTGAAAGTTTTTCATCAGAAAAGGGCAAATTTGCAAAGCGTTGCGCATTGTTTGCAAAAGGAGGAAAATTCAAGGAAAATGTAAACATGCTTGTAAAGTTTCATGACAAAGAAGTTCAAAGAGTGAAAAGTGTGCATTGCAACTTTTGCAACAGATGCTGAAATACATACATTAAGAGTCTTTTATTTTTATTATGACGCTATTATTGAAGCTGCACTGAACATTTCACTTCATGAAGTACGTGACATGATTGTTTCAAATTCGGTAATTTGTATGTATGTCTGAAAGCGATGAGTATGCGTAAGATGGGATATTAGCGCTACTTTACAGCGGGCGATGGATATGGGTATGACTGTATTTAGTAGCGAAAAGAGATGTAAATTTCTTTAAAGGGAAATGCAAAACTACAAAAGTTAAGTCGGTGCAATATCGGGTAGAAAACTGGAAACCGTCCAGAGTAAACGGTTGAAAACATACAAAAAATAGAACAACAGAAAACAGCGCGCACACACAGGAACTCTGGTATATTGCTTTATGTCTGCCTGCACACGCTGTCAACGGTTGTTCCACTTATTTCAACCAGTCGCCGTCTATTAGACAGATAATATTATGGCTATGAAGGGGAAAGCGCCGTTTTTACAACATCAGTGGAGCGTGTGGCAGACAAAGTATGAGATTTTTTATATTGGTACGTATGCCTACGTAAAACCATTTTGCACTGTTGTATATAAAAAATATAAATAATGTAGGTACTTGCCTGGGTCTCTGCAACAAATACCGGAGACGGCCAGCCTGTAAATCTAATTGTGTGAAATGGTCAGCGCTTGCCCATTGACCATTTGTCCTTCGAAGTTGCAAGATGCCAGCTTTTGGAGGTGACACAACATGGTATTCCACTACAAGCCCTTGTTCTGCTGCATTCGACGTGAAACTAAGATTAGCGTTGCTGATAAGTGCAGCTGTGCCCATCACGTTGGCCACTTCAAGACCGGTGTTCACTTCTGGTGCGATGCGTAACGAAAAAGTCTCGATTCTCAGTACGGTCGTTTGTGAAATGCTACTACCATCCGTCACTTTCAGTGCAATTTTTGAGCTCTTGAGTCCTTGATCCACATACCTGGAAAGCAAATATTACAAACACTTGACACAACATTCTTGAACTCACTTATCAAAGGACCTTCAAGTATAAAAATATATGTTGATCCTATGTAAGCATTGACCAGACCAATTAAATTGGCAATTTTCGTAAAATTCAAAGCTTTATACAATTTTTAAGATTCAAATAATACTTTCACTTTTGCTACATAAAGTGTATTTATCTATTATTAAAATGCCTCCATACTACTGTTTAATAGAAATCGCAGAAAACAACCAGAGAGACTTAGAAAATAGTTTAGCTTGCGTGCATTAATCATTTCGAATTCCAATCCCTTTGTCAAAGTTTTTAGTTTTGGACCAGCAAGCAAATGGTGCAACTTGCACAAATACAAATCTCATTTAACTACTTTTCTCTACATGAGTGTATGGGAATTAGATTCGGACCCCAACGTTCGAAAAGTTTATAGAATGTTTTTACTATTCAAGACAATATGTAATAATATGGCAGAACTAAGTCGCATTATAAAGTAGGTTTTATAAATAAATATAATCACTTGATATAAACATAATATAATATTTAAAATGTTTAATTGATAGAATAGACAATTTATAGAATATTACAGTCGTCAAGTATTTAATTTCCACCATTATGATAATACCAGCAAACGATTTAGTACAGGTTTACATCCGTCATCCGGCCTACTCAAATCTCTTTGAAACCAAAGCATGCATAATAATTTGGGAAATATATTATGCTTAGTCAGACGCCACGTTTGCAGGAAGACAAAAGGAGCAAACTTTCTCTGCATATATTATTCACTTGTGTTTAAAAAAGAAGATGAGTGAGGTGGAAGCCCTGTAGGGATGCTTTCTATACTAACAAGCGGCAATAACCTTTTTAACCAGTGTATCTGTCTGTAGGATATGCCCATCTGCCTTGAACATATCTTCAAATATTACACTACCCAGAGTAACAACCCATATAGTTATAAAAGCTAGGAAGAAAGTGAGCGCGTGTACGGGACCAGGCTTCATCCAAGTTAGTTACGTGGAGCACAAGAGAAATACAGACACACAGAGTTTTCAGGTTACCAGGCTTTGATACTCACAGGCGCACATACACAGGTTTTTGGCTCTAGAGACCTTAATCCCGCTTGATTTGCGACTTGATTCGCTCCCATGGCTCACAAAAAAATACAAAAATATCTTTGCAACTTATAGCAAGACAGCTTAGGTTTCTGGTTTTACGAAACTTGCAGAGAAAAAAAAACTTTAGTTTATAGGTTTCTAGTGTAAACTAACCAAACACATAACAAGCTTTCTCTTATTGTGAAGCTACAGCTAGCAATATTACCACAAAACATTGAACCTGTGTATAGCAGCTGCTTGTTTTCAAATGGTTTTAAAACCACTAAGGCCGTGCTTATAATATTACAGCAGGCTTTCCTTCATTACATAATATGTAGTTAACATATCTATTAATGTACCTATACACAACTAAAAACGGAAAAGAGAAAATGGAGGGTAAATAGGTCCGAGTATTAGGAAGGAGGAAACCAGATTTTCGAATTATTCTTTACCTACTTACTTACTTTCACTTAGCAGCAGCTATTTTCAAATCATATGAGTACCTACACGCTGTGGCATTAAAGTTATTTTCGCTTGCTTTGCCTTCCTAATGCTACGCACACTGAACTGACAAAAGACTTCGCAGCATCAGAGTTTACTTGAACCACCTCTCATAACAATAGTCATAACGTAATCCCCTCATACATCTTACATTCTCTGTTCAAAACATTTCTTTTCGGTGCTACGCCTCGATCTGGATTGCCCATTCTTAGTGTACAGGATGGAAAGGCTTTTAAAAGCAGATTCATAATGTTCATCATATTGTGTTACATTAAGATACACGTCAGCCTGTCTTAATGCTCCTTTCCCCGAACATTATACGTCTCCCAAGGAAAACACTACGCAGGAAAAGTATAAATATTCTACTTTTTATAAGAAACCCGAATTCTGTTTTCTTTTTTCAACTTGTAAGAGGTTTAGTTTGTAAGCACTAGTCAAGTTTGCATATTCTTTTAAAAATAAAACTGTAACCAAACGAAGCAACAGATATTTATATAACAAAGTACGAAAGAGAAAGACGCACAATTGACATATTATCCAGTTTACAATCTAATCTTATTTAGAAATGTGGCAAGATTTAAAGATTGATTTGCTGGGCTTGCTCTAAACTTGTACACAAACTGAAAAATTCCATTTACTAAAAGGTCAAGAATACATTACAAATATTCAAGAATTCAGCTTGTATGTCTAAGCATTTTGATTATAGATTTAACTAAATCTACAATCGAGATACCAATGTATCAAACGAAATGTACATGTTTTTCAATGTTTCAATGAGAGATTTATTCATTATTTTGTTTTCTATATTGCTTCGCAATTGTAATAAATTTGATGATTTCCCAATGCTTAATTAAAAATTTCATATTTAGTTAAAGCTTTCCTTGTTATCATTCTTGTTACACTTTTGTGCCAACCATGGCCTGCCTATCTAATTTGATCCAATCCCAAACTATAGTACTCTACATTTACTTAACATAAAACAAAACCTAGATTTGATGGATACCACAAACAGTCACCAATGCATTGCAATGCACCGAAAAAGAAGGTGCATCAATAAAGTATTATGCCCAAATGAAAATAACTAGTCTTGCAGTTAAATGAATAAAAAGCTAAAATAAAATAAATACCCATTTGAGAGAAAAATTAAAAATACACAGCATTTTCATCAGAGATTTTACTAGCTCATTCCATAAATTTAACGTGACATATTTTAAAGATGGAATACTTCTGAACTAGCCTGCTAGTGATATGCCTTTATTTTTGCAAATGCATTTGTGTTTTCTCTCTTCAATGTAAAATTTAAAGTTTGTAATGTGGAAGTTCTTGTGGTGTGCAATGTCACCTTTAATAAGCTTCTATGTCATGTTTAAAAGTGCAAAGAAAACTTTTCGGAGAGTTTTAAAGAAAGCATGTTCGGATTCCAATTCATTTATTCCTTTGCTTCGTCCAAAATCTACTGTAACACAATTCAAGTTGTGGTTACACGACAGTCTGGTTAGACTGTCAAAGCGGAATAAATGAGAAAAGTCATTTCGCATTCTTCTTTGTTAAATTTTAATCAGCATAAAACACAAACTGCCTACTGTACACCGAGATGTCTAGAATGTATAATATCATCATTGGAAAAGACTCTCGCTCCTAGCAGCTCCACATGCTATTTTTTCTTCCGTTTTGGCTAATTTAAACTTACCAAACACGTCCGGACTCAAGGTCAGCCTGAGTAAAGTTGCGCAACGGCTTTCCAGGATCAGAAGAAAGTTCTAAGTAGCCCTTTTTCTCCGCTGCGGCTGTCCCAATGGATACCACTGTGAAATGGAGCTCTTCCGAAGGAGTATCCGGATCCAAGGCTGTAATTACATCCGGCATAAGTTTGATGCGGGTGTTCTAAATTATTCGAAAAATGAATTAAATTTTACGTTAGCTCCATTAGCTCTTCCATTAGTATATCAAAGAACCCTAACCATTCAACAGAATGATGCCTTTGAACTACATTAACAATCTATATGGGGTAGTTAGCACTGAATGCATCTTATACTTACTGAATAGATGCGCATATATCTTTTATTGCAATGTTAATGTCCTATATATATAAGTATATTTCTATACGGTCCTTTCGTTATTTCTTAATTACCACTTTTGCATACGCCGCATGAAATAGAAGCGGAAGCTCAGATTTTTAAGCCCAGTATACAAAAAGTAAAAGTACATCTTTCTTTGCTCAACAATATATTATTCCGTTGATTGGTTAATTCGCGTATATACTTTTTTACAAAGTGTGTGCATGTGTGTACTGAAACAATGAACACCGACCAACAACGGAAGTCCAGTCTTAATTATTTTGTTCCTGTTTATTCTCTCTCCTCCTCTCGAAAATCATGCTTGCCTACCAGCTTATCGGTAACGATAAAACACAACAATGTATTTTGCACCACAACCTTCTGAACTAATGAAACTTTGCCGTGACTAAACTTGTCTCGTTCAACTTTTTAGTAGAAAAGGAAAAGATTCATTTCGCCTAATAAACAGGAATTTTGCTAGCATCATTTCCATAAATCTTTGAGCTTACTCACATTCTCACATACATGGTGCATATACACCAGCATACTCTATGGTCCGCAGATCAGTGCTGAAAATACATAATATATATATAACTGAGAATAAATTGCCTTAAAGACCTGCCCATCTACAGCTCTGTTCCATCGTACGCCCTAAGCGCCACCACTTAAGCCTGGCGATCTTTGTCTTGCCTCCATGCATTTCATTCTTTTCCCTTTCGTTTCCTTCCTCCTTTTCTTCTTCCATCTCTTGCCTGTTTCCACCACATCGAACGGAGATGCAACAACGAACAGCAGCATTCTGCTGGCTCGTGTGTGAGTGAGGCAAAATAAACGAGCAGTGAAAATCTTAATGTATACATCAAGGCATATACATTGCATAAGCTGCGGCGTTCCTACCCACCTAAATATGTACTAGTTATAAAGTTGAGCACAGGAAAAAACTAAGCCCTTAATAATATATAATAATAATATCGTATCGTAACGCAAGATAAATGACTGGAAGGACGAGTTAAAAGTAAGCAGAAAAACACAGTTGGGAGTCGCCTTTTCATTCTTCTCTTCCTATCCCTCCAGACTTTCTCTGTTCATTTTTAAAAGGGCTAACCTAACCGCCAACAACTTCCCTCGAAATCTCCATCAGAATACTGAATTATCTATTTGCTCTATATAGATGCTACCAGATTGCATATCAAAACATTGCTTGCTTGCTTTTGAGATATAGGTACTATATGATATTATTAAGTTTCCTTTGCATTGTAGAGCTATTAGCAAACCCGGCGGTATAAATGCCAAAAATATATACACACACAGCAAAACTGTCTTGGAGCAGTTTTCTATAAAACTTGTGTTTTTGCTTTCTCAAATTTTTGCTTACCTCAGCAAGACGAAGGGCCGAGCCGGGCGCTACTCGAATTTCAGGCGGATCATTGACTGCAGTTATTTCCACAGGCAGTGTCAATACTCTTTCATCCTGGAGATATTCCACAGGGAGATCAGCATCATCGTCCAAGTTTCCAAAAGTCAATTGTCATTGTCGTTGTCATCATCATTGTCATCATCAAAGAAACACAAGAAGATGAGTTGAGGAAAGTAAAGAAAGTTAAGTTTAGATGAGAAAGCCAGTTTTCCGGGCGTTTACGGCGGAAAATGTAGACAATTTTAGACATTGCATTTATTTTCCCCGCAGGAAAATCCATAAGATGATATCCAATGATGACAGGCAACCAGACAGTAATAATAGGCCGATGTAAGTTGTTGTAGCATGCCAGTGACAGAATCATCAACATCAGTGCAATCATCATCGTCATTGTCCCAAAAATGCAACGTGGGTGCAGAAGAAGCCGCATTGATAAAAGAAAAACAGGCCGAAGGGAAGAACATGTCAAAAAAGAAAAGAAAACGACATTATATCATCAGTAGAGAAAACGCTTATTTTTATTACTAAAAGTGAAATTCCTATTGTTGAAGATGCAGAAGGGTATTTCCAACAAGATAAGTTGTGCTACTAGCTTCTGCATATCGTTTGATTCCCTTGAAATTCTCCTCAAGTTTCAAAAACATTGAAATGATTTTGTCAATAGACTTTTGTCCAAAAGAGCTTTTGTTCTGGAGAATATCACAAAACTTGTACTCAAGTGTAAACACACAGTCACATAGTGTGTTTGGTGCATCATATACGGAAAGGTCTAATAAATCGATAGTTCAGGAGATCCGATTTATATTTAATATTTATTACACTGCAAGCCGATTCGGTTGACTAACTGGCTGTATGGCAGGAAAGGGGGGAAGTGAAAGCAGTAAACAGAGGGAAGGAATGATGAAAAGTGCATTATTGTTCCCACACTCCCCCTCTTCTTTGTGAAGTATAATCCTTTTGTTAAGTGAAAGGATCGACATAAAGGCTAACCTAGCATTATTATACGTGGGATTAGAAGGTCGTTTGATGAAGGAAAAGCGCACTTTTTCCCAAGGCAAAAACACATAGAGACGAAATTCATCATCAGCTAATAATAATAAGGTACATCATGCAGAAAGATAAGTTGAATGCCCGGTGATAACCTGGTATAGCAAGAGTACAAAGTACACGAAAAGCAAAAACGAAGTTAAAGAATAGTGAACAAAAAGCATTGACTGAGCTGCCAATAATAAAATCTGATAGATTTTTAACCGAGTGGGAAAATATTGTGATGGATGAGAAAACCTCAAAATAAACCACAATTCATGTTTCGTGGAAAGCTTTTATCGCGCGAGTATAAAGGGAAAACGACCCGGATAGAATTGCACAAGTAACATTACAATGAAGTGAAAGCAATCTAACAATGTTTGAGTTAGGGAATACTTCATATCTCGTAGGAGCTGTCAAATGGGAACTTGAAACGATACTTAAAGGAGATAAGTTACAACAATTCTATGTTAACTATAAATACAAATAATAACCAACTTTAAATATCTTAATTAAACAACCTTATACGGTATAATTGTTTACAGAAAATATCCATTTGTATCATCAGCCATCACCACACTAAAATTTCTCATAAATTATATTCAAAAACACAACTTTTTGTCATAACTTCTTACTTCTTCTAATACTGTGTAGCCTTTGATGGTGTTCGCCTGGATTAGGAAGAATACGAAGAAAGCAAATAAGATATCTTTTCCCTTCGACGTCACTCATCCTATCATCATCCATCCATGACCTCTTTTCATTTTCCTTTCTATTTTTTGCTTCCTATCTGCTACAATCTTGCTATTTTTTCCGCTTTTTATTGATGGCATGTAATTGAGTGTAATACAATCTAGATTGATCCTCAGTTGGTAAAAAACGTGGATAATGTAGTGTTGTTTCCTAACATTGCATCTAATACCTTTAGTCTATGTTCTTAGGTGTGCTCAGCAAAAAAGGCAAACGTCAAAAGAAAGGTTAATCATATATAAAACTGCAAGTGGAATGTTGTAAAGCGAGAAAAGAGGAAAAGAATCAAACAACGAATCAGAGAATCTTTTTAGAGGATAGTTTTCACTACACCATGAAATTTAACGGATGTCCGTATCTGCCTTGCACAAACACACAAGAAACATCAGCAGATAAGTTAGTTAGTGAACCGTTTCCAGTTTCACGGAATGAAAGCATCTCAGCAAATGACGAATCCATGTGTAAAGGCATACAACGGGAAAAAGTAGCGTACAGACAAAAGGAACAACAGAAGCAGACACGAGAAAATTCCAAAGAAGATAGTATTTCTCTCTCGCTTTTCCCCCATCCATTATCTTAGGAGCAAGAGAAGAATCGAGACTGAACAGATGAATTTCGTGGCCCACGCTCTCTGTACTTTTCTGCTATTTTTTTACCTCCCATGAAATCAGAAATCTTAGAAGACTACCAAGAACTTTGCCCGTCATTATCACCCAAGCTTTTATCAAAGCCACACCATACCACCTCTACCACTCATTCTTCAAGGGACAGTGAAAGAAAAAGATGATGAGAATGGTCTTGGTTGTTTTTATTTTCGTATGAAGACCACACTTTTGGTTAGTTTCTCTTGAATTTTGTGCATCCCTCATAAAAACATAATGCGTGGGAATGTAAGGCCAAAAATGCTTTGAAAGGGGACTCGTCTATAGTCGAACAGAAAAGACTTTCTCTTTTTATTTCCTGCCTTCAAATAATATGCGCCACCTAAGGTGGTGGTTACATATATAGAAAAGATTATTATTATAAGCACGGCTTAACTAACTTCATACATAATAAGAAATGAGGAGAGAGGATAGTCTACCCAAAAAAGCGAGCAAAGCGCTGTTGGCAATTGTTTTTGTACAGGAACAACAAAAACGAAAAAAGCAGATAGAGAAAGCGGAAAAGAGAAAGAGCAAAAAATGTTGAGTGCGGTTGCCTGGAAAGTGTACAAGGAAAAACGTTTCAGGGAGAAAGAGTGCAGAGCACTGACTCCGGGTGAGTAAGCCTGAAGCAATAGTAAATAGCTGTAGCATCTTTTCTTTCGTGCGTGGCAAGCCAAGACAAATAATACATTTGTTATGAGCGGGGTTCGTATACCTAGAGAACATACCACACACAACACCACCACAGACATAATACCAAAACCAAACCAAAGACGACGACCATACTATTATCGTCTGTGTTACTCTGGTATATGTAGAAGTTCAATGTGTGGCGGTTTTGTTGGTGATATGTGGCAGTGGTGGTGGTGGTGTGTGCAGCACAATAATATCGTCTCCTTCTGATGATCATCAACATTAGAAACTGCCTCTGAAACTTTTCTATTGAGGAAACCAGAGAAAAGGATAAGGCTCTGTGAGTTGTGATGTGCTTAAGCTTATTATTAGGAATGCACCTTCTATTATTAATGCTTCTTATGCTCAACTATTACAACTAACGTAGAAAGCTATTATAAATACTAGTGAGTAGCGATTGCATGCTTTAGCGTTTCTCTTTGACTTTCCATTACTATTGCTAAGTCATGGGAGGATGAGTATATAGTATATATTACACTACACTGTCTCAAGTTCTCCGCGTATTTGATAGATTGGATTGTTGTTGGGTGACAAAAGGTATGTGTATTATTGCTACTATTTTAGCAGCAATAAGGATTTCATTTCCTGTCTCGTATTCAGCGTTAGGAACCGCCGCACACACACAAAACATAAGAAACACTTTCTCTTTTTTCTCCTTTGAGCTTTTTCGTCTTTACTCTTTACTTTATCCACATTACTATTTTTTCTGCCAATATCATGGAAGACTGGAAGTGAGTGAGCTGTAAGCAAAGCAATCAAAGCCTAAAGAGCGCGTACGAACACAGCATTTCCAACAACAATGTCCAAAGTATATCACCGTCAAGTATATATCTGAAAGTAAGATTGCTATAATCCATCTGGTCTCTCCGTTTAGCACTCTCTTTGCTTTTTGCAGTGTAGCCCTCAAACATCACAACTATTAATACTGCTACTGCTGCTGGTATATAGTTTGCACTTAAATGTTGCCAAAGCTTTGGATAGTTTATCGGTCGATTCTCTAAGGAGAGGAAATAATGGGAAAGCTACACATAACAAAACTTTATGGCGAACTACAAAATGATACTGCTTATGAATGTTATCATATCAAAGGAGATATATCGTATGTTACTTTATAGTTTATCATTCACTAAAATTTTACCTCTTATTTGTCAGTTGAGAAAAGCATTAAATATGCATTCAGTTAATCGAGAAAGTATTTCTTAAATGTTAATTTAATTTATACATAATATTTCAGTTTAGTTATCTCCGAAATGACTTTCTAAAATGTTGCTGCAGTTTTCTCTAAACGAATAATCTATACAATACAATATACAATGAATGAGTGCTGCTGCTTTTATTGCCGATTTGCCAAACAAGATGTTAGATACTTTAGAACAAGTTGCATATTGTCGCCCAAGTTTCTGTCTTTATACGAAAGTGCATACAAGGAAAAACCATCACCACCAAGTTGTGGTCTACTCTCATTTCTTCTTTCTCCCAGTATTTTCCATCTTCAAAGCTGTCGGCGATTTCACCACACTACCACACCGCACTGCCGTGCTGCCGCTCGTTTAAGCATACACACCAGAAACAATAACGCACAGGGCGTATCAGTATTTTAGTTTCACACATGAGATAAATACATACTCACAAGGAGTACCTTTCTTTGACTACGCACAAACAAAAATTAAATGCATCATTTCTGGTAGATTTAAGTGCGTAGATTACGATGATGCCCGTTAAAATCCCGAATGGGCCTTTGCAGAGACGCTGGCAGCGTTGGACGTCGCCCGCCGTAAGCGTTTATGCCGTGCTTACTACACAGCATCGAGCACCTGGAAGTCTCACTTGCGCTCCTCCCCTTCATTTCTTTTTTCTTCTCTCCAACACACTGCTGCAGCCTGCAGCAGTAGCTCCTCCCCCGCTCACCTCCGCCGCGCGCGCGCTCTCTCCCTCTCCCTCTCTGTTGCACAGGCTGGTATAAAACGGAGTGAAGATAAGGGGGAGAAGCAAAAAACTTGCGCTTTCCAGTGGTTGATGCTATGTAGTAAGCACTGCATTAACGCTTACGTCGGGCGGAGTCCAACGCTGCCAGCGTTTCTGCAAAGGCCCATTCGGGGTTTTCACGGGCACCATCGTAATCTACGCACCCAAATCTACCAGAAATTATGTATTTCATTTCAGTTTGTGCGTAGTCAAAGAAAGGTACTCCTTGTCAGTTGCACAATGTGACACGGATGCAAAATGTTTTGATATCACACTTCACATGATGACGACTCTTCAGGCTACTCATGCATATTTATGCGCGTTTCTTAACGTGCCGCTGATTGTGTGTATGACAATGGATAAAAATGCTGACAAGTACGTGTTATACGTGTGGAGGTGCTTCTCGTTATAGTGCGACAGGAATATAACTTTCCCATCTTTCTGCTTCCGAATCTTTACTGATCCACTTATTTCGCTGATAACCCTTCTCTACTTGCGCATTAAAATACATGTGCACGCAACTAAACTGAAATGAATGCATGCACGTGCACGTGCGTTCCAAATTATGTGCAATCTTTTTATCTTCGTTTTTTGCTTGCTCGTTTTTATTGTATGCCTTAATGCAGGGCTCTGTTACTATACATATGAATCTAACAGCATTCTCGGACATATGCATGTAGCACTATCCTCATATCATCCTCTAGCAAGAAACAAAATCCGGTATAAAAGTTTCAAAAGGGCACCACAAAACACTCTCAATGGAAAGGAGACGGAGTAAGATGGAAAAGGTTAACGTTCTGAAACTACATAACAAGCCTATTACAAGAAGCAAGGACGCGAGCGAGATATCATCCGGATCTATTTACATCCATTTACCCCTATCAACAGACTGGCAAAATGTAGGGATTGAGCAACTTGTTCATCGAATATGTATAAAAACTCTGCTAAAGAGAGAAAGAGTGAGACTTTTTCTGCTTCTATGAAACTGGTTAAAATGGAAAGTATATTGTTATTAGTTTAAGCATTACTGCTACTGCTCTTCGTTATATAGGAGCTAAACTGCATGTCGTGTATTTTTATCTTCTCATGTCCTTCAGTACACATGTATTTATTAGAGGGATGTGCATGTATGCTAGTATCGGATCTCAGTACTTTTTTATGCTTTTCCCTTTTCGCTGTTGCTGCTTTCTCTTTTACCGCTGCTTCTGCGACAAAAGGACACAAAGAATAAAATAAGCCTTTTTGCCCAAGTCTTGTTCGACGGAAAAGCGATTATCGAGTACGTGCCAAAATGCTGATTTCTCTACTTCCTCAGGAAACGACTCTACAAGAAATTCTTATGGAGGCTGCTGTATGCTCACGTTATATAACAAAACATAAATACTATACATATGGCTAGAGCTAAAACTTTCTCTTTTTTACGAAAAGTGCTTTTCCACCAGAACTAATAATAATGATGACGATTATGCCGCTTGTGTTTACTCCTTGGTAAAAAATGTAGCCTGTGGGAAGCTCTTTAATAGGTCTCACTACTCTGCGTGGTGATAATTATGTCACATTTTGTGTGCGTGTGTCTGTGGCTGTTTTTGTCTAAACTTCAATAACAACAATGTATAAACAAACAACAGCATAATTTAATATACTACGCTACTTTAATACTGTTTCATCACCCCTTTTTTATCAGTAAAACTTGTATGCACATACCAAAGGACAGAGAAGACTGGAACGAGTTGAAGTACTTTACTTCTAAGCTATCGCTTTCACTACTACTTTCCAAACGGATACGGAAATTAAATCTGGTCGTGTCCTTCCTCACTCACGTTTACTTGCTTCCTTCCCTGCTTACTGACATACATTGAGAATTTGTTTTGTACACTCTTTTTTTCGCCATAAAATACAGAAAGAAAGTAATGGAAAGAAGCTTGGGAAATATTACTTGTTTGCATTTGTCATCGATTTTGTCTTTGACCTTTTTCTGTATGTGTAGTTTTTAAACAGCCATTTGTGCAGTTTTTCTTGTTGTTAGCATGCTTTGTATTAAAACAGCTTCCAGTTGACCTGGTACAATTTCTCCTTCAAAACTCATCCCATTTCCGATCTCCATTCATTTTCTATTCACAAAGTGCACATTGCAGTGACGTTAATGGTTAATTTTAAAAATAAAAAAGAATTTTCATATCATTCTCCAGTCTGCTCTTTTAAAATTTCCAGACACTTTCCCTGCTCTCACCACCAGTATCCTCGGCATATACTGGCAGTACACGACAGAAGACTTCTTTTCCTTTTGTACTTTCTCGCTGTTTCTCACCACTCGCCATAAAAAAGTTTTTGATCAAATAGGCGGAATATTAAAACACACACAGAGACAGTAAGATATTTGCAAAAAATAGTAATAATATAATATGTTCGCGTGTATGCATGGTATGAATCTCTGTTCATTACGTATACCCATGTATTATTTTTTATTTCATTTTAACAACTTTTCCATCTTCTTTTTTTCTTTGTACGCGCTGCTCTGGAATGCGGGCATACTTTTTTCTTTTGCGGTTTGCTTTATAGCGCACTCACTCCCATCACCATCAACTTTTTTACCAGCACCATCGTGTACTAGAGAACAGAAAAAAGACGAGCCATCTTCCGCAGCCAGTCATATATCTACTTTTATATTCTCATCCTTGACTACATTACCGACACGAAAATGAATGCTTGCCTACTGTACATATTTAGTACTACACACACTTGCCTTAGTGTTACTATATAGGTGGGAAATAAAATGTCCACAATAAAGTACACATAGTCTATAAGCGCGCTTCAACGTTTATTATAAGTTGGGGAGTAGTTTATGTACTGGTTTTGCTAACAGAGGACCCAATATTTATTTGATATTTATGCATGTGTAAGAAAAGAAACTTTTTCCTCCTAAAATAGTCTCATTTTTCAAGTTTTTCTAGGCCATTTCACCCTGAAGCAGGCTGGGCGGACAGGAACGTCCAACAACATAGGAGGAGAAAACAGACAGGCAAAAAACATACAATACCTATCTACACAGCAGTGAAGTAAAATCACAAAAGAGAAGATGAAACAATTTTTCTTCTATTTTTGCAAAAACAGCGTGCTATTTTATAAAGCCAAAGACGTAATAAAAAAATGTGTATTTGGTATTACGTATATATATACACGTGTGTGTACAAAAACCAAATATTATGATGTTCTTTGAGTACGTTTTTTTCATGAAGAAGACACTCTCAGCTTTCAACAATCTCATCATCAAGCGAAGCCTGTGAACAACAGCAGCAGTCATTGCACTATACTACCCACTTTTATTGCAGCACGGACCTTTGCAAAAGAGCCTCATCTCTTGTCTCTTTTTGCGAGCTGGGTTGCCAAAAAATTCTTTTCTGTTTTTTCTTTTCTTTCCTTCTCATGCTTCTTGCGATCCTTTTTCCTCATGGAAAGACAAATTCTGTTTTCGGATACGCTTCCGCAGAAGCAGCGCCGTATTTTCCTTTTCGTTAGCTGCTGCTTACTAAACCAACCAACCGACCCAGAATGAATGTAGTCGAAACAGAGAACGGTAATGTGGCAGAGGAACACTTTAAGGTTTGAATAAGTGCACTTACTATTGTGACTAATATAATATAAAGAAAGTATAGTAATAATAAGCAAGTGAAAGCATAAACATACGAGCATTGCATAAAAGCAGTGCTAGTAGATGATTTGCTTGGCGATAGCAGTGGAAGCGGTGGTGGTGTACCAAAATGCGCTGAAAAAGCACTTGAACTCTTTGTTCTTCCTACTACTTCACTTGAATTTATTACTTTTTGGGTGCATAGGATGTAATAAGGTACTTAACATACCTACCCAAAATCTATAATGTGTATATTATACTGGTCTATTACTCAATCATAATATTGTAAAGCGCAAGCATACAAACGGAAAATCATTATATACGTATAGCCTGAGCCAAAGATAACTTGGCATGCCATTAGGTCATACAAAAACTTGGATAGCATAATAGTATTGTTTGGTGGCAATAGTAGTTTTGGTTTAGTTTGTGAGGACACTACGTGTACATTACAGCATTGCCTTACCTTTTTGTCAACTGAAGTGTGTGCTCAAGTATAAGTCATAAAAAAGGGTTGCTCAAGGCTACTTTTTATTGCAGAAGCAAAATGCACACTTGCAATGTGCACCAATCACTTATATACTCACTGACGATTCAATACACACCACTTTCACTTTGACAAGAAAGCAGACCAACTATGGAGAAGGCATAGCAAAATATATTTTATCACTACTTCAAAACCACCACTGCCAAAAAAAGTTTTACTAAAATGTTTCGTATATTAATTAGTGATGCAATGGTAAAGCATTATACTCAATAAGTTGAAATCAGCCGGGAGTGAAAAACGTAGGTGGAGCGGAAATAACTAAAGTACACGAATGTCTATATATGTTAATAGACAAACAACTTACTTTCAACTTTGCAAAATACTTATGTACATTTTTATTGATAAAAATAGAAGGGAGGAAGGATTGGGAGCAGCTGCATAATAATAATTTTTACAAGAAACCTCTATCTGACTTGAGCGAACAAGAGTTGGAATAATATATAGCGCTTTGGGTGTATAGGTTAAAGTTAGACAGCCAGCTAGCCAAATTTCATTTCACGTAAGAAATTTTTTATGGGAACATTATTATCATTATTATTATAAGTACGTCTATTACTATAAAACACTTATATGTGTGATACTATATATCAAGAGGATTCTTTTCCTGATGCTGTGTTATAAAACAAGAGTAAAAGAAAGATGATAGGGAAGCATCTTATAATGATCATAATCTTACCTGAAGATAAGCAGGAAGAAGAAATCCAGAATTCTCCATAAGTCTCAAGACGAGTTCGATAGCGTCACGAGAACTTTCGGCCCCATTATGCCAGTAGCGAACCCGACCAGCACCAACGTCAAGGAGGGAGAAACTTTCACTTCGTGTTGACCCCGATCCAGCGGTTCTAGTCGTCACCTGTAAAATATCCCAGGGTTTTTATAGCATTTCCATTTTCACGGTTATTCCTAAAGTGCACGCCGTATAATGTGGTATTGGTATAACGAAGTGTGGTGTAGTGTGTTGTTATCCACCTCTTTCCATGCGGCTCACACTACACCATATTTATACACTAGATTATTTTACTTTATGCAGAATATTATGGAGAAGGGGTATGTGAGACTGTAAGGTTTTTGATAGTATTTTGAAGAGCAAGTATAGCTTATAATACAGTTTCTGGGTAGAACGACCAATAAGTCTTCTTCTCCCAATCTGCATGCATGCCTAGATGATATTAAATGGAGCAAAAGAGTTTGCCAATGTCTTTTCTGTGGTTTTTCCCCTTGAACGAAGAAAATTGGTTAGTGTGTCTTCCCTACTAATTCTTTGCCGTGTGCCATGTTATTGAAAGCGGGGCAAAGAAGGAGACTGTCGAGCAAACGGAGCAATGCCCCATGCAGCTTTACTAGATTTATTTGCGTTTTCGCATAATCTTTGAATAGCTATGCAGGCAAGAAAACTAGGAATCAAGCGTGTGTGTGTGTGTGTGTGTGATACTCAATTTTGAATCGTGTGTGTTTTAGGGTTTTTTCGCAAAGGATATTCTTAAGGAGATAGGTATACACTTGGTTGTCGTAAAGCCCTAAAAAGTTTTCTTTTAAGATTTTCTCCATGTGTAGCTAGAAACGATAGAAGTTTAGAGTCAAACGTAAAAACCTAATACATGCTTCCCAGAAGTGTGGGGCAGAGTAGAGAGACCAACAGGCAGAACGTATCTAGTAGGCCGAATTGAATCCCTTTTCCTGCTTCGACTCACGTTTAGCCCATTCAGGAAGTAATAGCAAATTAAAACGCTTTCACAACTACCCATTACCATTTAAATCCGATTGCATGCCATTGTACCTACTCCCACTCTTTCTTTATTCGGAAGCCAAAAAAACTCAGAAACAACGAGGGGCTATTTTGAGACCACCAGAAAATTTATTAATTTCATTGTTGAACCTCAAGTGTTTTCTTCATTTATCAGATGACCAGTACAATAACATGATCAGTAAATCAACTACTTTGTAATTAAATATGAAACATTTTCTGTACAGTTTCATTTAAAACAATCAGAAATAATGTGACAGCATCCCAGGAAGAAAAGTCCGTAATATGCAAGAAAATAGGCTTGTATTGTTCTATTCCAAGTTGGTTGCTAAATGATGTTGTTTATTTATGTAGCACTGCATCTTTCTTGCTACTAGTTTTATTTTTGGGCAGACCAATAAAGCTAATGGATATTCTGTAGGTATGATATTATCCTCTTTATCGGCAAGACAAACAGCAACTTCATTATAAGGAAGAATTGGAGCATACTTGATATACACACATTATTCACCATCAAACTTTCACCTTGCTGCTTTCCCTTCTTCTAATCCGGTCCCAAAAAAGGTTTGATAAAGTGCACTCTGCTGCTCATCTCCACTTTAGCATAGATACTAATATATCAAATGATATGAAATGCACATATGTAGCGCACAAAAGGATGACAGCAAAGAAACAATAGACAAACGACATTTTTTCTCCTGTAGTTTTTTGCCATAAAATGCTGACTTTTCCGTATTAATTCTGCTTCTAGTAAAAGTGTACAAGCTCACAGGAGAGACTGTGAGATACAATTTCTCTTTTCCATATGCCACCAATATATATCGTGCGATAGTGTACGTACGTAGCACGTTCTCTTGTACCGTTTTTTGTCTCTCTCCTTTGCTTTCACCGTAGGGATCAATCTCTGTCAATTTTTGCTGAACAATCCTCCCCAAAGACGCAACTCAGACCGTAGGCGTTAATAATGTTAAAAGCGTATCAATGTAGCCGCGGCATTTTCTACAACATACACTACCGCATCATACACTTTTACCTCTTGGTGTTGCCGTCGCCGTTGTCGTCAGCCAGCAACACACAAGAAGATCAGTATTTTATGAAAAAGTCCGTATACGTAAGAAAAATTAGGAGATCAACGTTATATTTATATATCATTTACTATAAGAATCATGTAGGAACAAATGTATATCTTTATAAATAGAAGCTAATCCCTTGAATAAAGCCTTTAAATATTCCGAAGGTGTCACCCAGTTACAGCTCTACATCTACTGTGCGCCAATCCTTTCCAACATGGATTTCGTTTACATCGGAATAATAATTTCTCGTGTTTATCATGCACGAGTGACTCTGTTATGTAGTATGGGAAGTAGGGACCAAAAAGCCTGCTTCTATGCTCCTGTCGTCTGAGGGAGGAAGAGAGATGAAACGCGAGAGAAAGATGAGTGGTGTTTGTTATGCATAAAAAGGAGCATCGCATATCAATATTTGACTTTTACTTCAAAGCCAAAATATTCATTTTGGCGTGTGTGTGTGTGTTTGGGTATGCATATATCTGGGCTTCCGTGTCATTTGTTTACCACCTAAAAAGCTTAAAAGTAGAAGCCAGAGATTCTGTTGTTGCTTCTGCTATTACACAAAAACGCTTTTCTCTATTCGACCTTCGATTTCAGTTATTGTTTAGCTTTTGTCAGCCTCCTTCTCTGGGCTTGTTGACTTCCATGTATATGTATGCACAGCTTATAAAAACAAAATAACAATAATATCATGCATCGTTTTATCATCTTTCTCTGTTCTTTGGAGAAACCAGTCATTCACTGTCATTAATATTAAATTGTGCAATGAATCAAAGTCATCAAGGGGACCAAGTTTAGCCATGCATGCATGTACACAATCTGTATATATTGCGTATTTGTGCAGATTAATATGTATAATATGTGAATAATATTCTCCTGGGTATTCGTGTCGCTTACGTTCCTAAAAAGTTTTCATCGTGACAGATTATAGGACACGGTGAATAACGAGAAAACCGTACATGGGCAAACGTTAATATAGTTATAATATATGCGATATCATGCATTAGTAGACATTCTTGTTGTATGTGTTTCTTCTCAAATGTCAATTTAGTATCCATTTTGTGTACACACAGGGTTGAGAAAGCAAGAGAGAATATGGTGAAACAAGAACAACAACGGGATGGAAAAAGAAGGACAGGTTTCTAGTTTTTTGGCAATTTATCACAAAAAATATAAAAAATGTTCCTTGTTTAGCTAAAACGTATATATTCATTCCTATCTTTTCTAATATTTTACCTCGATTCTTCCTTGTTGAGGTGGCTTGGAAATGCGAAACAGCACACCAGATTCTCGGATGCCAAACTTGGAAAGGTCAAGAGTTATAGCCAAATGACGAGGTGTGATGATGACAGAGTCTCCTTCAGCCACATGAAGCTGGTTCACCCGCATTATCTCCAGCTCACCAACATCCGTTTGTGTCACGATACGAATCATTTCTCGTGGGATGGTGATCACTTCCAGCGAGTTTGTTCCAGATGAAATGACGCCGGTCGAGGAGGATGATGTTGCATTCCCCGTGGTATTTCCTGTGGCTGCACCTGAAATTGAGGCACATCTGCTGTTGCTGCCAGTGCCATTATTGCCTGGTCTCCCGATACAGTAGCGCTCATCAAGAACGTTGCAGCCAGCTGTAACGTTGCTGCTAACATCCACCTCAGGCAGGCCATACGGCTTGTCGTCAATCTGCAGATGCTCAATGCAGCCCTAACAAGACAAGATTAAACAATTGGATAGTGTACATTTCAACTGAAGACTGTCGTACAGATTTCAGAGAATTAAACTTTATGCAAATATTTGCTTTTCTCTCAAGTTGCATACTTATGCAACTGTGCGCGCGTGGGAGTTGAGTGATGAAAATTTATTTTGATTACAACCAACACGCTAGTATTATATTTGCAATGGCCAACGAAATGACTAATTTTTTATTATTTAAATAAAGTGTTTCTTTCATTGGAGGCTTCAGTGCTGAGATGAAAGTTCGAGAAACGAGAAAAAGCGTATTAAAAGTACGTAGCTATGTCGCTTGTAAATTTTGTCGAAGATATATGGTTTAAATGAAAAGAAAAAAACATGGAGGAAATGAACAATCCTTTGTTCCTCTTACCCGGAAACTGTGATCGATTAATCCTAATGTCCTGAGCCTGGGTCGTCTACTTTCTTCGACTCCAAGATAGACCATGTCTGAAACATCTAGATGTCTGCTCCCTCCGCGTGGTGCAGGTTCAGAAATCCAGCTTTGATTGTCTACCATCACAGAGAGAGATTTGGGCGAGGCCTGATCAAAAGAAACACATTATTTACGCATCTGAATGTAAAGACTTCTGATTTAGTATTTGACAGTTAAAACATGTCATAGTATAGATAACAAATATAGCACATCTGATACTTCAATTCCTTGTACATATAATTGTTCGTCGTAAGGAAATTTGGAATTGTTTAAAATTCTGCCAGAACATGACAGGATTTAGTTAGACTAAATTTTCTCAAAACACAACCCGGAAGTTTATGCTGTCAGTTATTTAGCTTTGCCATATTAGTCCAACAAAAGTCTTTTAGTAAAGCTCCTGTGGCGGTTGATACTATTATCTCTTGTCAGCTTTGATAAGGAAATGACTATAGCAATTCGGAGCTTTAATCGAGGCTAAATAGACGATGTGTCATTCGGTAAAAAGTTTGATGTATAGTGTATGTAGATGTTTTTATGCCGCGACATGTCCTGTCATTTTTATTTTTGATCTTGATCCACCATTTGTAATACTTACCATATAGAGTTTTATAAGCTCATGTTTAAGTTTACATGAAACAAAAATGGGATACTTTTCCCTACTTTTTATGTACTTATCTATTTAATGTCTAATCATCTTCTTTATCCTGAAAGACTATAACTTTCAAAATTCCTACTTTTTGTGTTTACGATTCCAAAAAAATCTTCCTCGTACGTTGTGCTACTTACTATGACATTAAAACCTTGAGACATATAGACTATAAACACAGTAATAGTATGTTCAAGAAAAGCCAGTACTTCAATTTTCTGGCTGTCATGTGTGTTTTATCATTTTTATGAATAGCTGGCATGCGCGCAGGTGCTTCCTTAAGCCATAATTCTACATCGATCTGGGTCATGTTAGACAAATGTCGAGATCGTTTTATCTAATTCTTTCCAAAATAGTATAGATGCGGCTACAAGTACAAGTATAACTTAATAGATAAAAGATGGAGGGATATTGTTTTAGTATAGAATTCGGTGGTTTTACCTGAAATGCTACAGCGTGCCACTGTTGATCTGAAATGTTTGTCGGCGATTGCACTTGAAGTGGGCCACTACCAAGCTCAGCAATGAATCGAATCTGAAAAAGCGATAAAAATCATCCGCACATCTATATTATACGCATGTATAAACTTACAAGTAGGTATAGAAAATAAAAAAGAATTTCACCATTACCTTTCCCTTTCTCATCTCCAACGCTAGATAGTCGGGTCTTGATGACATTCCCGAAACATAGAAAATCAAGCCATCATCAAACATTGGACGAATGTTCATTTTTACAATGGTTCCTTGTCTGGAAATGGCTACTCTCGAGATCACGTAACTGTTTGGGTAGACGAGCCCAAAAGGGTCACTGGACGATGCTTCAAACTCTTCTGAGCAGTTCCAAGACACTCCATTAATCTATTCAGGGGACAAGATAAACAATCATAATAGTAGTAATAATAACAAACGTGAAGAAATGAGGAAAGGGTAACGGGCAACGTGAGATTTTCTCCAAATATTATTGGAGATTTGCTCCCAATGTCAGTAAGCATAAAAAGGAACGGAGACGGTAGTCAGTTACGACTACTGGGATGTTTATATTGGAATCTAGGAAGTGGAATATTGTTTGTGGGAGTAATAATAAAATGGCAAGTGGAGAAAACTTACTTGGCCAGGTTGGCTTTTGGCACGAAGAAGGACATCCTCAGCATTGTAAGTGATATGAGACATGCAACCACGAAAGGAGGGGAGATTCCCCAGAAAGATCTCATTGAATCCACCTAAGCCACCAAGCCAAATGCCGAAATGGATGTTCAGTTCGTGGAACCGTCCCGGCAGTTTTGCGCTAGAGAAAAATATTTGACTCGTAAATCATAAAAATTTCTTGCAGTAATTTTCAAAACTATGCTTGAAGAGGTATGTATACACTCTATATATTATGATGTAGTTCTCTGCAATTGCATTTGATTGCATGTGATACCACATATAAATAAAATGCAATCATGTTTATACTCCATGCTTCCGGCGTGACCAGCTCCATATATAACCTCGTAATATATTGTAAAGGAATTTGTCTTTTCAAGTTTATTGAAGGTTTGCACATCCCATTTCTACATTATTTCTCTCATTGTGGTTTATGAACTTCAGAAAAATTTGCCTTTAAATAGCCTGTTTACAAATTCTATGGTCCATTTAGTTGTGATCTTTATGGTCAGTTTCTTGTCCTTTGCCAATAAACAAAAATATAGAATGGCCTACATCTTACTTAATTCTCTCCAACATACTTTAATTGAACGTATTTTAGTTCACCTCCGTGGCCTTAATTTGGTGTAAAGACATGACTAATTGACCTTTATAGGCCATATTTTATGCAGGACTACTTAACATGTACATTTAAACTTACAAACAACCTTAAAGTAAAAACAAAGTGTAGCTTTTTGGCATTTTAAATTAAAAATCATGCTAACCATTTTGAATATAGTTCATGACCCTACGATGTAAGTATCACTGCCAAATAAAATTATCAAGATAAAAGTGAACTCTTTGAATCAAGTCCCCAAGGCACTTCCCACTACCAATTTAGCTTTCAAACTATATTCCAAGTGTAAGAACAGGTATACTTATTGAAAGCTACTATTAAAGATGAGTACATATATTATGGCATTGCTATTTTCAAAGACAAACGTCACGTCACATTTTATTTGCCCATTCTTTCATCCATGTTTGCTCCCGTTCTCGTCTGCTTGCCCGAAGGTGATTTACACGACACGCAATTTACTGAAATGTCTTCAAAGGTGTATGATTTCTCGTATTCATTCCAAGCATACACGCGTATATGTATGTTTTCGTCTTAGAATCAACCCTCTTGGTGCCCCAATATCCCCTTTTTCTGTTTTCTCCGTTTGTTAAACATTCCAGTCACTGGCTTTGAGAAGAAAAAACGGCATGCATATTACAATAGCCGACCATATGCTCATCATTGAAGCTGGTGATGGCAGACGAAAAAACGTTTTATAAAATGAAATGCTCATCTACAGAGTATGTTCCCACTTTTTATTCCAGCCTAGTAGCCTGTAAAAAGGGTTGACACCAACCGATGTCGTCGTCCTCTGAACAGTTTTTTTTTGCTGGAAACGCTTTCTTACTACATATTCCACAAGACCTGATTGGAATTCTCTTCGGTAACCTCGCTCATTTATATTTCTGTGGCACAATCGTGCGTGTGTGTGTAGCATCACCACTACCACCACCACATCGCGCGTTAAACTCTGAGTTGACAGCAACCGTTAACCATTTCTGATAGGTGGGGAAAACTCCATAATAGTATATGTAAAAGCATTTTTTCAGTTTCTTTTGTGGCAATGGGGAAAACTCATTTCGCATCGTAAACATAAGTCTTCGGGACTTTGCAAACGAGAAGTGTTGCAACATTTTTGAAAAGCTGAATGCGCTGAAGATCCTTTCTGTTGTGTTTCTCAGTGTGTATGATTTTAAGTATAACTCGGATGAGGGCACATGCACAATAAAACCGGAAACAGTGTGCGTAAACATTATTTTTACGCTTTAAAAACAACAAATGCAGGGTAGAAAGGCTACAAAGTTGAAAAAGAAAGAAAGAAGAAAGTGCAGTATAAAAGTAAAAAAGAAGAAAGAACAAGACAGTGTCATTGTGCAACGTATTTGAGGAAGCTTTCACTTATTTTCTTTGACAGTTTCAACAAACGACACAACCGTAAAATGTAATGTATCACTTTATAGTGACAATTTCTTTTTTGTGTGAATGCATCACAAAGCTATCAAGTGATTACTAACATCATTGTGTTAACATTTATTCTTGAACACAGTCTACTTGTAATCGATTTCTGATTCTTATTCAGTCTGAAAAATGTTTTTGAAAAGTTGTTCTCCATGAACTTATAAACATTCAAGTTACATCACGTTAGTTAGGATGAACTAAGTTACGTAAAAATAACAACTTGGTAATTAGGTAATAGTAGAGTTCCCTTTAGGCCATGTTACATAACATACGCTTTAAAGTTTTTTGACCTTTTCCAAGCAAAGTCTGAGAGATTATTAAAAGTAACCTACTTTTTAAGATTCACTTACTTTGTCAGATGGTTATCAACGAGAATAGTAAGTTGTGATGCCCTTCGTGTCAAGTTGACTGAATGCCATTTCATGTCGTTGAGTAGAAAAGGCGCTTCAGAGGCAACCTCAGTCTCGCCAGCGCCCAAGTTAATATGTACCTGGAAGGTTTGAAGAAATAATAGGTTAGAACAAAGGAGCACAACGTTTACTATGTAAATTTTCAAAAACCAAATCAACTTTATTTTGGACCCCTTTAATCTCTTACCTTTAATCGTCCAGCGTCTAATACAAGAAGGCAATAATCAGTCCGTCCAACTACAAGAAACAACATCGAATCAGCGCGACGCGTTCGTAACCGGAAATAAATGTCGCTAGAGCTGCGGGCTTCCTGCAGTTTCATGCTGACCCAACTTGAGCCGAAGAAGGACACGGCTATAAAACAAGATAAACACACTTGATTAGCATTACAAGAAAAACATTCAATTACTAATTTAAAACAACTCTAAACGCATCATGCCTTTCAAATAATGAACCGCGGGTTGTATTGAACCGCAGTTTTATCAGCGCCACGCGACATTTGATTTCATGATTTCTCATTGAGGTTATATGCTGATAGAGTGATCGTTCAAGGCCTTGCCTATGAGCAACCATTAACCCTGCTGATGTTGCTCTTATTATTGCTGATTGCAGTGATTAAAGCAAATGGCTAACCATTCTCCACTTTCTCTTTAATCTTTGTAGAACATTAAACTGCATTGTATAACGGCAGCCATTGCGACGAAATGGTTTAATGTAATTTAAGTCTTTTACACAGGCGGTTTTTGCTGAAGATTCAGAAGAACATTCATATTCTACTATGGTGCATGCAGTTTTCTCGTTGGAAGAAGATGCAGCAAGCTTACAATGTTACAATCATAAAATTTTATGAATCGAAGAAATGCAAAGGGAATTCATGTATTCCCACAGTAAAGAAAACCACTAACCAACTGACGGATAACAACCAAATTCGCATTTTCCATTATTTCTTTCAGCCTATTTGACGAAGTCGATAATAATATGGTGACGATTTCCGCTGAATGAATTCTACTTTCAGCTTTTCTACGTCAACATCATCATGACAGAAAGGGAGCATCATTGTGTCGTGTCTTAGTCACTCACATGTCAGCAGAATGATCATCAACCCAAAAAGTCTGTCATTCAAAAACTTACACATAACGCCTTTTATCATCCAAGTCAGTGTCGCGCGTATGATTTCTCATCGTTTTAGTGAAGCATGTCTTCGTTCTCAATCAAAATTATTGAACAGTTACCACAATTACGGCAATTCCACAGCTCATTTATATAAAATATTATAGTTTACAAAGTATCTTGTATACTACACGAAATATCCATTTAGTACAGCGTTGGTTTTACTTAGTCTATGGAAGCTATCTAGACAGACTGGCAGTTAAAAGTAAATGTAGTAACGATTTGGGAAGAATTGTTACCGGAGAAAAGCCAAGACCTTTAACGATGACAATTGCTTTATGTAAGCACTTAATATACGTAATATCAATGTTCAGAATCTGAGCATGTAGGTAGGTCCTGGTACAGGAGTAAAAAATTGGGATTTATATTAGCGTTCAAGTGGAAGCAATGGAATACTTTACCTTGTGAACCGGAGTAGTATCTAGAGAGATTTTTTTTTCTCTCGAATATAGTTCATTTTTTTCGGAGAAGCAATTTCCTGACTGCGTAGTGTGTAGTATTATGAATGTAGCATTTCCTTATGAGTTCCAAGAATTTTCTTTTGTCAGCAAAGGACCTACCCTATTTTATTCGGTTGTATTAGAGGTTAAAGCAGAAAAGATAGGTTGTAGGATGAATAAATGGAAAAAAAGCATTTTGGAAACCTACCAACGCACTTTTAGAACTTTATTTCCGTTTGCTTCTTGAAGACTTGAAATAGAGAGATGAACACATTATCTGCATTTATTTCTTTACCTTTCCTTTCTACACAATGCGTAAACCGTAAAAGCAAAAACTCATTTGAATTACAACAGAGTAAAATATTTCCCAAGGGTTGAATTTCTCATGAACCAAAGTCTTTCTAAAGCATTTTTAGATTTGAAGAGAACAAAAACCTCGCTGGAACGTATGAAATATAAAAATTATTCCTCTTAAAAGTCATTTTTCTGCAAAAAAGTTACACCTTTGTTGCTTTTAAAGGTAAAAAGTTGTGAACGTGGGCAGCCGAAATTTTTAAAATTTGAAAACCAACCATATTATCTGTTTTATATAACGTTATTTGATCCATCAAATATTTATTTGCATATATTTATCCATTAAATAGAAAAGGATCTGCAGAACGACACAATTTTAAAAACTATTTGTACAAAATGCATTATTAAATCCATATTTTGGTTAATCCTCAATTTCTTCAGCTTGCCTTTTAATTATGGAAGGTTATTTGTACCATAATGAGTTGACGAAAGCAGGGTGACAATTTTGCAAGGCTATGAAAGAAAAGATTATCAGTCCTACTTTAGTACTGGAGAGGTAGAGCTTGAAAATTAGATAACGAAAAAGTCGTTGAGTGAGAGTGGATTTGTATGGAAATGAAATGAAAATGGGCATCTATTAAATGAAAAGAGACAATAGCAAATACACTTAATTGGAAGGAAACATATGGCATTGAGTACAAGAATACAACACAGTGAGATAAATATAAAAAGAGATCATAATGAAGCCCTTTCGCCAATAAAGGTTGCAGCTCTTTCGTTATATAACCATCAGCCCTACCGTCTGCAGACAAAAAAACCAAGTTTCTTTTATGGCACGCAAGTCTAATGTTCTCATGCGTTGCTCTTTTGTTTTGTCTGTTGTTGTTTGTGTTGCAATCTTAATGTAATTCATTTTACACACAATGCACCAAAGTGTTTGTTGTCGCATCTTCAATTCACGTTTTTGACTGATAACGAAAGACGTTTGCTAACGAAATGAATGTTTTGTTGGCGGGAGTTATACAAGCATGCTGTTTAGACATCATCAAGTTTTCCCATTATTAATGCAAAGTAAATGAAACAAGGAATGCGTTGTATATCTTAGAGATGTAAGTTCTTATATACGGCAGTTCCTGATGTTCTTTCACTCGCTACTAAACGAGAACGATGATGAAAGCTAAGCCACTGGGCTTTTATGCATGTTCAGGATATATTATAATTATAATCATGCATGATGTGCTAACTATAGCAGCGCTAACACTATGTGCTACTTTTCTCTTTTGTTGTGTTCTTGTGTTACAAAACTCTGCTAAACACGCCGACCAAAATTAACATCTTTGTCCTCCTTGTTTCCTGCATCCCTGTTGTTTTCCCAACATTAATTGTTTCTTTACGTTTTCCTTGTGGTCATTAACCTAGGGATGACAATAGCTTTTTTGTTTATCCTTCTTCGTATAGACTTTAAGCCTTTTCCGTGCAAGTATAGCCTATCCGCCTAAAATGCTAAATACAAGAAACAACATTGCCATCAGCACTAGTTAAAGCTGCTATATTATATTTTCCTTTCTTTCTATCATCCTGCTAGACCGCTGAGTAGAGTAGACATTCACTTTCTCCTTCCTCTCCTTGTATTTCTATTAAGCGGAGTAAACCACAAAAGTTTAATTTTCTAAGCAGCAGGTTTCCTTCACATTAAATGTATTCCTATGAGTAGATTGTAGATATATAACTAAATATACATTGTATTTATTATATATACCATTATATGTCTTGGCTGCTTTCTTTTGTCTCGCAAAAATAGAATTTCATATATACAATGAGTATGCAGTATTTTGCAAGTTATTTAATTTCATCATCAAATATGGAGTACTACTAAACTACTAACTGTTTAGCCTGGCAGACATGCTCCAGTTTTAGGCTTCCGTCCAATATTTACATGGAGTCTCATGCATAGTTTAGCAGGTTACATAAGAACTTGGACCGATGACAGTATTTCTCTTTCTCTTCGTTTGCTCTCATTACCTTTCCAAAACGTTATCTTTGGAACAGTTTTTCTTCGTGTAGTGTGGTGTGTGCATTTGCAATCGCAAATTATTCTCCGAAAGCGAGAGCAGCAGTACATATAGTAGAATACTAAAAAGTATAATAGACATACTGTCTGCTATTCCGCACGCACACTTCTAAAATGAATTTCTTCGGAATGGCCAATCCAAACACTAGGGTTTTATCAAGACGATGAGTGAAATTAACGAACTAAGGTAAATGAGCTGAGAATGAGTTTTTGGCCACCATCTCCTACGCTTTGCTATTATTCTAACTCCCTATAAGTTTTTCTCCAAAGAGTATATGCCAATGTTCCTGAGAGTATCCTCTTTTGTGTAAACAGGAATTTTTCAGAGAAAGGATGGATCTCCTCAGAAGACAATGAGCAAATGATTCCGAACAAAAAAATTAGAAAAAAAAACATAGCTTGCTAGAATACATAAGGAAGGTAAAGACAAGACAGCTGCTGCTGTGCGGTTACGAGTCCAAGAAAATCAGAACTATGTACTCTTTCAACCAACAATACAAGCGTTCTTTCGGAAATTTTCGAGTATACTTTTTCCTTGCACGCCTACCTATACGTTTGCGGGAAAGAGACTTTTGCTATTTGGCTATTTTAATTTTGCTGAACAAGGAAACATTGTAAATGGATGAATGGATGAACATTTATAGAGAGATACAGTATAAGGACTCAACGTTAAAATGATAAAAAAAAACCCTCTTCTCCTATGCTGCTTTTGCTTCAATAACCTGAAGCAGAAAATCTTTCTTTACTTGGGCAGAATTAGGTCGCTCTGTTCAATTCCCTTGTTTCTTACTCTCTACCTATCTCACACTTTCTATCTTGGAGGGAAGCGTTTTGTAGGGGATTAAGTGCTCACACTACGTTATGCATACACACGGATAACTAATCAGCTTAAGCTGGGGATACCGTCTCCTTACTACATCTTTTCTCTCTTTCCGCCACGCTTGAACTACTGTGATTATTGCAAAACGCAGTGTTAAATTACAAGACTAAGCCCTTTCCAATATTAATAGGCTTTGTTGAGCAACTGAAAGTTTGAAGAAGCAAAAAATAACCCTGCAGGAGTGCTAGCGGCAGTAATTCTAATTTTAGAGCATTATAATATAAAAATTCAGAACATTGTAACCTTTGGCCTATATAAGAAATTTTCTGTTTACATAACGGAAACCTTAGAGGTGACTTTATCGCTAGTGAAGTTATCTATGCCATCTGCAATGCTAGCAAAAATAATTTTCGATAAGCAATAACTTGTGTTCCCCACCATAGAAAGAATACAAGATGTTGCCGTTTTCAAACATGTAATTTTTGTCAGCATGCAAAATCCGTTCAGTTTGATTACTTTAGGTTGGGCTTACGCCTTTGTCAATACCCTGCAAAAAAGTATTTTTACATTTTCATTTTTTTGTTCGGTTAAAATTTGGTTTGGGAGAAAACAAAAGTTTATGATGTAACTCTTTATAACGTATATTATGTGATGCTTACGTGTACGTACACGTTGTTGAATGAATTTGAGTTTGCAGAAATTACAAGCCTTAATTATCTGTTCCAAAGTCCTAACTATTCTGGAGTCTACAAGTAGCAAGAGACAACAGAAGTAAAATAAATTTTTAAATTAGAATCTCTTATTCAGTGCCTTCTTGGTCAGCAAATATACAATCTGCTGTTTCCGTCAAAGGCAAAACTTGATTGCAATCTTTCATCATTCTTCAAAGGGATTGTGTAGGGGCAGAAACACTATTCAACCACCATATTACAATTTCTGGTTGATAAATGAATATGCGCATAAAATACCAATGTAAGGAAAACGGATTGGTATGCAGGCATGAAAAAACGTTCTTATATAAGATAACAAGAGCAAACAGGAGATTGCAAATAGAAGATTTTTTAGTATGTGCAAGGCAGAATGTTGAGAAATGATATGTACAAAAATGACATATCGTGCAGAATACTAATACATCATGCTCTTTTATTTTCGTATGGTATATTTTTCTGTCTTTATCCATGAACAAGAATTTCATGTTTTCCATGCAACTACCACCATCAAAATCGTGCAGAGTACGTTTTTACTTGGTGTCGTCTCATATTGACGTAAGTTTTATCATCTACCTATGCAGGTTCGAGATTCCTTTTGTACCATACCATCTTGTTTTTACTCTTTGACTGCTTTCTGCTATAAACTTATGAAGCCACATGTTTGATAGATAAGCCACATATTGCACACCCAATAACACACTTTTCACTTTTGCTTTTTAAAAACTCAGATTACAATCAATTATCAACTACATTTGTTGTGAGTAAATTGTTTTCTTGAGTGTACCTTGTAAAATAAACCAACGTTTCTAATAACATATTTATAAATACCTACTTTCACCTCTAATACAATATTGTGCATTTAGGACTCATCACCGTCAGTAAGCCTAGGAGAAAGGCAAAATGCAAAATTGATGTTACGCCAAAATAAGAAATTCTGTAGGAAGATTTTTGGAAAAGGATGGTATAAATATACCAAGGTGTGCAAATACCGTTAGTAGGTTAGAAGAAAATGCAGAACTGACAGCTATACAAGCAAAGGAAGGAATTATATGAATTCATCCTATATTACAATCACATTGGGACTAACAAACCCAAGGCACAAAATTTCTTCCCTTCTCTTACTTCCTAATACCTTCAAACATCAATATACAATATACCTTACAAGTTCTGATTTCTGTATTGAAAAGATTTATTTTCAAAACGACGAAACTGTGTACTGTTTGGCAATTCACGCGCCAACATATGCATTGCATGTATGCGTTGTGTGTGTGTTGTGTGTGCGTATATATCCATAACCAGAACTTCTAAATTCAGATCGACGAATGCTAATAGTAATAAAACTTTAGTTTTTCAAATGCAAAAGTGCGTCTGTGTACATTCTTTTTGTTACCAAAACAGAACTATTACTTTGTTTTTAGTCCATGTGGTTACATATCACTCTGTATAAGAAAGAAAAGGACATGGTCGCACTTCAGAAATGAATACAAGCATTATTCTATTTTTCTCTTTTGGTTTAAGCCTTCAGATTCCAGAATCCCTTTTTCATCTTTCTTTATTTTGCTTTCTGGCTACGAACCAGCGAGAAAGACAGATGGCTTGGTGAGCTGCTTCCAGCTAGTAAGTTTGTGTACGTGCTATGTTTATATGCTTTCTCGCTGGAAGCGAGTAGTAAGCACTCTCTTTATGAAAATCTAGGAAGAATAAAAAATAGGAAAGGTGGCAGTCGTCTAAAAGAGAAACGAACAGAAAAGAGGATGGATAAATGAATGAATGAATGAAATAAGGAAGGAGGGAGAGTGATGTTGATGATAAGGGAAAAAAGATTACCTTCTTTGTTATTACACTCATATACGCTACTGTTCACTTTCTTTGCTGGATATGGCTTTTGGGATAAAATCCCAGCCCGTTCAGTGTGTGAAGATCCCCCGAAGAAAAGTAGCAGAGAAGTGTATGAATAAACACACGGCAATCGAGGCACTTTAACAAGGCTCTTGTGGGTCTAGGCCCGTTCCCCGCGGATCACTTTCCCCGCGAGGAGTCGTTTCCCCGCCGGTTCAGTTCCCCGTGGACCCCGTCCCCCGCTGATCCTGTTCCCCGCGGATCCAGTTCCCCGTGGCCCTGTTTCCCGCAGACCTTGTTTCCCCGCGAGGAGTCGTTTCCCCGCCAAGACTGTTCCCCGTGGATTTCCACATGGGCCATTATAAATACACAATATAATTCAACGAAAAGTTCACCAAGATATTGATAGAGTGACCTACTAAAAGCATAATGTAAAAAGACGGACAAGCAGAGCTAGCCCAAGTAGAAGTTTTTGGAGCGTGAGCTTTACGAAGGGCTTCTCAGCCTGATGGTCAAGCCGCAGACTTTTATACTAAGGGCACGAGTTCGAGCCTTAGCATTGTCAGTTTTTTTGCGATTCGAACTCGTGACCCCGAAGCAAAAAGTCTGTCGCTTAACCTTCAGGCTAGGAAGCCCCACTCAAAAAACGTACTGGAATAACTTCTACTTGAGCTAGCTCTGCTTGTCCGTTGTTTTACATTATGCTTTTAGTATGTCACTCTATCAATACTCATTTACCTAAGAATGTACGATTGGCTAAGATACAAAATCTTGCAGAATTATTCATGGGGATTTACTTAAGGACCATTATAAATATACAACTATAATGAAAATGCATGATACTAATTTGACAATGCCTTGTATCCACCCAAAACATTACTTAATATTTTATTAGTAATGTAGAAAGCAGGCATACTGGTCAACTGTTTTAATTTACTACATGTTCATAATCTCTGCATTTAAAAGATATATAAAATTAATTAGAATTAGGCGAACATAACATAATTCAAATGTGCAGCAAGATGTTTTGTTTGCTGATACGTTATTTGTTTTTAGTACATTAGCTACGAATCTATAAAGACGATTAAATTTGCAATGGCTTTACATTGAATATACCAGGGCCGAATTACATAAAAGCGGCAATTTTTTGCATTATGTGACTTTAATGTTACTTAAACAATGTTGAAATGAATACGGTGACAAATTTAATCTTCAGTAAAATACCTGGATTAGCTACAGAATTTTAAAGTGTAATTGCCTTTAGGTAGAAGGTAGTGTCAATTTAAACATAATTCAAAATTAACAAAACAGATTATTTTTTAAAAGGAGTTGTTTGCCAAAGTTAATACGACTTAAAATTTACAAAAGGTTCATGTACGCTTGTAAATTTTATCTATTCGTAAACATTAAACATATATTAACTTGTTAATATCGGATAGCCCATTCCGTTTCTTGGAGAATAGTAGAACGTTTAGTTCATAGAAATGATAGCTAAGATAACGATTTATTACCTCACAAAAGATAATTATAAATAGTTATTTGTAAATACATACTGACCGCTCTAAATACGAAATAATTTTGTCGCAAGTGTGCTGGTTGTATATCTATAATGGTCCCTAACAAGAATTCCCATGTTGTAAGTAAATTCTCATGAATAATGCTTCAAGATGTTGTATCCTAGCCAATTGTGCATTCTTAGGTAAATAAGTATATTGGTGAACTTTTCGTTGTATTATTTTGTGTATTTATGATGGCCCATGTGGAAATCCACGGGGAACAGTCTTGGCGGGGAAACGACTCCCCGCGGGGAAACGACTCCCCGCGGGGAAACAAGGTCTGCGGGGAACAGGGCCACGGGGAACTGGATCCGCGGGGAACAGGATCAGCGGGGGACAGGGTCCACGGGGAACTGAACCGGCGGGGAAACTACTCCTCGCGGGGAAAGTGATCCGCGGGGAACGGGCCGGCACCCGC